>CM053774.1:58781987-58883224 GCA_028658325.1 Potorous gilbertii | reverse complement strand
GAAAATATTGCAAGCATCTAGAAAGAAACAATTCAAATATTGTGGAAATACAATCAGGGTAACACAAGATCTAGCAGCTTCTACATTAAGGAGTTGAAGAACTTGGAGTATGATATTCCAGAAATCAAAGGAACTAGGATTAAAACCAAGAATCACCTACCCAGCAAAACTGAGTATAATACTTCAGGGGAAAAATTATCATTCAATGAAATAGAGAACTTTCAAGCATTCCTGATGAAAAGACCAAAGCTGAATAGAAAATTTAACTTTCAAACACAAGACTGAGGAGAAGCATGAAAAGGTAAACAGGAAAGAGAAGTCACAAGGGATTTACTAAAGTTGAACTGCTTACATTCCTACATGGAAAGATAATATTTGGAACCCTTGAGATTTTTCTCAGTATTTGGGTAGTTGAAGGGATTATACATACATATATACATACATACATACATATATATTTATGTGTGTGTGTGTATGTATGTATGTGTGTAGAGAGAGAGAGAGACAGAGAGACAGACAGAGAGCACAAGGTGAATTTAATAGGAAGGGATGATATCCAAAAAAATAAAATTAAGGGGTGAGAGAGGAATATATTGGGAGGAGAAAGGGAGAAATGAATGGGGCAAATTATCTCTCATAAAAGAGGCAAGAGAAAGCTTTTTCAATGGAGGGGAAAAGAGGGAAGGTGAGAAGGAAAATGTCAAGCTTACTCTCATCACATTTAGCTTAAGAAAGGAATAACATGCATACTCAATTTGGTATGAAAATCTATCTTACACTACAGGAAAGTAGGGGAGAAGGGGATAAGTGGGGTAGGGGATGGTGGAAGGGAGGGCAAATGGAAGGGGGAGTAATTAGAAGTAAACACTTTTGGGGAGGGACAAGGTCAGAAGAGAGAACAGAATGGGGCAAGATAGGATGGAGGGAAATATAGTTAGTCTTACACAACATGACTATTATGGAAGTCGTTTGCAAAACTACTCGAGTATGGCCTATGATGAATTGCTTGCCTTCTCAGTAGGGATGGCAGGGAGGGAGGAAGGGAGAGAAGTTTGAACTCAAAGTTTTAGGAACAAATGTTGAGAATTGTTTTTGCATACAACTGGGAAATAAGAAATACAGGTAATGGGGTATAGAAATTTATCTTGCCCTACAAGACAAGAGAGAAGGTAAGAGAAGTAAGGAGTATGATAGAAGGGAGGGCAGATTGGGGGAAGGGGTAATGAGAATGCATGGCATTTTGGCAGGCGGGGAGAGATGGGGAGAAAATTTTGAACTCAAAATTTTGTGAAAATGAATGTTGAAAACTAAAAATAAACAAATAAACATTTAAAAAATAAATAAATAAAAGAATTTGTTCTATAAAACTTGGACTCAATCAAAAAGTCCCACCCAAGGACCTAGAAGGCCACATGTGGCCTTGCAGTTATAGGTTCCCCACCTGTGCACCAAACCATTTTTCTCTCTAGATAGAGCTAAGTTCAGGAACTAAATATATTCATTTTTCTCCTAAGTAAACTTTGTTAGACTAGGAGAGCAACATTTGTTCTCTGTATGTAGTTTTCCCCAATTCCAAAATATACCTTGCATACTCAGGGGAAAGAATAAGTAATAGGACAGAAAAATGTTCTAACTTTTTTTCTTTTTAGTGGTCTCAAAGGCAGAAAAACTGGTGACAGTGAAAGCCTCTTTAATATTGCAGCAGCAGACTTTATTTAGTGTTGACGATCCCTTTGAAAATATGTGATATCAATAAAAATACATAATAAAAATTACTAGATCCTGAATTTTTATGAAGACCTTTTTTTCTGAGAAGCTGCAGCTCTTAAATTGGATTCTGTTCTCCCTAGTGCCTCAATCATTCTCCAGAGCAAAGTTAGCATTTGAAGAAGATGCCCGAATTTTTTCTAGATCTCTCTAAAGGACTGTGTCTGTCAGCTACAGTTAGACTTACTCTTCAATGGCAGGACTCCAGCTGCTTTCCTACCAATCAATAGATCATGGTGAAATAGGAGTGAATGAGAGAGTCCTGCGCATCCTAGAGACAAGAGGAAAAACGTTATCCATTAAGTAACCTAGTCAGATGGATCCTGGACTATGATCAGGAATCTTATAGATTTAAATCCTGTTTTGTCACTAAATAGCTTAAAAAAAAACTGCACTTGTGATTTCATCAGTGTAGGGAACTCACCAAAGGAACTTCCTCTACCAGTGCAGATTAGCACCTTTTCTGAAGCTTGTGGTCTAAAAATTGAGGGAAGCGGGGAGAAGAAGGGAATTCCGAGATGGGGAGAGGAATTAAGAGTTTGAGTGGTTTGACAAGGATCATACATACAGGTATGTATTGGACGTAGGATTTGAACCTAGGTTTTCTTGACTCCAAGGCCAGCTCTCTATCCAGTACCTTATTCAGTATTGACTCACTCTCTGAATGGTGTATGCTATCTTACCTAAATCGTTCCTTTTCCTGGGACATAGTATCCTATTTTGCTGAACAAGAGAGAGTATGTGCCTTAGAGATCATTCTAGAGTTACTATCATTTTGACGACTACCTTTGCCCATTTTGCAGATGAGAAAATTGAGGACTAGAAAGGTGAAGACTTGCTGGAAGTTAGTGGCAACTAGAATCCTGGTCAGCTATTTGCCAGAGGCAACTCTTTTGAACTATAACAGCTGCCTACCAATCACTACGTGTATTTCACAGGAATACTGAGGAGGACACTGCACTGCTAATCCCTCTGAGTTCTTCTCTGGAAACCTTCCTTGAATCTGCATTCAGTATTAACAAGACAAAATTTCACATTTCCAGAATGTTCAAGATGCACATAGCAAAGTAAACTCTGAAAACATGTAAAGCTTCATAGAAGAAATTAAAGTAGTAATATTTGACTAGATTTTATTTTTCTAATCGTGAATAAGATAGAAAAACTATCGGTCCTAATTAATCAAAAGTCATTATCTCTGGTCTAAAAAGATAAGTCTGACCCTGAAAGTATGACAGCACCAAAAGTAGAAATTGCAAACTAATATTGTAGTGTTCTGTGGTTTTCAGAACCTCCTCCAAATACTGTGTCTAATCCCAGACTCTGAAGTTTCATGGAAAATAATGAGAAAACTGAGGAAAAATTCAGAGAAGAGTCATGAAAACAATTATGGGATTAGAAAATGAGAGGTTATGATTTGTGGTCATCCTGATGGGCAGCTAAGTGATGTAGTGGTTAGGAATCAGGAAGTCTCCTTCCTTAGTTCAAATTTCATCTCAGACACTTCCTAGCTGTGTGACCCTGGGCAAGGCACTTAACTTTGCTTACCTCAGTTTCCTCATCTATAAAATGAGCTGGAGAAGGAAATGGTGAATCACTTCAGTATCTCTGCCAAGAAAACACAAAATGGAGTCATGAAGAGTCAGACATGCCTGAACAAGTCTGAAGATTTTTGTGAAATTAGACTTCAATTACATGTTAATTTCTAAAAGAGAGTGATTAATTCTTTTCTACATGTAAGGGTAGAATAAAAGGGAAGTAATATTAAACTTCAATAACAATAATTTAATCCATTGATAAACATTTATTAAGGATGTACTATATGCCAGGCACTGTGCTGAGTGCCATGGATATAAAAAGAAGAAAAAAATACTCTCTGCCTTCAAAGAACTTACAATCTAATTTAGATAAAATACAAGAAAGAAGAGTATTAAATGTTTTGTCTATTGTGTGCTAAAGTCCTTTTCTGGGAATAAAAATATTTTGCCAAAAATTAAGACCAATCAATTAATGCTGAAAGCTTTTGGCATTTGGAGTGTTTTAGGGAAAGGGGAGCCCATACATCTTAACTGCAAAACCCAAAAGAGTTGGAACTTTGAAGGTTACTTCCATGGAGACTCTATCTTGTATCTTTCAGAGGAAATAAACTCTTAGAGGGGCAGCTACTGATGCAATAGAGGATCAAACCTGAAGTCTTTCAGAAAGACTCATCTGTCTGAGTTCAAATCTGGTCTTAGGAAGATGGCAGAGAAAAGGCAGGAATTTACCTGAGATTTCCACCACACCCCTTCAAACAATTTTAAATAATACCTCAAAACAAATTCTAGAGTAGCAGAACTCACAAAAAAAGATAGAGGAAAACAATTTTCCAGTTCAAGACAACCTAGAAGGTTGGCAGGAAAGGTCTGTTTTACTGGGGTGATAATAGAGTGCTAATGGAGCACAATTCAGTATTAACAAGATGAAATATTTTCTCCTTGTCCCAGCAAACCAGCAGTAGGCCTTGGGGCCACTGAATCAGTGATGGCAGAAGCAGTGATGGTTTTCAAACCTCTCAGCCCACAGACATAAGGGGTTCAGACAACTGGTCAGAAGGAGATTACAGGGGTTCCTTTCCTGTTACTTGGAGTAGCACTCTGTTGCACTGCCCATTCTTAGATCTGGGTCACAGTCCTGGGTCTCAGTTCCACAGTGAGGAGAAGCACTAGTACAATAGAGCTTGCAGCCACAGAGAAACTGGAACCCTGGTCACAGGTCCAGGTTAAAAAAGAGTGCTTATGGTTGCTCACCCACCAGAGTTCAGGTCAGGAGAGTAGTAAACACACCCTTCCCTAGATCATACCACCTTTGAAGAACCAAAAACTTACATGTCCCCAGAATTATCTCTGAAAACAGCTACACAAAAAACGTGAAGCTTGGGGCAGTGCGTCTTCCACTACAGAAGCAGAGCCCTACTTTATCATTGAGTTAAAAGAATAGGCTGAAAAAATAAGCAAACAGCAGGAAAAAATCTTTACCACAGAAAGTTACTATGGTGGGAGGGAATATCAAAACACAAACTCAAAAGAAGACAACAAAATCAAAATTGCTACAACCAAAGTCTCAAAGAAAAATACAAATTGGTCTCAAGTCATGAAAGAGCTCATGAAGGATTTTTAAAATCAAGTAAAAGAGGTAGAGGAAAAATTGGGAAGAGAAATTAGAGTAATGGAAGAAACTCATAGGAAAAAGGAGTCAAAATACTCAAGAAAATAACCTTTAAAAAAAATAGGCCCAATGGTAAAAGAGGCACAAAAATCCAATGTAGAGAAAAATGCCTGGAAGAACAGTATTGTCCAAGTGAAAAAGATAAACAAAAATTCATTGAAGAGAACTCCTTAAAAATTAGAATTGGTCAAATAGAAAGAGGCACAAATGCCCCTTGGAGAAAATAATTCTTTAAAAATTAGAATTGGGCAAGTAGAAACTAATGACTTTATAAGACATCAAGAACAACAAAACAAAATCAAAAGAATGAAAAACTAGAAGAAAATGTGAAATATCTCATTGAAGAAACAAAAACTCCAGACCTCCAAAAGAGATCCAGGAGAGGTAATTTAAGAATCATTGAATTACCTAAAAGCCATGATTAAAAAAAAAGAACCTAGACATCATCTTTCAAGAAATTATCAAGAAAACTACACTGATATTCTAGAACCAGAGAGTAAAATAGAAATTGAAAGAATCCAGAGAAAACTCCTAGGAATATTATAGCCAAATTTATTGCAAGAGGCCAAAATAATAATACTTTAGAGGGAAAAATAAACATTCAATAAAATAGAGGACTTTTTCAAGCATTCCTGATGAAAAGACTAGAGTTGAATGGAAAATTTAACTTTCAAATACAAGAATCAAGAGAAGCATACAGAGGTTAATAGAGAAGAGAAATCATAAGGGATTATATGATAAGATGAAATTTATAACTCCTAAGAAGTTATAACTCCTTATTACAGCAGTTAGAAGGAGTGCACAAAGATAAAGGACACGTGTATGAGATGAATATGATGGGATTATTATCTGAAAAAATAAAATTAAGGGGTAAGAAAGAAGAATGCACTAGGAGAAAGGGAAAGGAAGAAGTAGAATGGAGCAAATTATCTGACATAAAAGAGTCATGAAAGGGCTTTTACAGTAGAGAGGAAAATAGGGAGAGGAGTACGTGAACCTTATCTCATAAGAATTGTCTCAAAGAGGGAATAGCAAACACATTCAGTTGGGTCTAGAAATCTATCTTACTATACATCTTACCATACAGGAAAGTAGGAAAGGAAGGGAATAAATAGAGGGAGTGAAGAGGGGGAAGGAAGGGGAGAGGCTGATAGAAGAGAAAATAGGTTGGGGGAGATAAAAATCAGAAGCAAAATACTTTTGAGAATGGACAGGGTGAAAGGAGAGATAGTAGGATAAAAAGGGGGAAATAGAATGGAGGGAAATCTACAATAATCATAACTGTGAAAAAAATTTATAGCAACTTTCTTTGACAATGACTTCATTTCTCAAATATATAGAGGACAGGGTCAAATTTATAAAAATAAGAGCCATTCCTCAATTGACTAATGATCAAAGGATATGGACAGGCAGTTTTCAGACAAAATAATACCCTTTGACCAAGTAATACCTCTACTAGGTCTATATCCCAAAGAGCTCAAAAAACAAAAAGGAAAGGACCTATATGTATAAAAATAATTACAGCTTCTCTTTACTGGTGACAAAAAACTAGAAATTGAGGAGATGCCCATCAATTGGGGAATGGTTGAACAAGTTTTGGTATATGATTGTGATGGAATACTATTGTGCTACAAGAAATGACAAGCAGGATGCTCTCCGAAAAACCTGGAAAGACTTGAAGTGATGCATATTGAAATGAACAGAACCAGGGGACCATTGTACATAGTAACAGCAATTTTGTATGATGATCAACTGTGAATGATTTAGTTATTCTCACTCATCCAAGATAATTCCAAATTATCTTGTACCCATCACCAAAAAAAGAACTGATGGAATCTGAAAGGAGATTGAAGCATATTTTTTCTTCGCTTTCTTTGTTTTTCTTGTTTTTTTCTTTGTTTTGTTTTTGGGCTATATTTTCTTTCACAACATGACAAATGTGGAAATATGTTTTGCATGACTATACAGATATAATCTATAAAAATTTGTTTGCTTTCTCAATGTGGGGGGAAGGAAAATTAAGGAGAGAATTTGGAGCTCAAATTTTAAAAAAATAATGTTAAAGATTATTTTTGCTAGTAATTTGAGGGAAAATAAAATATTAAATCATTTTTTAAAAAAAGAAATATGTTTTACTTGACTGTACATGTGTAACCTATATCAAATTTCTTGCCTTTGCAGTGAATGGGGGAAGGTGGGGAGGAAAGGAGAACATTTAGAACTCAAAAATTTTTTTAGATGAATGTTAAAATTTATTTTTACATATAAATGAGGAAAAAAACAAAATATTTTTTTAAAATCTGGCCTCAGACACTCACTAGCTGTGTGACTGGGGCAACTTACCTCTGTTTGCCTCAGTTGTTTCCTCTGTAAAATGAACTGGAGAAGTAAATGGTAAACCACTCCAGTATCTTTGCTAAGAAAACCCCAAATGGGGCCACAAAGAGTCAGACACAACTGAATGACAACAAACTATTAAAGAGAATATGTTTTCTAGAAAGAGTTAACTATCATGACTGAGAAACTGAGTTTCATGTCATCTTTAAGAAAGACTGAAGAGACATAGGGAGATAACTGAGTTTACCTCTTATTCTGTGAGGAAATATGCTGTAGATATCCTCAAAGAAACACTTGAGAGACTTGACCATCCTGAGAAAGCTGAATTGAACTGTGGTTTCAGTTTCTGAGGAGGAGTCAGTAGTTGCCACTGATGGTTAGAGAAGACTCTGACAGTGATCTTTTTTCACTGGATACATTATTGAAACATTTAAATGTCTTTCTATTATTTGTTAAATTGTTAACAAATTGTGAAGTCATAATAGGAATAGCCTTCTTTCTCATATTTAAAGTAAATCATTTTTATTGAAGCTTAACATTATTTTCTCTTTATTCTACTCTATTACCCTTTTTCCAGTAGGAAAAAGAAAGCATTTGTAACACTCCTACAGAAAGTCAGGAAGGGGTGTTTTTTACTATTCAATTCACAGCACATACTTGAATACCAAGAATACTTGGTATTTTAGGCTATCTCAGTGAAATGTAGGGTTTCTTGAAAGGGCATCCATCTTAAAATACAGTTTCTCTTCATGTACACTAAATGATATGTTGCCTCTATCTCCTGACCTTTCTTTAGCATCTTCATAAAGCATTCTTCATTGAATCTTAAAAGAAAGAGGTCAGAATTCCAAAATAGTGTGTCAGGGCCAGAGAATGATAATCTGGTAATGTAGCAGAAAGCTATTTATTGCTATGATGTTTACTAGCAATCTCCCCCTAGATGTCTGTCCTTAATGAAATGGAAGAAGAACCTGTCAGCATTTTAGTGGGAAAAGAGGGAAAACCTCATAACAGAATGGCTAAGAACAACGCTACAACACAAGAAGGTTTACAAGTTATAATGGGAGAGGATCTAGAACCAGCAGGCATGTGAGTAGTGCTCAGTTGCCACATTTGGGTTACTAGGATCAGTTTGGATACAACACCTACTCAAAACCAGTGCTCATAGATCCCCATTTTCCTTTGAAACCCCCTGATTAAGTAGCCTACCAGCATCCCAATATGGCAACATCATCAGTTAGTAAACATTTAGTAAGTGCCTACTATGTGCAAAGCACTGGGCCAAGAGCTGAGAATACAAAAAAAGGCAAAAGACAATGCATGCTCTCAAAAAATTCATAGTCAATATGAAAATAACTATGGATGTACGATGTGTGTATACACAGGATAAATGGGAGTTCATTCAAATGAAATAACAAACATTTTCATGACCTTATTTCCCTAAATTACTATATATCTTCCCTTTCCCCCTGCTACAGGAGGAACTCTGTATGCATGTCAGCTCATCAGACAAGATGTTAGGGGGTAGCATCATTGGCAGCAGTAACATTGGGTACAATGGGTTCCAGCCCAGGAATCAGATAACCATAGAAACCCCCAATCTTGGTCAAGATGAGAATATAAAAATCCTGTAACATGCTGTCACCATCTTTAAGAAAATATATGAAATCAAGAAACTCCAGCCCTAGAGAGTGATACTTCCCCAGAACCAGAAGCATCTCTCTATTTCTCCTCTCTGCCTCTCTTTCTCCTTTTCTTCCTATTTCCACTCTTTCATTTCTCATCTGCCATTTCCTTACAAGGGTTCATTGGATTATAGATATAGAGCAGGAAGAAAGCTTACTGGTCATCTAGTCTAATCCCCTAATGAGGAAATTGAGGTCCATATCAAGTAACTTGCCCACAGCAACTAGGTAGCACAGTTCTAGAGCACTGGTCCTGGAGTCAGGAAGATCTGAGTTAAAATCTTGTCTCAGACATTTTCTAGCTGTGTAATCTCAGTCAAATTATTAACCTCTTGTCTGCCTCAGTTTCCTCAACTGCAAAATAGACATGACAACACCACCTTCCTCCTAGGGTTATTGTAAAAATAAAAGAACATGATATTTGTAAAGCGTTTTACAAACCTTAAAGAGCTATTTAAATGCTAGCTTAGAAATAGTAGTAAGTAACAGAGCAAAGATTTACACTCAGGTTCCATGACCCTGAATTCAGTACTCTTTCAATAAGACCATGAATTCATGGCCCTCTTTCTTTCATTCCCTCTGCAATGCTACTGAGACTAAACTCGAGTCACCTAGAGGTACTCCAGAGATACACCTTATATGTTATCAGACTCAAAAAATACTTGTTCAATCAAAATAATTCAGTTTTCAAAGATTTTCTCTGGATTGAAAGAATCTGTCCTTATCACTACCAATTCTAACTGCCAAAGGAAAAATTCCTCTGTGTAGGGGTCGGAAGCTTCTGAGTGAGTTCTTACAAGCTTTCAATGAATCTATGAAAGTTAACAACACCATACACACCATTATTGAATCCACAAATGCAAAAGCATTTACTTTGAAATATTACTATCAAATTAAGATGATATCTGTCTTCAAGAGGTTTACAATCTAGTAGAGAGAATGGTATGAGAATGGTAACTGACATGCACTCTGATGAGTTCATATAGGAGAATGGTAACCCAGAAAGGGATATTTGGTCTGAAGAGAAAGAGGGATTGTTAATGGAGTCACAGGACAGTTAATGGAGTAGCAATAGTAGTATTGATTTGATTCTGGCGGACAGCTAGATGGGATATGAAGTGTTTGGATGGTTGGATGCGTTCACAATCACTCATCTATAAGGACGGATTGGATCAGGATGGATTTTCAAAGATGAATGGATCAGTTCCCCCAACAATGTATATAAATGTGCTTTATAATCATTTTAATAGGAAAAATTAGTATTTTTAAAAATTTTTTAATTTTAATTTTTTTAAATTTTTAATTGCATACTTTTAAGATATGATTGTAAGATTTTAATCTTGTTACTGATATCATCATTCAGAAATCTCATAGAGTCAAACGATCAACTTGTATCTCTTAATGAGACAGGTCTTCCTTAAGAGAGTATTTAGAGAGCAGGACATATTTGGAGAAAACTTTTTAGTAATTATTTCATCTTCCTGTCACTAAATTGAGTGAGCATTCATTTTTCACACTAATTAAATGCATGAGTTAAAATTAGATTAAAACAAAAAACATTAACAACAATTCATCACCTTTAATGGTACTATTCAAATACAAAATAGTGCTTTAGAACAAAGGATTTGGGAGGGGGGGGTTGTTTTCTTTTTTTGTTTTGCTTTGTTTTTGCTTAATTAGAAACAGATGGAATTCTGGAGTCCATGGTATATAAATAGGTGTCCATCTGCCCACTCCAACCATACAACTGCCAAAATTCTTCTCTTTCAACTGCTTCCTCATTTTCTTAAGTATTTTGATGTCCATCAAGAATTTAATCAGCTCCCTCTTGTGGCTAGAAAAAAAACTGACAATCAAGGGTCTGTTGATTTTTTATCTGATTTTTTTTATTCTTGTTATAATCTAAGGTAAAAATATAGGCAAAGCCTGAGTTTCCATTCTGCCAGGTCTTAGGATAAACTCTGTTGATAGCTTTCCCTAGCTTTCGGATGAGTGGCTGTTAACTTTTGTTTAGATTGATCAATCAATAAACATTCATTTAGTGCATACTATGTGCCAAGGACTGTACTAAGTGCCAGGGATACAAAAAAAAAGGCAAAAGACAGTTCTTATCTTCAAAGAGTTTACAGTCTGATGGGGAGAAAAATACACAAATATATGCAACACAAGCTAGATATGGAATAAATAAGAAATAACTAACAGAGAAGGCACTAGAATTAAGAGTTGAGGAAGGCTTCCTATAGGAAATGGGATTTTAGTTGGAACTTAAAGGAAACTAGGGAGGTCAGTAATCAGAGGAGTGGAAGGAGAGTGTTCCAGGAATGAGGGACAGTCAGGGAGAATGCCCAGAGGCTAGGGATGAAGTATCTTGTTCTAAAAAGACAATAGAATTCATTTTCAGAGAAATTTCATCTATACTTCATACAACAGAGAAAGGAAAACTACATATTTCCAAACATATACAAACACATATATACATGCAGAAACATCATTAAAAACTACTAATTTGAAACAATTTTGTGTATTTGTTGAAATGTGCTTTCTTCATTTTTCCTTACTTTAAAATACTAAGATTACACTTTATAACTTCAGATTTCTACAGTAAATTTTTGTAACATTTAAAGACATTCCTCTCAATTAACTCAAAACAGAGCCAAAAAATCTGGTTTTAGATATTTCCTGTATGTAATGCTGTTTTTATCAGAAATGACATAAAAATACTTTGAATACCCGAAAAAAAACATCAGAAATGACATAAAAATACTTTGAATACCCGAAAAAAAAACACAACAAAAAAATGTTCCTACTATGCAAATTTAATTGGGAATCCTATTTCTACAATTGAATTCTGTTACAGTAAGAAGGAATGTTGAAGATCATCTGGTAGATGAAGTAAATAAGGCCCACAAATTAGTCCCCTGGTCACAGTATGTTGTTAGTGGCACAGAAGGAGTATAGTGGAAACTAGAGCCAGAAACCAAAGTGAGGAGAGAAAAAGAAAGAAAGTAATGTGAGGTTCTAGGCACATCACTCTAAATCAAAGGTTAACTGAGAAAGGTGCCTTCCTTCAAGCATTGTCTAATTACTCCTTTCTGCTAATTTAGATAGAACTTTTCTTCAGTTAATTCTGTATCAATTTGAACAAAAATGCAAGTGGTATTTTGCTGGCACTGGCACTGCTCTCCTGTTGAAAGTAGAAGAATTCTTATGACTTGTGATTCACTTCTACTTTTGTACTTGGTACAAAAGTGCTAGTACCACCCACCTAGCACGGAGTGGATTTAAATACTAGATAGTATTTGTTTCTCTTTACCCAGAAACCCTAAGGGTCTTCTCCTTCTAGTTTGAATTTTTTTTTTTATTAAAGGAGCCATCCCTTGAGCAAATACTTAAAGATGCCTATTCATTGAATGGGCGTATCTCACTCAAAGTGAGAGTGCTATAAGACCTTAGCCTGAAAGGGCCAGGGTCTCACATGGCATCCTGGACCATCTCCATCATCCTGAAGAATATCAGGTCACTGGACCAGATGGCTCAGGAGAAGAAAGTGAGGTTGGTGACATTGCACATCCCTCCTTCACTCAAATCAAAGTCAACTGCAAGTCATGTCATCATCTTGATGTTATGGTCCTCTTCAAGCATGAAGGACAAACACAACAACAACACTGGATCAATGAGTACACATTGGAGAATAAGATGTAAGAAGACTAGAAAAGTAGGAGGGGGCTAGGTTATGGAGGGCTTTGAATGCCAAGCAGAGCATTTATACTTGCTGTTGTAAGCAATTAAGAAAACTGAAGTTTACTGAGGGAGGGAAGGTTGACGTGATTTGACCTGGGCTTGAGGAAAATCACTTTAGTAGCTGAATGGAAAGTGGTTTGGAGTGGGGAAACACTTGAGACAGGTAGATCCTCTTGTAGGCTATTGCATTAATTCAGGTGTGAGATGATGTTAATCTGCACTAGGGTGGTAGCAGGGTCAGAGGAGAAAAGGTGGTGAATCCAAGGGATGTCACAAAGAACAAATTGATAGTCCTTGCCAACAGCTTGGATGGGAGGTGAAGAGAAGCAAAGGAAAGGGGGGAAGAAGTTCAAGATAGCAACTAGGTTTTGAGCCTGAGGGACTGGGAGGATGGTGTTGCCCTCTACTATAATTGGGAAGGTAGGGAGGAAGGTTTAGGGGGGAAGATAATACTGAGTTTAAGATGCAAAATTGGAGGTCAGCAGAGAGATTGGTACAGGAAAGGTAAATTTGAAAATCTTTAGCACAGAGATGGTAATTAAATCCTTTGGAGTTGATAAGATCACCAAGAAAAGTATATATTATACACTTACTAAGATTTTTTTGTGCCAAGACATCATATTAATTTTAAAAAATTACTTTGCTAAGTAGTGCAAGTTTTAATACATTTTTCAGGTTTTCTTACTGCTTCCATTAATGGGATGTATTACATTTCTTGTCAACAATCAGTTTATTGTACTCAGGAATCATGTTTGAAATCAATTTCTTTAGAAACCTGAAAACTAACCTTAGTAGCCACCTCCTTTTCTGAGCTTACTTTCTTAAAAAACTGTTATTTCTCACTGAGATTTTTCAACAATTTGGGTGCTTTGTTTTTCATTAGTGTCCAATTTGCTTATGTCAGGATGTTTTGATTCAAAATGGTGACAAAGATTGTATTCCTTCAGGAACAGCAATTACTTCTTGGCAAAAAAGGCACAATATTTTATCTTTTATGTAAGTAAACAAAAGCATCTATTTGTCCACTCTGGATTAAATACTCTATGTTCTGATTCAATCTTCTGTTTATCATCCATTTTACAAAGTTACCCCAAACATTTTAATGTTAAAACCAAAAAATCTCCACAGCAACTTTTCCCATACAAAGAAATACTTAACTGAGTGTCTGACCTTTGTGAGAGTGCCAGACACTCATTTAACTTGGAGGGTGGCCACACAGCAAGGGACGGAAAGAAGGTCTGGCATTGTTACCGCTTATCACATAGAAGGCATCAGCTGCACTGGCATGTGGCTGTCCTCACTTTGTCCCTGTTCAACACCAGTAGCAACCAAAAGCACAGAAAAATGTTACAACTCTTACTCCTCTTTGACTAGAAACAGACTGATGATGATTGGTTGCCACAGGTCACATGACAAATAGGAGAGCGTGCACAGTGGTAACTCCCTCACTAAGTCATGTGATAGACACAGTAGTGACCAGTGGAAGGGTAGTGGAAGGAAGGTTAAGTGGGGCATGGACAAAGTACTCATTACATCTTTACTTCCTTTCACATCCTCTACATTTTTTCCTGGACCAACTGAAATCCTTTGGCAGGCTGCAAGCAGCCCGCAGGTTGTATGTTGTGCAGGCCTGGTCTAAATTATCTCTGTTTGGACTATCTCAGGAGCACCTTCACTAGAGGCATTCAAATGAAAGTTAGATGACCATTTTTAGGAATGTAGTTGAGTTGGACTAGCTGACATCTAACATCCCTTGGGGCATATAGTAGCTTGGGCTACTCACCCCATGACAAATCTCTTTTAAGAACATTGTCAATAACACCTTCAGCACACATTTTTCAGGCCCTTGAAAGCTGACAAGGTATTTTCTGTACAAGAAGGTTAAGAGTTCAAATATTATTACTCTGTTTTTACAAATGCTGATGCTCAAAGAGGGTCTAAGTGAGTTCTCTCCATAGTCACGTAGCATGTAGAGACCAAGGTCAAGATTCAAATACAGATCTTCTGGTCCCATGTCCAGTGTTCTTTTCACCTTAACACACTACCTTTCCAACAGAGGAATAGCTATTTAATAACCACATTCCTTTTTTCCAATTGAAGGTCATCCCTCAAAGGATTTTGATCCTCCTCCTACATATAAGACAGAGGGAGAGAATGACTCTGAGCTGAGCTGAGATGCCCACTACTGACACAAATAAATCATGCCTGGAGATTTATGCTCTAGAGGTTAACCAAACACATTTGTCCAGGGACTCATGCTGTGACCTGCATTTCTCTAACTATGGTAATGAAAGTAAGTATTTTTCTTCACAAATGTATGTGATTCCTTGGTAATATAGGACTTTGCCCAACCTGTTTAGTGGAGGTCATCAAGAGTAAATGTGGCTGTTAACTTACCAAAGTCACTCCAAATCTGAGAATTTAAGGCATGGTATTATAGTGGTTTACACAACGGCAATCTGTGATTTCCACAAGAATCTGTGATCTCCATGTTAGTCAATCACTTATTAAGTGCCTACTATGTGCCAAGCACAGAATCAAACGGTAAAAGAGTCCCTACTCCAAGAGCGTCCATTGTAATGAGGAAGACAACAAAGGCATACATAATTACACAGAATAAAATGTAAGGTTAATTCATACAAAGAGATACAAAGGAGTTAAACAGGTATAGTCTGAAAGGGAGGGCAATTAGTCAATAAATATTAAGTGCTTACTATGTGTCAAGTACTATCAAGCACTAGGGATACGAAGAAAAGCAAAATACAGTCCCTGCCCTTGAGGAATTCACAGTCTAATAGGGAGAAAATTTGCAAATAAACTTGTATAGGTAAGATATATAGTAGATAAATTGGAGATGATCAAGAGAGAAAAAGCACTAGAATTAAGAGGAATCAGGAAAGGCTTCTTGTAGAAGGAGGATTTTAGTTGGGATTTAAGGAAAGCTAGGACAGCTAGGACAGAATGGAATCCAGCCAGTGAGAATGCACAAAGTTGGAAGATGGAGTTTCTTATGTGAGGAACAGCAAGGAGGCCAGTGTTGCTGGATCACAGAATACACAGGGAAAAGCAAAGCAGTTAAACTGTAAAAAGCTTGGAAAGGTAGTAGAGAGGGCCAGGTTATAAAAGGCTTTCATTTTCAATCAGAGCATTTTATATTTGGTCCTAGAGATAATAGGGAGCCACTGGAGTTTATTGGGGAAGGGTGGGTGACATTTTCAGATCTATCGTTAGGAAGTTCATTTTGACAGCTGAGTGGAGGATAGACTGGAGTGGGGAAAGACTTGAGACAAGAAGTTCAACCAGCCTTCTAAAGGAATAGCCTAGATGGAATGCCTATTCCAAGGGGATGACATCCATGGTTGGGAATCAGAAAAATTTCCATGAAGAAAACAGTGCTGATCTCAACCTCAACCTCTTTCATATGTTGTTCTCTAAACCCTGGTAAGTATGCTGGAGTGGATGGGATAGGATTTTCCCATTGGTACCTGTATAGCGGCTCAGAAAAGAAATGGTTATAAAACCCCAAAGCTTCAGGAGTGGGTGGAATAGGGGAATGTTGGACTACTATGGGTAAAGGTTAAGTATGGTTGTATTGGAGACAAACTCCATTATTGGTCCATTTTCCCTGGTAGATCCCAACCATTTAGAATCAAGATCATGGCACCCTTGAGATTGTGCCACAGACATCCAGAAGGCCCCAGCCTCAACTTTGGAGGCCATTACTGTATTAGGCACTGAATGAATGAAAAAAAAATTCATCATCCAGACCTTTAGTGATATACATTTTTCACTTTTCCTAGGCTAGTTCTATGTTCTCCATTCATGGCCCCACTCAAGGTCACTCTAGCTGGATTGCGTTAGGTTGTACATTTGAATGCTCACTGTCACCTTCATGTTAAGATAAACCATTGGATGACAATTTTCTAAGGCAAAATGCCTTCCACACTCAGAGAAAGAAATATGGAAGTCATTCGCAGAATATAGCAGAGAATGTTTGTGTGTGTGTGTGTGTGTGTGTGTGTGTGCGTTTTAGCGTATTATGTTCTGATTTGTTATATGATTTCTTCCACTTATGTTAGTGCGACTACATAGCATCACTATAGTGAAAATATGCTCAATAGGAAAGTATATGTAGAACCTATACAGAATTATATGCTGTCATGGTGAGGGAGGGGGTAGCAGGGGAAAGTTGTGGGGGAATAAAATCTTAATTTTAAGGAAGTGATTGTAGAACATTTATAAACAAATAAAATTAAAAATTAAAAAAAAAAAAGATAAGCCATTGGAATAAGATGCCAACATATGTGGTTTGAGAACCCATAAAAGCAGTGTAACGTAAGGGGCTGACCTTAGAATCAGGATGACCTGGGTTCAAACACTGCCACCCATATGTAGTGGTTGTGTGACTGTGGGAAAGCTTCTTAATTTCTCTGTGCACTTAGGCAACTCTGTCAACCTCTAAGTGACAGAGGAATTGCTGGTGATCTGTGCTTATGGTAGGAGGCTCCACATGCCAAGGAAATCTCCATGGAAGTATCGTGGAGAAATAAGACCATGTTCAAGACCTAGTGCCTACTCTCATGAAACACAACATAATCTGAATCAGAAGACTGAGTGAAATGACATGTATACTCTTTCTAGATTTTGACACTTTCCTATTGGCCAACCCAGAAAACCAAGCTAAGACTCTGAAAGGGAATACAATTCAAAAGTTTGGAGGCTCTCAAAAACAAAATTCTGACTGTATGATAGCAGGGACTAGACCTGTGATTTTGTTTGATACATAGGGAACTCCCCCTACTAATGCAGATCAGAAACTCCTACGGTCAGAAATTGTTCTCAGACAATTGTCTGCAGCAATGAGAAATGACTTGCACAGAGTCACACAGCTAAAATGTGTCAGAGGCAAAATTTGGACTCAGGTCTTCCTAGCTTTGAGGGTGGTTCAAAGTCACATACACCATCAGTTCTCAAAATATGGTCCAGGGGTCCCTAGAGATCCCTGAGAGTCTTTCATGGGGTTTGTGAAGTTACAACTATTTTTATAATAACATAAAGGCATTTTAGTTTCAACTATTTTTATAATAACATAAAGGCATTTTAGTTTTTAATATGGTAAATATTGATAGACATAAGTCACATAAACAAAAGGTCTTTGGAGGGTCCTCAAAAATTTTTAATAGTGTATAAATGTTCTGAGGCTAAAAAGTTTGAGAACCACTGCACTACACCATAGTCATAAGTCATTTAAATAAGAAAGAAAAGGTGAGAGGGAAACAAAAAGTCTATTACATTTTCTAGGGAGTTTTCTGATGAATTCAGATTGAATGAATGAAGATCATTCTTCTTGATGGAGAATGTAGGCAACTGGGTGGCACAGTAGAGAAAGTGTTTCATTGGAGTCAGGAAACCAGTCTCAGATGTTTCCTACTTGTATAATTTTGGACAAGTCCCTTAGACCTCTGAGAGACATTTCATAGTCTTCTATTTTTTCATTCTTTTGGTTGTTTATAATTTCTTGATTTCTCATAAAGGTATTAACTTCCATTTGCTCCGTTCTAATTTTGAAGGAATTATTTTCTTCAGTGAGCTTTTGGACCTCCTTTTCCTTTTGGCCAATGAATATTACGCCAGAGTAGATAACTAAACAAGCAGGGAGGAGGAAAGCAGCATAAAATTCTATTTAAAGCTAGAAGAGATTATCTGACCATGTGAGGACAAGTGACTTGCTGGTCACACAGCTAGTAAGAGACAGAAGCAATACATGAATCCAGATCTTCTTAGGACTCCATGCCCAAACCTCAATATGCATGAACCTATAGAAATAAGGTGAGAAAACATAAAGCTCAGAATGATCTAAAGCATGTGAAGAAAAGTGCTAAAAAGTGGGCAGAAAAAGCAGGAACTTGTTGAGAAGGGGATTGCAAGGATCTCTTTGCTGGCTCTGAGAAAGAATTCTCTTGTTTTGTCCATGCTTGAATCTGGGTCACAGCCCTGGGTGACAGTCCTGGGATGAAGAGGAGAGCCAGCAGGGTGGAGCTTGTGACAGTGACAGAGAGAGAATCCTCCCCACAGGTCCAAGGCAGAAAAGAGTGCTTGTGGTCACTCACAGACCAGAGCACAGGTCAGAGAGGAGTAAACAACTCTCCTTTGCTCATAACACTTTGGAAGAAGAAAAGTTACAGATCCCTAGAAATATCTCTAAAAACAGCTACACAAAAACCCTGACGTTTGGGCCAGGATACCCTGCACACTGGAAGCAGAATTCTATCTTAACAAAGAACTCAAAAGTCAAGTAATTGGCTGGAAAAATGAGCAAACAACAGGAAAAAATCAGACTATAGAATCTTACTTTGGTGACAAGGAAGATCAGAACATACAACCAGAATAAGACGAAAGGTCAAAACTCCTACATATGAATTGGTCATAGGCCATGGAAGAGCTAAAAAAGGATTTTGAAAATCAAGTAAGAGAGGTAGAGGAAAAATTGGGAAGAGAAATGAGAGTGATGAAATAAAATCATGAAAAAATGAATCAATAGCCTGCTAAAGGAGACACAAAAAAATACTGAAGAAAATTATATCTTAAAAAATAGACTAACCCAAATGGCAAAACAGGCTCAAAAAGCCAATGAGGAAAAGAATGCCTGAAAAAGTAGAATTGGCCAAAAGGAAAAGGAGGTCCAAAAGCTCACTGAAGAAAATAATTCCTTCAAAATTAGAATGGAGCAAATGGAAGTTAATACCTTTATGAGAAATCGAGAAACTATAAAACAACCAAAAGAACGAAAAAATAGAAGACTATGAAATATCTCTCAGAGGTTAAGGGACTTGTCCAAGATCATACAAGTAGGAAACATCTGAGACTGGTTTCCTGACTCCAATGAAACACTTTCTCTACTGTGCTACCCAGTTGCCTACATTCTCCATCAAGAAGAACGATCTTCAGACTAGAAAAGGTAGGATAAACATATCTAAGAAGTCAATGACATTCAAAACAGATGAAGGGATAGGAAGCAACAACTTTTTGAGAGTATGAAGGGGTCCTGAGGCCAAAACGTTTGAAAACCACTGCTCTAAATCTGTTCAAGTCTTTTGATCCAGACAAATTAGATCCCATGATACTGAAAGAATTTACAGATGTGACCAAGAGAACTACTATCAGTGATTTCTAGTGTTTCCAAGGAATCATGGAGAACAAGAGAGCCATCAGAAGATTGGAGATGGGCAAAATCTTGATTTCCAGAAAGAAGATGATTTCTCCAAACTATAACCTGGTGTACTTAACATTAATTCCTAGAGAAATTCTCAAGCAAATATTTAAATGAAGGGTTTATGGGCACTCTAGAAGCAGAGATTAGACTCCTGCTTCACTCAAGGTCCTAGTCACTGAATCAGGAAGGTTATGTTTACTTGTTCAGTCTCTGAGAGAGCAAACGTCTCTTCCAGATTTCCATATATCTGTATGGGCTTTAAGAAATTTGGAAGATCAAGACACTAGATATGGAAGGCTAGAGCTGAGAAATGAATTCAGAGTATCTTCCACCCATATTCCTCCTTAATGTTTTTTATATTTTATTGATGTTTTCTGTTTCTTACATCATCATAGTATCCCATATATGCCTGCCCTTCCCTAAGAGTCATCACATATGACAAATAATTTTTTTAGAGAGGGAAAAAATCAACATAACTGATCAACATAACATTGACAAAGTCCAGTAATATGTACAATGTGTGACACTTATGGACCTTCTACTTCCACCAATGGATAGGTTGCCTCCTTGAATTTTAGAGTTCTAAACTCTCATCCTTATCCACCAATGGAAGGAATAATGCAAGGAGAAAAAGAGCTAGATTATTAACTCTCTGAGGACTTCCTTTTCTTTTCAATCTCTACCATTCTTAACACAATGCATAAGATATAATAAGCACTTGATAAACATTTGTTGAATGGATAAATGATGAAAAATATCAAACGTGAATTCTAGCTTTTCAACTCCTTCAGGTAGGCTACCTCAGAAATCTACCACATTTATGTGCATAATTTCCTGCTTTTATTCTTGACATATTCAGAGTAAAACTCATAACAAGATTATTGAAGCATAAAAGCTTCAATAGATCACCTCAACCTTAACATTATGCATAAATTTTTGAGATTCTCATATTTAGTTAATTAAGAACATGATGCAATCTGAGTCACACAACTTTCAGTGTCAGAGAAAATTGAAAGTGATGTAAAGTCTAGACAATCTTGTATCTCCCTTGCTGTGGCAATTCCTCAGTACTTAAAAGAGAAGACTCCTTTTAGACAAAGAGGAGAGAATCTACAAAATGATTAAAAAGTGATTTAGGACTTCCTTTCCTTTCAAGTTTTGGTCCAAGTTAAAAAGGATTTGGCATCTTCTGCAGTCCCATCTCACCGTTTGAGTCTTTTCATAAAATAGGAGGCAGCAGCAGCAGCAGCCTTGTCTCTCCAACCTAGGGGAGGTGGAAGTGCAAAAGAAGTAGAGTGGCAAAAGCAATGGGGATGGACTGAATTTGGGGAAAAGCAATGGGAATGGACTCCTTTACTCTTATTAAGGGAGATGGACACTATTTTAATTTACTCTTTTCTTCTCCTCTAGGAAAACAAAACACATTCGGTTAAAAAAAAATTTCTGTAGGTAGCAGTGGCTGTTGTATCAAACCATAAGAAAAAGAGGAGGAAGGAGAGTGATTTTGAGTGAAAGCCATCATTCTTTATTTTCTTCTTGAAATATTTGTGTGTATAAAATACACACAGGAGAAAAAGAAGTATCTGTGCATTTAGCAGAAGAGCTGTTCTTTATTTAATATCCTTTCATCAGCTGTAGAATTTTTTAAAAAATGAAGCATACTTCATTTAACTTAAATTCATTCATTTAACTGGATGAATTAATAGCCATCCATCTGGAAAGACTAGTATTTTAATTTCTACATTCTGCCCTATCACATGTTCATTTAGATACATTAGTCTAGTGTTACTCAGACTCATTAGATTGTCACTGAGCTCTGCATACTTTCATTCCTATCCCTGCTGATTAAAAATAGATCTGTTTTTAACAAGTAAAAGCTTTCTCTCTTCCATTCTAATCTTTGCTGGTTGTTTCAGTCTTAGATAAGTTAGCCATGTCATTTCTGCTTCCTTCATTCTGGGAAAAACTATTCCACACTTTCCACATACCATTTGAGTGTGGAGACATTAGGAGAGTTGATAAGATAATTATTTCTCACAATGTTAACAACATAGATCAAATATCTCTATTATAGAGGACCAGGTATTTCCACTATTGAAAGTGGTTGTTGTGGGGCGGAGCCAAGATGGCAGAGTAGAAGGACTCACATTTGCTAGCTCCGAATCCACAGCCCATAGATTTCCTGTAAAAAGAACTCCTGACAAATTCTGGAACAGTGGAAGCTGCGCAGCAACACAGTGAAGGAGATTTCCGTTGCAGAGAGCCCTGAAAGTGGCTGTTAACATGAGCTAAGACTAAAGAAGACAATTGTACTAGATTATTGATTATAGAGAATTTACTGTGTCCCATCAATCAAGTGTTCTATTAAGCATCTCCTATAAGATAAGCACAAAGCTAGAAATGTGTAGGTAAAACAAAAGAAGTATCAGACAAAGCCCTTTCCAGTAAGAATCTTATAATCTATCCAGGGAGATGAATTGAACACAGAAAACCATTAGAGAATAATTAAGGGCTAAACTTTGTAGGTCACACTATAAATTTAGAGGGAGAAGAGATGAGTGTGAATTGTAACATCTCCTCAGGGTTCACTCCCCCCAACTGCACTGGCATTGGCAGGTTAGGTCTCCAGAGGTACAATTGATATTACTCCCAGTATTCTAAGGGTAACCCTATGAGTAGCTATCCTTCTAAAACTAGCTCATGAGTCTCCACTGGTGTGGTACCCTTTTACCAATAAGTGAATGATCTTTAACAATGGCATTTGCTCAAACAGCACAAGAAAAATAGTTATCTAGCATTTCTCAAAATTCAATGTTGCACACACAGTTTGTGGTGGGGAAAGAGGGTGGAAGGAGGAGAAGAACATTTGTACATGAATTGAAAGCATAGTGATAGTGAGGTGCATATGTAGGCTAACACACATGACCAAGACAACTCATAACTCCAGATTGTAAGGTTTTGATATCCAGAGGTCCCTCATAAAGTTTCTGATGGATGATTCAGTAGTCTCAAGTGAACTGGTTTTTTACCAGTTGTAATATGTTGGCTATATGGGTCAATCAGTCCTTGGGAGTCCTCCCTCTTATTAGAGGGTGGAGAGCTCTTTCCAGAAACTCTGTTTAAGGAGAGAACCCTAACCAGCTATCTATTCATTTCCTGGCATCATTCCTCTGAACTTCTCCATCGTGCCCCAGCATCTGGTACCTTCCCTCCCCTCCACTTTTCTGATTCCTTTTGTATGTTTTCTTCCCTCTTCCCAACTAGAAGTCTCTTTGAAGTCAAGGACTGATTTTTGCCTTTCTATCACTAGCACTTTGTGCAGTGCCTAGAACAGAACAGGGGCTTAATAAAAATTTATTGACTAACTACCGCACCTTACTGAGTGGGTTTCTGAACTGTTGGGAATGCTTGCTGATAGGCTGGACCAGACAAATTACTCAGCCACTTAAGACCTACTGCTCCTGGACAGAGGTAGGAAAAGCTGCTGCCTGACTCGGGTGGACAGATTACTTGGCCACGAGATGCTTCTGAGGATGAGTTAATCTGTCGGATTCTCTGGGCTACATCTTAGGTTGCTGAAGTCTTTCACTACCTATAACCACTGCCTAGGCTGGGTGGTACTACACCCTCTTCAAATGGAATGTTACCATTCTTTTTCTCCTAGAGTGCAATGCAGCTAAGCTAATTTTGGCTTAAGGCAATAACTCTTAGTCTAGGGTAAGGTTTTAACTCCAGAGTCTCAGCTCTGAGGTTAGTCATTTCTAAGTAGGAAATTGAAGAGACCTATTTCTTCTTCATCAAGGCTTCCTTCTTCTGGTCCAGCTCCCTTAGCCAGAGGCTTATCAGTAACAATTCAGCCAGTTATACTTCCCAGACTGATGTAGACGAATGGATAAAAAACAAAGGAAGGAATACAACCTGTGCCCAAGTGGCATGTTCATTGTCTCTGCTGGCTTTTTCATATGTAGATGAGTTGTTCAATCCTTAGACCTTTTGTTTTGGAATCTTTCTTTTGAATCGGAAGGCCTTCTCCTTCATTTCAATATCTATCTGACTTAACTCTTCACCACTTTTCAGCTGTGCTAAAGTCCCCTGAATATACCATATTGCAATGGGTACTTCCTGCAAGCCCAGCACAATGCAAGGCATTTGTGGACAATAAATTGGAAGTCTAAGACAAAGCCCCTGCCACGAAGAAGCTTACAAGAGAGACATAAAGACAAAATGAACACAAGGAAGAAAACTGGATACCATGTAAGTGCTAAATTCTGCAAGCTTCACTATAAATTTAGAGAGAGAAGAGATAAACATATATTAGAGTAGCTGGGACAGGTTTCATAGATGAGATGAGATTTGATATGGACCCCAGAGGATGAGGTTCATTCATCCATGATCTATGTCTGTTCTGTGTATGCTAGTCACAAGAGAGGATATAAAGAGGTACTAGAGAGACGCAATTTTTAGCATAAAGGAGCTAATCCAAAGCGGGATTTAAATTAAGCTACAGCATCCAAGTGGAAGGCACAAACAGCCCAGAGCGTGGAGGCTGAATGTGCAGGGGGACAGTGAGAACAATGACGAATGACTATCTAGGCGGAGAGGAGGGAACGTGTTATGGAGCACCAGAAAATAATTATTGGGTAGGTGGCCCACACCGACATTGCAGTCACTGACAAGTCAGACAGGTGAGTTCATATTTGACTCCGGACAAAATGAGAAACAATTGCAGGCTTTCAAGTAGGGGAGTAATCTGGTTTTTGGTTTTTTTTTAAAGTGGTATTTGAGGACCGGCAGTCTTACACCTATTCATAGGACAAATGGGTGAGAGGAGAGATTTCAGGCCAGGTAACTATCGAGGAGGTAACTGCAGCAATGCAGGTGTACGGTAATGAGAGCAAGATGGCAGTGATAGGGATGAAAAAAAAGGAAAATCTAACAGACAAGTTGAATCCTGGGAAAATAGAATGATGGAATTGGTGACAGAGAAAGGACAATTGATGAAAGGCAGTCATTTTAAAAGAAGGAAAGGAAATGGTGAGTTCAGTTTCAGAAACTTCAAGTTTGAGTGACAGTCATAGGCCATTCAACCACAAGGGTCTTGTGGAGAGATGAAAATGTGAACTGGAGACAAAAAGAGTGATTAGACCTTAAGGTGTGGGTTTAGGGGCCACCCTCATAAAGATAACAATTTAATTCAATTAAGTGATTTGCAACCAAAGTGACAAAGCACTGTATTTTAAAATATGGAACTCTTAAAAACAATAGCTAGCATATATATGCACTTTAAGGCTTGCAAAACATTTTATTTGTATTATTTAATTCTCATAAAAATCCCGGAAGGTGGGTGCTATTGTTATTACCATTTTGCAAATGAGGAAACTGAGGTAAACAGTGGTTAAGTGACTTGCTCAGGGCTACAGTTGGAAAATGTCAAGGTAAGATTCAAATTCAAGTCTTTCTGACCCTAGGTCCAACAGACTATCCAGTGCACTATCTGTCTATCTTTTCACTGTGAAAGACACTAGGATGTAATGAAAGGCATCTAGGACTGATAGGAGGCCTAAGTTCTAGTCTTAGCTTTCAACCAAACATTTCCATTTCAACTCAAATATGACACTCTGATAGGAGGCCTAAGTTCTAGTCTTAGCTTTCAACCAAACATTTCCATTTCAACTCAAATATGACACTCCCTCCTCAGATCTGTAACTTTGAACATCATGTAGGACCCTTTCCCTTGTCCATAAAATGAGAAGTGTAGCTTAAGGAAATCAAAGACAGAAACAAAATCTCACATACATCAAAATATTCATAATAGTACTCTTTTATGTTTTATGATAGTAAAGAACTGGGAACAAAGTAGGTGGTCATCGATCAGGGAATGATTTGAAAAAGGTCTAGGAATGTAGCAGAACTTTATCATGCAACAAAAAATTATGAATAACAGAAATACAGGGAAACATGCAAAGATTTGGCTTTCCTGGCTCCACCCAGCTGCCTTTAATAAGAGAATGTGGCACAAGATCAGGGAAGAGCTAGTAGTTCAGTTTAGCCAAAAAAGAGGACAAAGGGAAGTAATGTGAAATAATTCTGGGGTGGAAAAAACTAAAATGCCAGGTGAAAGAGTAAAGGGGGAGAATTCTGGGAAGATGACAGAGTAGGTCAGAAACTAAGCTCTCAAGAGTTTCCCCCACAAAAGAGAGAAAATAGTACCTTAGGGCAGACAAAATGAGAGTAAAAATAAATAAGAATTGGGGCACAATAGGGGTCTTCCTGGGACAATTTGAGAACATCAGAAGAAAAATTGCAGGAATAGATTTGGTCCCCAAGAAGAATAAACACCCCCAGGCTAGGCTCCACTTTAACAACAAGCAACAAAACCTGGGGTCAGTTGGTTTAGAAGACTGCCTCTGTCCCAGCTACAGGAATTTTTTACCCACGATTTTGAGAGGAGTTGGGTGGCTGAGTCCAGAAAGATCAAGGGAAACTGTGCTGACAAGGAACGCCAGACCCAGCTGCGCTGTGAAGAGAGGACTGGAACAAGAAGGAAGCGAGCAAGCAACCACCACAGTGTGCGAGAGTTTTTTCTGGTAGACTTGGAACTTCATTGCAATGCAAGGACTTAAAAAATTCTCAATGGTCTTTCAAGGCAAAATGCCCTCCACACCCAGAGAAAGAGCTGTGAAATTCAATTCCAGAATGTAGCAGATAATTTTCTTTTCTGTTACATTTTCGTTTGTTATATGATTTCTCCCATTCATTTTAATTCTTATACACAACATGACTATGGTGAAAATGTATTTAACAGAAATGTCTGTGTAGAACCTATATAAAATTGTATGCCATCTCAGGGAGGGATAGAGGAGGGAGGGGGAAAAAAATCTAAGTTATATGGCAGTGATTGTAGAACACTGCAAATAAATAAAAAAATAAAATGAAAAAAAAAAGGAAGAGAGCACACACCTGCTGAGTGCAAAAGTAGTGGGGCAGAAAGCCCCCAGCTGTGGGCACTTATAGGAGGTTTGGCTTTGGTTCCAGGCTAGGGGGAAGAAATGAAGATGGGAGGCACCATCCCTCATACCCCAGGGCTAGAGGTGTTAACAAAAATTAAGCTATTTCCACCAAAAATGCATAGGCCAAGGAGAAAGAATCCAACCTTAGACAGCTACTAGGGGAATAGAGAAGACCAGGGTTCATTTTCAGAGGAGGATCCTGAAACAAGGAAATCCTCTTCTGGTCCAAAGTGTAATGTCAAATTGTCTCCAGCCCCAAAAGAAATCATGAAAGTTCTTTAAAAAGAACTTTCTTTAAAAATTTTCTTTAAAAATCAAATGATGGCAATGGAAGAAAAGCTAAAAAAAGAAATAAGAATAATCCAAAAACCAACAAGAGAATTATGAAAGGAAAGTGAACCAAATAAAAAAGGAGATCCAGAATCTTAAGGAAGAAAATGACACCTTAAAAGTTGGAATTGAGCAAAGTGAAGTCAGTAAAATTATAAGAGATCAAGAAATAAGTAAATAAAACATGAATGATGAAAAAATAGAAGAGAACATGAAACAGCTTATATGAAAAACAACAGATCTGGAGAGTAGAACAAGAAGAGAAAAATATAAAAATAATCAAAATTTTGAGGTTAGATTTGGGAAAACAGGTTCAGGTGTGAAAGAATTCACTTAGACCTCTTTTAACAGATGGAAGCTTTATATTTTACATGAAAAATATCATAGGCCTCCTTAGCAAGAGAGCTAAATGAGACCTGATGCTGCGTGAAGTAAGCAGAACCAGGAAAACGCTGATTTTGATAAATTTAGCCATTCTCAGCAATGCAAGGACCTAAAACATGAGTCAAAGGACTCATGATGGAAAACACCATCCACCTCCAGAGGAAGAACTCTGGAGTTTGAATGCAGAATGAAGCAGACTATTTTCCTTTTCTGTTTTGGTTTTCTTTCTTTCTCATGGATTCTCCCATTCATTATAATTCTTCTACACAACATGACTAATGTAAAAGTATGTTTAATAGGAATGTATATGGAAAGCCTATGTCAGACTGCAGGCTGTCTTGGGGAGGGAGGGGAAAACATTCAAAACTTACGGAAGTAAATGTTGACAAGTAAAATAAATAAATTAGCTTAATAAAAATATATTGGAGCATTATTGTTACTATTATCAGACATGACAAATCAAAATCGTAAATTGCTGCTTGTAGGAGCCGAGAAGCTGTTCTACATCTGATGGGTGTTCATCCTCTTTTCTTCTGACCACTTCTGTCCTTCCGGTCACATTTGGCTTCCTGAAATAAATGAATGAATGAATGGATAAATAAATAATTTTCAATCAATTTAATAAACATTTATTAAGAGCATACTATCTACCAGGCATTATGCCAAGCACTGGACAAATAAATAAACAAATGAATGAATAAATAATGAACAAACAAATGAATCAATTCTCAGAATCTAACACACTAGGTATGCTTCATTAGTATCTTCTAATGTTCTGCTCTTTTCCATATATGGTAATATTTGTAATGGAGTTTTAGTGCATGCTAGGCCACCTAAGACGACATGATCCATGTGGAAAAAGGTGGGGACCTTTCTGGGAGGTGAGAGGAAATACAAATATTCTACATTGGCCTATCACATGATTAAGAACAGTATTTTTACCCCCACTGGCTTCATGGCCCGAATGGTGACATCTTTAAAATGGCCTGACACAGAAGAAACTGGGTGATTTTTGCTGTACTCCCTTCTGAGAGTGAAGTAATCTTTCAATCATATGGTGTAATCTCTCTCCTCCCTCCTCCATTAGGCTATGTGGAACCAAGAAAAAGGCCTGGGTATTTGGCTTCTTTGTTCATTCTCTTTCATTCTGGTTTCAGGGAGTGGAGGCTCTAATTTGTCCTTAGAAATACAAACTGAGGCAGAACCAAGATGGTGGAATAAAAGCAGAGACTTTCCTAAACTCTCCCCCAAAGCCCTCCAAGTACCTGTAAAAATTGCTCTAAACAAATTCTAGCACTATAGAACGCACAAAATGACAGAGTGAAACAAATCTCCAACCCAAGACAATCTGGAAAGTCAACAGGAAGACTCTATCATACCAGAAAGTTAGTGGAGCACAGTCTAGCATGGGCCACACCAGCACAGACCAGCCGTAGAAGGTCTTTGGGGACTGAATATTGGCAGCTGTGGCAGTTTCCATACTTCTCAACCCAAAAATGCCAAAAAGGTCAGTGGGAAAACTCTGTGGGATCTGGGTGAAAGAGAAGCTCAATCTGGCCCCAGGCTCAGTGGGGTTGGTGGTGGCAGCAGCCACAGTGGCAACAGCAGCAGCAATAGTGGTGGCAGTAGAGGCTGCTTCCAGAGCTCTGGGCCCACAGACAGTGGGGGCTGATACAAAATATTTGAAGGCTGGAACAGTACACCCACCCCTACAAGGTAGCCTTATTTTGACAAAGGGTTAAAAAGTCAAGTATTTGGTTGAGAAGATGAATAAACATTGTAAAAGACCTCAGATTATAGAATGTTACTTTGGTGACAAAGAAAATCAAAGCATACAACTAGAAGAAGACAACAAAGTCAAAGCTGCTACATCAAAAGTCTCCAAGAAAAATATGAATTGGTTATAGGCCATGAAAGAACTCAAAAAGGCTTTTGAAAATCATGTCAGAGAGGTAGAGGAAAAAGGGGAAGAGAAAGGAGAGTGATGCAAGAAAATCATGAAAAATGAGACAACAGCTTGCTAAAGGAGACCCAAAAAATCCTGAAGAAAATAACACCTTTAAAATTAGACTAACCCAAATGGCAAAAGAAGTTCAAAGAGCCAAAGAGGAGAATGCCTTAAAAAGCAAAATTAAGATCCAAAAGCTCACTGAAGAAAATAATTCCTTAAAAATTAGGATGGAGCAAATGAGAGCTAATGACTTTATGAGAAATCAAGAAATTATAAAACAGAACCAGAAAAATGGAAAAATGAAATACAAAGTGAAACATCTCATTGGAAAAAAATCACTGACTTGGAAGACAGATCCAGAAAAGGTAATTTTAAATTATTGAACCACCTGAAAGCCATGATCAAAAGAAGAGCCTAGAAATCATCTTTCAAGAAATTATCAAGGAAAACTGCCCTGATATTCTAGAACCAACGGGTAAAAGAGAAATTGAAATAATCCACCAATTACCTCTGGAAAGAGATCCACAAACTAGGAATATTGTAGCCAAATTCCAGAGTTCCCAAGTCGAGAAAATACTGCAAGCAACCAAAAAGAAACAATTCAAGTATTATGGGAAAACAATCAGGATAACAGAAGATGTAGCAGCTTCTACATTAAGGGAATCAGAGGGCTTGGAATATGATATTCTAGAGGAGAGAGGAGCTAGGATTAAAACCAAGAATCACCTACCCAGCAAAACTGAGTAAATTTCTTCAAGGGAAAAAAATGGATATTCAATTAAACAGAGGACTTTCAAGCATTCTTGATGAAAAGACCAGAGCTAAACAGAAAATATGGCTCTCAAATACAAGAATCAAGAGAAGCATGAAAAGATAAACAGGAAAGAGAAATCATAAGAGACTTATTAAAGTTGTAGTGTTTATATTCCTACATGGAAAGATGATATTTGTAAGTCCTAAGACCCTTTCAGTATTAGGGTAATTGGAGGAGATAGATAGATAGATAGATAGATAGATAGATGGATGAATGGACAGGAAGAGAGAGAGAGAACAAACATAGGATGAGTTGAATATGAAGGGATGATATCTAAAAAAACTTAAGGGGTGAGAGAGAAATATATTGGAAGGAGAAAGGGATAGATAGAATAGAGTAAATTATCTCACATAAAAGAGGTTAAGAAAAAGATTTCACAATGGAGGGGAAGAGGGAGGAGGTAAGAAGGAATGAGTGAACCTTATTCTCATCACATTTAGTTTAAGGAGGGGAAAGTAGGGAATAAGGGTAGGGAATGATAGAAGGGAGTGTAGTTTGGGGGAGGAGGTAGTCAGAAGCAAACATTTTTGAAAAGGGACAAGGTCAAAGGAGAAAACAGAATAATTGGGAGGCAGGATAGCATGGAGGGAAATATAGTCAATCTTTCACAACATGACTATTATAGAGTTGTTTTGCACAACTACATATGTATAACCTGTATTGAATTACTTGCCTTCTCAATAGGGTGGATAGGGAGGGAAGAAGGGAGAGAATTGGAAACTCAAAGTTTAAAACAAAAGTTAAAAATTATTTTTACATGCAACTGGGAAATAAAATACACAGACAATGGAGTATAGAATCTATCTTGCCCTTCAAGAAAGTAAAGACGAAGAGGATAAGAGTGGGTGATGATAAAAGGAAGGACAGACTGGGGAAAGGGGCAATCAGAATGCATGCCATCTCAGGGTCAGGGAAAGGGGACAGATGGGGAGAAAATCTGGAACTCAAAATCTTGTGGAAATGAATGTTGAAAACTAAAAATAATTATTTTTTTTAAAAAAAGAAATGCAAATTATATGAATCCTGGAGTCTAGGAATCCAAGCCAAATGTTGCAGCCAGTCCAGCAGTATCCCCTTGAAAACTTAGGTCCAGGGATGTTCATCAGATATAAGCCAGAACTGTAAACTTTGAACTTAAAACTTGATGAGACTAATGGTATAAGGGGCAGCTAGGTGTTACAGTAGAGTGTTGGGTCTGAAGTCAGCAAGACTCATTTTCCCGAGTTCAAATCTGGCCTCAGACACTTGCTAGCTGTGTAACTCTGGGGAAGTCACTTCACCCTCTTTGCCTCAGTTTCCTCATCTGTAAAATGAGCTGGAAAAGGAAATGGTGAACCACTTTGGCATCTTTGCCAAGAAAACCCCAAATGTCAAGAACTGGACAGGATTGAAACAACAACATACTAACAATAGCCAGAGTCTTGGATTTGGAATCTGAGCAATGAAATCCTGATTGGGTCACTTACTAACTGTGTTAGTTTGGAAAAGTTATTTATCATCTCTAGAATTCAGTGGCACACAGCCTATTAGTGTCTGAGGCCAGGTTTGAACTCAGGAAAATGAGTCTTCCTGATTTCAGGACTCATGGTCTATCCATCATACTACCTAGCTCCCCATTGTTAGTATAGATTAGTATTACTATTCTTAGTATAGATTAGTCATTAAATAAGACTGCTGGATTTGGAATGAGAAGACCTGAGTTCCCCTTTAGGTTTTAGCCTCACAATATCTTCATGATGTTAGGGAAGTCATTACCTTTCTGGGATTCAGTTTCCTCATCTGTTAAATGAGGGAATTGTTCTAGATGACCTCTGATGTCCCTTGGAGGTCTGAATTCCATGATCTTAAGGTAGTTTTCACCTGACTTAGAAAAGGGCCTTAGAGAAAAAATGGGGCAGAGGACACTTAAGTTTTCATGAAAGGGCTGGCGGTAGGACCATCGCAAAAAAATGGCAAGCCTAGATCAACTGCTGCAGTGCGATAGGGAGAACATCCTGGGAGAGAATCAGGACTTTAAGTTGAGAGAATGACTGAAGGAGTTGCAAAACAAAACAAGGAGGTGCCAAAGACAAGCTTCACCAGCTTCAGAATTCCTCATTTGGCTATAAGACCAGGTGCTTTATAAATAGGTTTCATATAGAGATTTTTTTTTTTAAGTATGACAGCCTTCTCTGGATAGTTCCACCTCACCTAACTCCATCCCCATAATCCCTGCCTTGTAACAAAGAAACCATTACGAAACACAAAACCAACCTATCAAGTGATCTTATCTACCAGTGTAAACAACTGTAACACCTGTAGTCCCCCACCTCTAAAGCAAGATAAGGACGATGCTTTTCCATCATCTGCTCTCCTGGGACTAGATTGAAGACTAGTTGCTTTTCTAATGTTACACACCAAATCAAGTTTCTACTTAGTGTAGTGATTATGCAAAAGTCGGCATTCCACTAAAGCAGGTATGACTAGTCCCTGCTCCTCACTAAGCTTTAACTGACATCCTTCCTTCCAAACAGCCACCTCTATTTGTGCTTAAGTGGGAGTCAGGCAATTCATTTGTCATCATCAAGAGTGTCTCCCTGCTGTGACTCTTAGTCACGCTAACAGCTCGGGGGCCTGCCAGGTGGAGAGAGGGATTCGGTAAACCAGCCATTAGCACAATGCTCTAGTAGTGATTCTATGGTAGACCCTGGTTTTAATAAGAGAGTCTCCTGCACAGAAACCATGGCAACTGGCAATTACGTAAGGATGGATACATAAAAGAACATGACAATCTCACGGAGACTGTGTAGAATCAGAGCCTCCTCTACAATATGGAAAATCAGGACCCAGGCTCAGAGACAGAGAAGGCCCTTTTGCCACAGTGGGGACCAGGTGGTTCATGTTGCATGATGACTCAGGTGGTCGTCATTTGGAGAAGGAGGAGGTACTAACGATTGGTGCTAATAGACATCAGAAATAAATAATTATTACAATAATATAAAACTGAGAAACCTGTGTAATTAAAATAACCAAGACTGCTTCCGTTAGAGAAATGGTAAGAAAAGATACCACTTTCCTTTTGTTGAATTGGTGAGGGACTACAGGTATGGAATATTGCTTGTGATGTCAAATAAGGCCAGTGTATTGGTTTTGCTGAACTTTTTTGTGTTTATTATTCTAAGCTTTGTTGTAAGAGAAATCTCACTAGTGGGGGAGAAATAAATTTTGTATTCAGAAATGAATGTGTATCAAAGCAAATTTAATTTTTAAAAAGACCTTAGGAGTTCATCTATAATCAATTGACCAAGGTCATGCAGATAGGAAATTGGTAGAACTGAGATCTAAATTGTAGGTGCTCTGATGGCAAATCCAGCATCTTTTTCACTGCATAGTCCAAAGTCCTGACTCTGCCACTAATACCTTGGACAGGACACATAATTTCCTTGATCCTCATCACCTGTGAAGAAGTGGTGGGACCCAGTGACCTTCAACTCTAAATTTATGAACCTATGTTAGTTACCTGATGAATATATAACAGTGCAGAGAGCCTAACTTGAACCACCTTCAGAAACATCTCTATGGAACTGGTTTTGGACACTATCTATTTTGTGATTCAGAATTTTTCTTATGTCTTAATCTTTCCTCTTGTGCCTTATATCCCTAAAATTATTTCTTTCTGTTCTAAAATTTAAATATCTATTCCTGGACTGGTGCACTACACCCATTCTTTCCTAGCAGGTCCCTCAGCAGGGCACCCATCCACTGTACAGGATGAAGTTTGGTCCTAGAGAAGGCAATTATCCTTGAATGGGAGGAGTTAGTCTCTTTTCCCATTCTCTTTGGATCATTATACTCCCCACTCCAGCTCTCTGGAGGGAAATTCTTTAAGGCTTACATCTAAAATATATTAATTTATAATATGAATCAGATATGGGTCAGTTATTTATTTCCTTCATGCAAAAAAATATTGCATACAATGACAAGATTTAAGCACTTCCTGTGCTTGGCCACTTAATTAAGAAAGGAAAAACTAAATGTCTAAGGTAACCAGGGATTACTAACACAAGGTCACCTAGCTGTGGACATGTTTCATGGGGAAAAAGTCTCAGTGTAGGGAGGAAAGAGTGATGTCTATCCCTCCATCGAATCACAAAAAGTCTAGTGACATAAAGCACCAACTTGCCCTCAGGAAAGTCAACAGAATAGAGTGGGCAGCATAGTTGTTCACATTCAGAGAAGGAACTGATGGAGTCTGAGTGCAGATTGAGACAAACTATTTTCACTCTGTTTTTTTTTTTAGTTTTTTTTCTTTTGGTCTGTTTCTTTTCTCGCAGCATGACATGGAAATATGTTTTACATGATTGCACACATATAACCTATATCAGATGCTTGTCCTCTTAGGGAGCAGGGAGGTAAAGGAGGAAGTTAGGGAGAAAATTTGGAACTCAAAATTTTAAAAAAATGTTTATAATTGTCTTTGTATATAATAGGAAAATGTAAAAGGCTATTGCTGTGGGGTTTTTGTTATTGTTGTTTTCATTTTTATTTCATTCATTGTAACTTCCCACCTTGGGGGAGGATATGTCAAGGCACCACGAAGGAATTTACCAGGTATATCAAAGTGCCAAGTCCTTTTAGCAATGAGTCATGTACATGTGGTCGCCACAAGTAGAACCGTAATTTTTCCTAAACTTTCCTTACTTTTCCACCCTCTTATACTGTACTTATATTCCTTTGTAGTCCTCATACTTGTTGGTCTTAATTATGCATTCCATTACATTAAGATTCCAAAATTTATTTAATCATTCCCTTATTCCTGGACACTTAGACTGTTTCCTGTGTGATATTTCTTTATTTCTGGGAATTATGGTATGATATTATCTGTGATTGAGTAGCTAGGTGGTATAGTGGATAGAGTACTGGGCCTGGAGTAAGCAAGATTCATCTTCCTGAGTTCAAATCTAGCCTCGGATACTTATTAGCTGAGTGACTCTAGGCAAGTCATTTCACCTTGATTGCCTCAGTTTCCACATCTGTAAAAGGAGCACTCCAGTATCTTTGCAAGAAAACCCCAAATAGATTCACAAATAATCAAACCTGACCAAAAATATAGAAGAGCAATAACTATTTGTGATTACAATCGATGCTGGGGGACGAAGGGAGGAGGCAGCAGTGACCATGATGTTTAGCAATCGCTCTGAGGCTATGTCCACTGGGGTGGACAGCTGAGTCTCTGCAGCTACCTCTTGTTGGATTGAAGGGGCCCTCTCTGGTCCCTGACTAGCATGCCTCATTACCTTTATTCTGAAGCAGGTGGTGCATCTTGTCCAACTGAATGAGGGAGGCCAAGGGAACAACCAGGGAGTTTAGTCTCCTCCTCATCTCTGCTACCATCCTCAAAGGATTGGGCATGGAGGGACCCTGGTTTCAAGGGACCCTGATGTTTGGTTCCAATTCCTTACTGCTGCTTGTCAGACTAGTAGGCTGCTATGATTCAACAGAAGTCTGGAGCTGGACGCATAAAGTCCTGGGATTTTTCTGGTTCATATTTTACTATCCAACAGGACTCGTGGATGATGCTGATATAATGGTTTAAGAAGCCAGTTATGATATCTATGGTCAGTCACAGCCTCCCAGAAGGTTGGAAATAATTACTAACCTAATTAGTTTTAAATTTCAATTCAATTTCAAAACTGGTCCTTAATATCACATAGATAATATGTTTTATCTATCTCTTACAGAATTTTCCAATTCTCTCAAGTTTGTTTCCTAATTTTTTGAGTTATAGTACAGTCCAGGGGTAAGTGACCTGTGGCCTCAAGGTCTGGCATCACCTTGCATCAGGAAACATTGGGTTTTAATGTTAAATTTAATTTAATTTAAATTTCCAACATCCATAAATGATGTGACTGTGCCATTTAGTGTCTCTGAGCCTCGGTTTCGGTCATCAGTAAAATGAGAATAATGATGACGGGAGGGATTGTTGTAAGAACAAAATGAAGTAATATCTTACATTCTTTATGGCACTCTACAAAGTTATTACTATTGCATTAAAGGCAGGGTGAATAAGTGGATAGAGTTCCAGACTTGGAGTCAGGAAGACTTGGGCTCAAATCCCCAACTCCAACATATGCTGATTGCATGACCATGGTCAAATAAGCCACTAAATTTCTCAGCAGCCCCAGGAAATCCTCTAAGGCTACGAGCTGCAGGTGGGTTGCCCGTCTGTATCAGGATAGGGAGTTTCCACACTGGGCATTTCTCATTTTTTGATGAATCACAAGTCTAGAATGATAACAACACTCACCACTCCGGACAATTTTTAAAAAGCTTTCAGGTACTTGTATGTTTGTCCTTTGTTGCAGAAGAACACCATGCCATGAGAGAAATGATGATATGACTTGCACTTGGCTTTGTTTTGAGTGAGGGAGGGCTATGCAGGTCACCAGCCTCACTTCTCTTCCACAGCCATCTGAATCCAGTGACCAGATATTCATCAGCATGATTGGAGATGACCCAGGATGAGGCCATTGGGGTTAAGTGATTTGCTCAAGGTCACACAACTAGTGAAAGTCAAGTATCTGAGGTAAGATTTGAGCTCAGGTCCTCCTGACTCCTGCACTGGTGCTCTATCCACTGCACTACCTAGCTGCTTTCAGGTATTTAGAAATATTGGGGTTATTATATTTTTATCTCATTTCCCTTCCATGTTTTTGTCTACAGATTAATAACTAGACATTTCTGACTTTTTATTTAGCTTGGGTAATAAAAATGACAGGGCTTGCAGTGGATAGAGGACTGGACCTGAACTCAGGAAGATGAGTATTCCTGAGTTCAAATCCAACCTCAGATATTTGTCAGTTGTAAGCCCATGGGCAAGTCACTTAACCCTGTTTGCATCAGTTCCTGCTCTGTAAAATGACTGGAGGAGGAAATGGCAAACCACTCCAGTATCTTTGCCAAGCACAAATGAAGTCAGAAAGAGGTGGGCACAACTGAAAATGACTAAATAATGAAATTAATATAAAGGAGAAACCTAATTCTGACTAAAATTCTATTGATAGGCATACACTTAAGTATGCCTAGATTTTCACTTATTAGAATTTTACAGGATCTGCCAAGTCCTTTGCGAACATGTCCATCCATACTATTATTTTTAGCTATTAATTGGGTGGTAGCTGATCAAATTATGAGACATGAATAGAACGGAAAATTATTCCTCCATAAAAAGTTAGGGGAGTGCTAGTTCGGAGGAGCACAGGAAGCCCTTTCAGAACTGATGTAGTCAAGTGCCCAGAAAGAGAAGCACCTACCCAGTTGTGTTCAGTCCTGCCGTAAATCTCTAAGACCCCTGATTTCTGCAGTCAGGGTCAGGGATGGACTGACACTCTGCAGGCGTATCTGTCACGCGCATTGGGTCTTTGTTTTGGAAGCTGGGTTCGGGTCTTCGGTTGTTGCTCGGTCACGACCCCAGAAGGGTTCCGGATTTACTAACGAGGACACTGAAGCCAGCCGGGTTTAGGTCACCTGCCCAGGTCACTCAGCAGGGGGCCCATCGCAGGGGAAGTGCTTAACAAGCGCTGGTCAGGGACAGACCAAGCGGAGAGCCCGCACCCACATCCTCCCACGTTCCACGGAACTCCGGAGTGGGCGGGACCTTTCTTCCCGGGCTCAGAACAAACGCTAGTGGGTGGAGCCACAGCAGCTTCGGGGCGGGGCTTCTGCTGCCCTTTTGCGACCAGATCGGAATTATTTTCTTCAGTGAGCTTTTGGACCAGATCGGGGCTGGGGCCTCCGTCGAGTGGGCGGTGCCTTGTCCTTATATTGACAGGGGGGCAGGGCGTTTGCGGGAAGGCCGGCCCCGATTGGATGGCTGGTTCGGCTCTTGACCTCGGAAGCACTTGGCTTGGGCCTCAGGGTAGGAGGCGGTGGCGAGGCTGGGGGAGGCTCCGCGTTTGCAGGCTAGTGACCGGATGAGAGGCCGCCGGAAGCGCAAGTCCGGAGACGGGGCGGGCGCCCAGGTAGGTTCTGGGAAGAGGGGAAGCTCCGGGGAGCCCTGCTCGCCGCCCCGCGTGTCCGCGCCGGCCTAGGCCCGCGGAGCCGGCCGGATCGTGGCCGGGCGTGGCCTCTTGGCCTCCGCTTCCTCACCTTTCCGAGGAGGATCCCGTGCCGTAGGCATCTCGGCCTCCTCCAGCCCTGGAATGCGGTTGTCAGTTAAAGTATTCCCGCTAAGGCCGGGCTGGCCCAGAAGCCCCGAGTTCAGGTTCACCCCGGGCAGGCCATTTCGCCGCAGTTCGCCCCACTTTCCTCAACCGTAATCGCCCCTAACTCTCAGGATTGTTGTGAAAATCACGAAGCTGCGCGGCATGTTGTCCAAATCTGCAGTTTGGAGAACCCGGGCCGGGCATTTAACCTCTGTTGGTCTCGGTTTAATCCTCAGTACCATGGGAATTGTCATGACCCAAGAGATAATTCTGAAGGGTTCCACGTGGGAGCTTAGAGGGAGCTGTGGGAATGTTCTCCGGGGTCCTCCTTATCGGGCCTCCGATCTTAAGTGAGGGGTTGGTTTCCAGTGGCCCCCAAGGCGTTTCTAGCCATAAATCCACCACCGTGAGAGAAACTTGTTGGAAAGAGTTAAGACAAGTTTAACTCTGGCGAGTCACCTTTTTTTTAAACTGTCTTCCCCAGGTTTCTCATCCGTGACTTAGGAATAGTAACAGCATCGATCTTTCAGAGTTGTGAGGATCACATGAGATAATAATTGCAAATTCCCTAGCTCAGGGCCTGGCACATGTTTATTAAGTTATATTATCATTAAGTCACTTAACTTCTCGGAACCTCAGTTTCCTCCTCAGTAAAATGTGGAGGGCAGATTAGATGGCTTCTGAGCCCTAAATTTATGATCCTGTGATTTTTTGCCTTAGTTCCTATTGAGTTTTCAAGGACAAGGGAGGGATAGAAATTCATTTATTCAATAAACAAATATTTATTAGTTTGTTTTCAGGTCTCTCCAGTCATACTTCCACATGGCTTTCAAAAGTTTTCCAAAAGCACTGAATTGACCATGTCCCTCCTCTGCTCAAAAAACACCACCTGAAGGATGAAATACAGTTTGGTATTAAAAACCCTTCACAGTCTGAGTTTACCTCATTTTCCAGCTTTTTACATAGTAGTCCCCATTAATTATGCTATTGTTTAGCAAAAAACAGGTCTGCTTGCTGTCTTCGATACAGTATTTCATCTCCTATCTCTGTCATTTTTGTACAAGTGAACTCCTGTGCCTGGAGTATACTTCTTCCTCACCTCCACCTTTTAGCATCCCTAGCCTCCATAAAACTCAGTTCAAGCCTCACTTCTTACATGAGGTCTTTTCCTGATTTTCCCTCAGCTGCTCATGTCTCTCTATTTACTTTATAGATATTTTGTAATTATTTATAAATGTGCCTCTTGCTTTTCGTAATAGAATGTAAGTTTTTTTTTGTGATAGGGCCCTTTTTTGGTCTTTGTGTCTTCAGTACTTAGCAAGATGCCTGGCACATCTTTAGTGCTTCATAAATGCTTACTCTGCAAGGCATTGTTTGATGAGCTCTAGTGAAATAATGACAAAAACTATACTTACTCTCAAGGAGCTTGAGAGGTTCCCACTATGACATCTTAGAATTTAGGCCCTCAAACTCTTGGAGTTTAGAAAGGGTCCTATCTCTGAGGTCATTTACTTCAACTTGTACTTGATCAAGAATGATTTCTACTTAGAACATCCGTGACAAGAGTTCATCCACCCTTGATTCAGAAGTTCCAAATTGAAAAGGCCCTGGTGAGAGGGAATCCTCTGGAGACAGCCCTTCAGACAGTTGTTTTTTTTTGTTTTGTTTTATTTTTTGCTTTTGTTGAGTCCAGATACGCTTTCTCTAACTTCTTCCCTTTGGAAGAGAGATTGACTCCAGAAGACAGAGCTAGGATGAGTGGATGGTAATTGCAGTGAGGTAAATTTAGACTTGATAGAAGGAAAAGCTTCCTAATGTGGGTTTTTCTCAGTCCTCATTCTTTTCAACCTGTCTGCACAACCTTTGATGCTATAGATCATTCTTTCTCCTCAATATTTACTTCTCTAGGTTTTCGCGACACTGCTCTCTCACCTCTCTGGCCCCTCCTCCTTTGCTGATTCTTAATCCAGGCCACTCCCCTATCTGTGAGTGTTCTTAAGGCCCTCTGATCTCTAACCTCTGTTATTTCACCTGGTGATCTCTTTAGCTTCTGTTGATTCAGTTATTATCTCTAGCAAGTGATTCTCAGATCTAACCCTAACCTTTCTTCTGACTTCTAATCTTACATCTCCATCTACCTATCGAATCGACATATCAAATTCACCTTGTCCAGCATTAATGTTCAATTGTGTTGTTATTCTTTCCACTTACCTAGTTGTAGTCACAGTGTATGTTGTTTTCTTGTTTAGTTAACAAGCATTTATTAAGTATTAGGCATTAGGATTACAATGAAAGGCAAAAACAGCCCCTGCCCTCAAGGAGTTTACCTTCTAATGGGTAAGGGTTTGCTTCACTTTGCATTAATTCATATCTTTCCAGTTATTCATTATTTAGGTTCTTGTTTCTTTAGTTAGGTTAGATAATGCATTTTTACAGCACTTAATATATGCTTGGCAGTGTACTAAGAAGCACAAGGAATAAAAATACAATTAATTAATATCCCATTATATTTATGTGCTGCAGTTTGTTTAGCCATTCCCACCAGGGGCCAGCTACTTTGTTTACAATTCCTTGCACAGAGAGTACTGTTGAAAATATTTACTTCTTTGGCCATTTGCCATCAGTAGAATCTCTGGGTCATAAGGTATGGACATTTCAGTCACTGTATTCATATATTTTCAAACTGCTTTCCATAAGAAATAACTCATTCCAGGCTCAGGAGGGGTAAAGATAAAAGATTAAATTTATTGCACAGACTGCAGTGGTGGTGTCTCCTAAAATAGACACACATTATAGAAACAAAAGCAAGCCTTAAAAACCTATGTCTGACCACAAAGTCCCTCTCCTGTGTCTTCATTGACTGGGTCGTACAGGGTGTACAACTTTCTAATCAGTAGTGATTTAGAGCATTTTTTTATGCTTTGATTGCTTCTTCTATAAACTGCCTGTTCATGGCCTTTGATTATTTATCAAATGGGGAATGCCTCATTTTCTTATAGATTTAACTGATTATATATTTGAGAAATAAGTTGTTATCAAAGAAACTGGCTGTACAAATTTTCCTTCAGTTTTCTGCTTTCCTTCTAATCTTGACTGCATTGAATTTTTTTGGTGTAAAACCATTTTAGTTTAATGTAATCAAAATTATCCATTTTATTGTTTGTAATTTCCTCTATTTTTTTGGACACAACCTCTTCCCTTATCAGTAGATCTGATAGGTACATTTTTCCATGTTCCCATAATTTACTTATGCCACCCTATGTGTCTAAATCTTGTATCCCCTTTTACCTTATTTAAAAATTTTCTGTTTATTATTGATTAGAGAAATTGGTCTATCATTTATTTCTCTGTTTTGGCCCTTTCTGGTTTGGGTAACAGCACTGTATTTGTGTCATTAAAAGAATTTGGTGGTATTCCTTTGTCTGTTTTCCCAAAGAAATTAATTGTTCTTTAAATGTTTGGTTAATTCATGTGTAAATCCATCTAGCCATGGAGATTTTTTTCTTAGGGTTGTTCAGTTTCTTTTTTCTGAAATGGGATTATTTAAGTATTTTATTTTCTCTTCTGTTGACCTGAGCAATTTGTATTTTCTGTAAATGTATCCATTTCCCTGAGATTATCAGATTTATTGGCATTCAGTTGGGCAAAATACCTCCTAGTGGTTGTTTTACTTTCCTCTTCCTCTTCATTAATTTTAAATTCACCTTTTTTTTTAAATTTTTGATATGGTAATTTGGTTTACTTTTTTCTTTTTTTAAATCAAATTAACCAAAGATTTATGTTTTATTTTTTTCATGAAAGCAGCTCATAGTTTTATTTTTTAGTTCAATGGTTTTCTTAATTTCCATTTCATTAATCTCTCCTTGATTTTTCAGAATTTTTAATTTGATATTTAATTGGAATTTTTAATTACTTGTTTTTTCTAGCTTTTCTTTTCTAGTTGCATGCCCAATCCATTCATCTCCTCTTCCTGTATTTTATTCATGTAAGCATTTAGAGATATAAAATTTCCCCTAAGAACTACTTTGGCTGCATCTCATAAGTTTTGGTATGTTGCCTCATTATTGTCATTCTCTTGGATGAAGTGATTGATTGTTTCTGTCATTGGTTGTTTGACCCGCTCATTCTTTAGGATAAATCATTTGGTTTCCAATTAAATTTTGGTTTGTCTTTCCATGACCCATTATCACATGTAATTTTTATTAAATCGTATTCTGAAAAGGATACATTTAACATTTCTGCCTTACTGCATTGGATTCTGAGGGTTTTATACCCCAGTACATGGTCAGTTTTTGCATAGTACCATGTACCACTGTGAAAAAGGTTTTTTCCTTTCTACCCTGATTCAGTTTTCTATAGAAGTCTCTTATATCTAACTTTTCTAAGGTTTAATTCACCTCTATAATTTCTTGTTTATTTTGTGGCTAGATTTATCCAGTTCTGAGAGGGAGTGGTTGAGGTTTCCCACTAGTACAGTTTTATTTTCTGTTTCTTTCAGTAACTCCCCTAACTTCTCTAAGAATTTGGATGCTATGCCACTTGGTCCTACCATTCCCAGTGTGTTTTGTACATTTTTTTTTCTTTTCTATTAAAGGAGCCCTCCCCATGACTACTTTTAAAGAGGCTTTTTCATTGAATGGGCATTACCTCACCTGAAAAGGCCTAGGTCTCCCATTGCATCCTGGGCTGTCTTCAGTCACCCTGATGAATATCTGGTCACTGGATCCAGATGCTCAGGAGGAGAAAGTGAAGCTGGTGACTTGCACAGCCCTCCCTCACTCAAAACAAAGTCATGTGCAAATCATGTCATCATTTTTCTGATGACATGGTCCTCTTTGAAAACAAAGGATGAACATAACAACAACACCTACTACACAGTTTCACTTGATATGTTCCCCCTCCCACTGCGTGCTTTGTATGACCATTAAAATTAACCTTTAGTCCTCCCAAAGGAGAAGTTAATATTCATAAGCTTATTATGTATGAACATTCCAAGTAAGACTCAACTTTTACTCTGCTTAGCTGACTTCTTACCTCAAAACAGGATAAAACTAGTTGGAGCCTTGCTTTGTCAGTTATCTTCTGTGTGAGACATATTTCCTTTGTTATGTTTCCCCTTCTGCATCTTGTTATTCTGAATTTATGGAAACATTTCTGTTATATCTCTAAATTTCCCTCTTCTGCTAGAAGATAATCTAGTTCCAATTTCTGTTGATAATGTCCCTGTTTAACTATCTTATCCTTAATAGCCATAGGCAGAGAAATTCTCTTAGGTATGCTTATTAGCCTGATGAATGAAAATGTTTCATCAATACCCTCCACTGCTTTCTTCTACAATCAATTTATTTTCTTGCATTTGCTGCAGGTCAAAAAACTTTCTGGTATGTATGGGTCCCTAGATTTCAAATGTCATGTTTTATATAATTTCTTTGGAAACAAAAGTTGTAATCGTTCCTCACACTTTCCAAAATGGTTAGACTAACCACAACCCCATTAACATTTAAAATTCACATCTTTTACCATCTTTGACAATTTGTTTCAAAGTGAAACTTCAAGGTTGTGTTTCTCTTATCAGTGATTTGGACATTATTTTAAATGGTAGTTAATTCTTTTGAGAATTGTTTGACCCTAATCTTTGACCCTGTATCTATTGGGGTTAAACTCTTGGTCTTATATGTTTTTATTAGTTGTCTATATATCTTGGAAATCAGACCCTTATCTGAAAATTTTGATGCAAAATTTTTCCCCCAATTAATACTTCCCTTTTTATCCTAGTTGCATTACTTTTGTTCATGCAAAAGATGTGAAGGGGGCAGTTAGGTCTTTATCTGTAAAAGAAAGCTATTACTGACACAATCAGGTAAGGTTCTTCATGGAGGATGTTATTAACCTTTTTTGTATCATGACTCCTTTGGCAGTCTAGCAAAGCCTACAGGTTCTTCTCCTCAGAATAATATTTTTAAATAAATAAAATTAAATAGAGATACAAAGGAAACCAATTATATTGCATTTCAATTATCACAATATTTAAGTTCACAGACATCAGGTTAACCAACCCTGTTTTTCAGTCTCTTCTCTACCTTTCTTTCTCTCCTTCCACCATATCTCTTCCTCCCACCCTCCAGTAATGCGTATGTGCTCATCTTTGTACATACTTTTTTTCCCCATAGGACAGTAGCTAGGAGGTAGTTATGAATTACCTCAGAAATCGTGCCAGAAAGAACCCAGAAGGAAAGCCTCTGCTGCTTCACTGACTCATGTCACCACTCTTAGCAAGCAGCCTTGAGCCATGGTTAACATGAAATCTATTCACATAAAGCTTTTTCTAACACTACTTAACTAAGCACATCAGGGACCCTTCCTTTCTTCTCTTTACTCTCTTATTACCTTTCTCTTTTTTTTTTCCTTCTTATTTGTTACTGTTTTCTGTTATCTTAATAAAACATAGACCTTTTGCAGATTGACTCCTGTTCCCTTTCATTTTCTACTAGCTGATACAGTCACTTCCTGATCCCAAAAGGTTGAAATTTTACCCTTAGAAAGTACACACCAAACCCATTGAGTTTACAAAGAAAAAAGAGATGGAAAACTTTGATGTGTAGGGAAAGTTCTGATTACTATTTGAGAATTCATATAATTTTTATGCCAATTTGTAGTATAAAAAATCAAAATACGTAAAGAAGGAAGGATCCGCCCGTGCAGATGTCTCTGATGATCTTCGACAAGAAGTGGAAAATTTCTATAAACTCTCAATGCCTGAAGATTTCTATCACTTTTGGAAGTTCTGTGAAGAACTTGATCCTGAAAAACCAGCTGGTAAGAAGCCTCAAAAGGCCTTCTTTTAAAGATACCATCAAGGGGAAGTATAAACAGCATATAAATGTGCTTTAAAATTATGGTCAGTTTGGTATAGGTCTGTGTAGATTTTTTTTTTTTAATGATCATTGCTGGCAAAGGACTGATGACTATCTATTCTGGGAAAATAGTTTTTCATCATGTAAGATAAGTTTCTGAAAACTTATAGGTGTGCTTTTTACATGAAATTTTTATATAAAACATGTACTTCCCATTTAGATAAATATTTGTCTCTGTGCCTGGAAAACACATGAAGATTTAAAAAAAAACAGCTTGACTAGAGCAGAAGTTTTAATATAGGGGAGCAGTGGAAGAGAAAGTTGAGGAGACAGGGTAGGGTCAGTTGATAGATGTCCTTAGATGACAGACTTAGGAATGTGAATTGTATCCCAAAGGCAGTAGAAAGTCATTGAGAATTTTTTTGAAGAGTGAAGTGACATGATAAAAGCTGTGATTTAGGAAAATTAATCTATATGTATTCAGGATTAAGTGGAAGGGGATGAACTTTCTGTGACTACAGAAAGTTCTTCATTTATGATAGTTATGCTCTTTGAATCAAAGCATTTTTTCATATAACATTCTATAAACAGATATTTTCTTTGACTTTGTTTACACTTTCTAGTAACTTTATAAAGACTCATTCATACATGTTGCTATATTTAACAGCAATGTGAATGAGTGCTGTACAGTTTTGAAATTTGTTTTTGTCACCCTGAAAATTGGAAAAGTGTAGTTGCAGAAGGTAGATGAAACCTACCTTCTGAGTTATGAGAATCAAATGAAATAATATTTGTAAATTGCTTAGCACAGTACATAGTAGGCACTATGTAAATGTTTATTCCTCTTCCCTTCCCATTTTACTTAATGTATGCTATACATTTTTATACTTTTTATTGGAACAATGACTGGCTTGTATATCTTCTTTCTGTTCTATATAAAATGTGACTAATATACACATGCAGCAAGTATATCCTTGATGCAGGTATTGATAGGGAACTTGCAGATTTTGACAAGCGATTTTTTGTGATAGACAACGTCTTTACAATCACACAGTGTAAACACACTGTTTACTGTTTTTTGTTTTGATTTTGTAGAACAAAATATTCTTTTAAAGTCTCCTATGAGTCACTCAAAATTATGCAAGATTCCTTGAAAAATATAATAGAACCAGGTATGGCCTTCATTGATATCAGGTGAGGCACCAAAAAAAGAGAGAGATATTCTTATTACAAAGATACTAGATCTAGCACAAAGTCAAAGTTGAAGGGAAATTCCTCATAGATGGTGAAGTCCTCCAGTTGCTTCTTGTTGCATATTTCATTTGTTGTTTAGCTCAGGTCCATTTTTTAAAACCTCTTGGACAAGGAATTTGTAAGTCAGAGTTTGGCCTAACTACCAAGTGGATAAAGAATGGTTATTGTCTGGACTATGGCATTCAGTTAAATAAAGAACATATAGCACTTGTCTTTCAGTATATTTTTCTTAGAAACTAAAAATGGACGATGAGTTGGGTGCAGAATTAAGCAGGAGGAGAAGGAAAACAAAATGTATTGCCTGTGGAAAATTGTATGACCTCAACTTCTCCCTGAAAGACTTACTTTTTAATACTGCTCTTCTACCAGTGATGTTGTATGCTCTACGAGTGACTGAGTCATAACATCTGGAAAACTATGATTTCTAAAGATAGTTGGGCTGCAGAGGAGAAATATATCCACTGGGTGTGAGTAGACTGTAGCATATAACAAAGAATTTCAAAGAAGATAGAGTAAAGGATATCATCAAAGAAACAACTGACCCAAAAAAAGAACATGGGCTGTTCAGATGTTCTCCTGTGCTCATTTATTTTCACAATATTAGGCAGATGTGAGGAAGACCTCCAGCATTTTAGGTGGATCTCTTGGGATGAACTTAATGTAGGGGAAGGCATTATCAAGAGTCCTGCAGAATGGGCAGGCATGGGTGAATCCATTTAGTGATGCCGTCTGCATCATTGGAAGGAACAGCCATATTAATGGGATCACAAAGTCATTTGAGCATATTTACTTTTTATTCTAAAAAAATATACTATGTTTTTAACTGTCCCTTCGTTTGCAACTCATGGCAAACTGAAGAGTCATTTCTTTTGTAGATCCCCAGCAAAGGGAAGCACTAATCTGTTTTTCTGTCCCAATTTCTTCTCCAAGAGTAAAATTTAAGGAAAAGCCTGTGAATACTTAAGGGAACAAGATGTAGTCACCTGCTGCCTTGGAATAAAGAACCAAGGAGAACATGACCTAGACTGAAGAGAGGGAGATGAATATGTAATCTGGCCTCTGATCTGTAGTCTGCCATCATCTTTAGACAGGCAAATCACTAATAGAGAACCGGGTCTCTCAAAGGAAGGCAAGTTAGAGGTCTTCCCCTACCCAAGCTGATTTTACTTTTGCCTATCCCTCCATGACCACAATGACTGTGAAGGGCTTATATGGAGACATCATTCTGCTTGGAGTATACTTCCTTCCCATCTTTAGTCTCTTCTTCAGAATTCATCTCAGGAACTATCTTCTACATCAGTCCTTTCCATTTTACCTTTTATTTGTTACGTATTTATTTTGTATATACTTAATGTTCGTGGTGTCTCCCCCAATAGACTGCGAAATTCTTGAAGGCAGAGACATATATTTGGCCCCTAAGAGTAGAATAGATGCTTACTAAATGCTTACTAGTTGAATGATAGAAATCATTCACAGAGAGGTGGTTACTGAAAGCCATATGAGCAGATGAGTTTTCTAAAAGAGGACTGAGTTCTGAATTTAGGGGTTTAGAGTAGGTGGAAGACCCTCAAAGTAGAATAAATGTGAGCAAAGTTGGAGGAGAGCCAAAATGACAGCTTTCTCCAAGGCCAAGGGAAGAAGGTATTTCAACAATGAGGGGAGTAGACAAAAGATGTTATTTGTGACAAGATCAAAGGGAATGAACACTGAGGAAAAGGCTGTTGGATGTAGCAATTAGAGGTCAGTGGTAACCTTTGAGAGCAGTGGGGTTTCAATAGAATGGTGAGAGTGAAAGCTGGGTTACCAGAAGTTTAAATGGTAGAAAAGAAATTGAGGAGGTGGTTGTAAACAACTTATCCTCAAGATTAGCACAAATGCCTTGCACAAAATAGTTCCTTGATAAATGCCTGAATTGAATTGACAATCTTCACATGCCACTAGAAAGTTCTGTTTCATGTTGAAAACTTACTCATTTTTGTAATATTATTACTTAGAAATACACAATTGAATAAGAAGTATTGTTAATACTACTTTCCTGCCAGAAACTGTTTTTCCCTGTGGCCATTTAATTTAATTTACAGATGCACTGTTAACAAGCCTTGGACTCCAGCTTGTTGGTCCTTTTGATATCCTTTCTGGAAAACACAAAGTGGAAAACAAATCAACAGACATAAATTTTAACCTTCACTGGAGGTTTTACTATGATCCTCCTGAGTTCCAGACTATTGTTAATGGAGATGACAAAACTCAGTTTCACATGGGGTATTTCAGGTAAGAAACCTGGTTTTCCCCCTTCTGCTCAGAAAGCAACTAGTGTGTCTCTTCACCCTTTGTCAGTAGGTATAACACTTGACTTAACCCAAGGTCTTTCCCAGCAGTAGAATTTTATGGTTCAGTGAATGACACATTATGTTTAGCTTAGTGGATATCTATCCTAAAGTAATGAGTTTGGACCCTCAGCTTTTTTTCTTTCCTTTGCCACTGCAGCTCTTCTCTAATATAGATATGAACTCTTGCAGTGTTCTCTGCTCTTGTGTTTTCTTCTGAGAAATAGAATCCTCAATGAATTACTCACCAAAAGTACAAGGGAGCTATAAAATGGGGCCATAAGAAGTATTCCTGGAAACCTCACTTCCTTTTTTCCATCTATGCCACCCATGTGTTATAGAAGTAAGAGAGAAAACTTTCTTATCCAGGTTGGGTGAGAGAAGTTTTTTGTATCTAGCCAAAACAGGAGCAGTCTTAATTTGGAGAAGTTCTATCAACCTCAGCCAGTAAAACTGCTACCATTTAACCAAGAGACCTGGTAGGACAATAGATTCAAATGGATTAATTGTTGAGGGAAGGTAAGAGAAAGACAATCAGTGACAGCAATAGGTATATCCATCCTTTCATGGACTTTTCTACTTTTAACTCCTTTTGTCCCATAATCCTTTTGTGGGGTAGAGATGAATAAAACATTGCTCATTCTCTAGGCTCTGTTCTTGGGATCTCACAAACAGATTTTAATCCAGTTTTAGGTTGAATTATAAATAATACTTTGTTGTTAAGGTCCTATGCTTCTTCAAAGTACCTGGAACAACCAAGTTGTTAACATTTTACTTTCTTCAACATTACTGGTCAGTAAAATATATAGCCATATTCGATAAAGCATATGTTGAGACAAGTTTTAATAAAATGTTAGCACCTAATAGTTTGCTCCATGCCTTTTTAAGAAAAATTTACAGACCTGAATTGACAGCTCAAGGAGCTGAATTCCTGGACATTGCAAGAAATATGGGCATCTCAATATTTTTTGTGTTTAACAGAGACTCACCTGATGAACTTCCCGTATATGTTGGTGTAAATGAGGCAAAGATAAATTGTACAATTGTTCAAAATGGAGACAATGTATTCGCTGCAGTCAAGTAAGATTTAATACTATTTTTTCTGTTCTGTGGTTCACAGTAATTTCACTTACTTACATTGCAGTATTGGGGGAAAAAAGATAGAAAATTTTAAAAATCAGTTGGTTCTTTTACTACCAGTAAAATATTTGAAAGAAAACTGGGGTTTTCATTCCTTGTTGCCTTGACCCCTGCATTAAAACACAAGTGCTAAATTTTCAATCTTGACGTAATTTATGAACACTATTAGATATCCAAAGACAAACCTATCTGAAGTTACAGTATTAGTAAGGCTGGAATAAAATAATTTAACATAAGTTTTAATTTCTTTCCTTTAAAATGTTACTCAGATGAATTTTATGATTTTATCATATATATCAGGATGATATACTTTGACTTAATTTAGTGATAACAGTACTGTAATCAAACTATTTCTCAGTGATGCAATTTAAGGTATTTTAGTTACATATTAGGGAAGGAAAAATGCACTGAAAGTAATGTGCTGTCTGACGTTTTATCACTGTCAGCTTTTTTAAATTACATTTTTTTCAAGTAACAATCATTCATTTTCTCTCCACCTTGCAACTGGGAGAAAAAAAGAAAAACAAAACCTTTTCACAGATATACATCATCTAGAAAACCAATTCCCATATTGGTTGTTTTGAAAAATGTGTCTCGTTTTGCATATTTAGTTTTTCACCTCATCGTCAATACTGTGGAATCATGGTTGGCCTTTGCTTTGATCAGAATTCTTAAGTGTTTAAAAGCTGTTCATTGTTACAGTATTGTTATAGTATAAATTATTCTTTTTACTCTGTTCATTTTACTCTGCATCAATTTATACAAGTCTTTTGAGTTTCTCTGAAGCTGTCCCTTCATTTCTCATTTGTCTTATATTACCTTCACATACCATAATTTGTTCAGTCATTCCTCATTTGATGGGCATCTTTTGTTTTCCAATTCTTCCCTACTATTAAAAAGCGCTCCTAAAAATATGTTTGTACATATGTGACCTTGTCTTTATTTCTTCTCTTTGTGACTTGGACCGTAATTGTGTCTCTGGGTCAAAGGGATGCATAATTTAGTAACTGATTGGACATAATTCCACCTTGGTTTCTAGAATGGTTGATGCATTTCAGTGTGCCTTCTATACCCCATTACCTGTATTTCTTATTTCCCAGTTGCATGCAAAAACAATTCTCAGCATTTGTTCCTAAAACTTTGAGTTCCAACTTCTCTCCCTTCTTCACTCCCCACATATCCGCTATTTGAAGGCAAGCAATTCAATATAGGCTATACATGTGTAGTCATACAACAGACTTCCATAATAGTCATGTTGTGAAAGACTGACTGTATTTCCCTCCATCCTACATTGTCCCCCATTTGTTCTGTCTTTTGTCCTTGTCCCTCCCCAAAAGTGTTTACTTCTAATTACTCCCTTCTGTGATTTGCCCTCCCTTCTATCTTCCCCCCTATACACCACTTATTCCCTTCTTCCCTATTTTCCTGTAGTATAAGATAGATTTTCATACCAAATTGAGTGTGAGAATTCCCTCTTCATATCCCTTGACTGTCAATTTGCAAATGGTTCAGCTAGGAGTAACTAGGTGGTTTAATGGGTAGTACTCTGGGCCTAGGATTCCTTCGCCAGCTTGTTTTGAAGTTGACAAACTGAGGCAAACAGGGTTAAATGATTTGCCTGGAGTCACATGGTAGGTCCTGGGGTCAAATTTGAACTCAGGAAGAGTCTTCTTGACTTCAGGTCTGGCATTCTTATCCACTGTGCCCTTTTTAAAAGGTAAATTAAAAAAAAAAACTAGTAGATACAGAGAAAGAGACATCAAGAATACAAGGGTTAGATAGCAGTCCTGTAAGGAAAGACTAATGAATTATTGGGGACATTAGCCCCCAAAACTGTATTTATGTCAGTTGTTCATACTTGACTGGACAAAAGGTTCAGGCTTGAAATCTTGTCTCCTCTCTTTTCCTCATCCTCCATATTCAGCCAGTTGTGAGGTGTTGTCAGTCTATCTCCTCAATCCATCGTCACATCTCAACTTGGACTATCATGATATCCTCCTGTTGATCCCTCTGCTCTCTCAAATCCATCCTTTAATAGCTGCCTAATTGATATTCCTGAAACAGAGATCTTAACCATACTATTTTCTTCGGTTGCCTCCTTCCCCACTCCATGTTCCTCCCTTCCCTTATTCTATCCCCATTCCTCCCCAACCCTTCACTAGCTTCTTATCATCTGTAGGGTTAAAAAACAAAATCCTCAGCTTAGTATCTAAAACTTTTCCTTGTGTAGCTTTCATATTATTTAACCATTATTTCTAGTTAAGCTGGTTAAACTTTTCCTTTCACACAGCCTTCTGTCTTCTCCACAGCTTCACAAGAAATTCCTCATATATGGACCCTTTTCTCATCTCCTCTTCTTAGAATATCTGCCTTCCTTTAAGAGATTCCACCATCTTTATGAGGTTTTTTCGCAGTTTTCCTCATTCTACAAGTTGTTCGTGCACTCTCCCTCTTCAAATTACTTAGTATTATTTTATATGTAATTTATATTTGTGTACATGTTGTTTCTTCCCACCTTGGTCTTGTCTTTTTATCTCTGGTGTCTTTGTTTTATTTTATTTTTTTCTGTTTTTCTTTTCTTTTTTTAATATGTAATTATTTTTAGTTCTTAATATTCACTTCCACAGGAATTTGAATTCAGAATTTTCTCTTCATTTCTCTCCACTCCTCATCCCAGGACAGCATGCACCTCATCCACTCCAGTCTGTCCTCCCTTCTCTTACTCACCTTTCTTCCATCCCCCTTTCCCTCTATTTTCCTGTAGAGCAGACTAGGTTTCTGTACTCCATTGCCTATATAGCTTAATTTCCAGTTGCATGCTAAAACAACTTTTAATATTCATTTTTAAAGCTTTGAGTTCCATATTCTCTCCCTCCCTCCCCACTCACCCTCATTGAGAAAATAAACAATTCAGTATAGGTCATACATGTGTAACAGTAGAAAGCACTTCCGTAATAGTTATGTTGTAAAACACTAACCACATTTCCCTCTGTCCTATCTTGCCTTTCATTTATTCCATTCTCTCCCTTGACCTGTCCTCCCACTATTACCTTCCCTCTCCTATCCCCTTCCCTTCCTGCAGGGTAAAATAGATTTCCATATCCAACTGAGTGGTGTAATTCCCTCCTTCAGCCAAATCCCATGAGAATGAGGCTCAATTATTTCCTTTCATCTTCCCCCCCACCCCCGCATTGTAAAAGTTGTTGCTTCCCTTTTTTATATGAGGTGATTTGCTACATTCTACCTCTCCCTTTATCTTACTCCTAATGCATTCCATTCAGCAGTAAATTTTATTTTTTTAGGTATTCTCCCTTCATATTCAGCTCACTCTGTGCCATGTGTGTGTATATACATACACACATACACCCATGTAAATATACATGCCTACACATATATAACATGCACATACGTACGTACCTATACCTACCTACATGGGGGGGGTGTATTCCCTCTAACTATTCTAATACTGAAAAAGGTTTCATGAGTTACACATAACATCTTTCCATGTAGGAATGTAAAACAGTTTAACTTTAATGCATTCCTTAAGGCTTCCTCTTTCCTGTTTACCTTTTCAGGTTTCTCTTGATTCTTGTATTTGAAAGTCAGATTTTCTGTTCAGCTCTGGTCTTTTCCACAAGAATACTTGGAAGTCCTCTATTTCATTGAAATTCCATTTTTCTCTGAAGTATTATACTCAGTTTTGCTGGGTAGGTGATTCTTAGTTTTAATCCTGTTTCTTTTGACCTCTGGAATATCATGTTCCAAACTCTTGGATCCCTTGGTGTAGAAGCTGCTAAATCCTGTGTTATCTTGATTGTATTTCCACAGTACTTGAATTGTTTCTTTTTAGCTGCTTGTAATATTTTCTCCTTGACCTAGGAACTCCAGAATTTGGCTATAATCCTAGAACTTTTCCTTTGAGGGTCTCTTTCAGGAGATGATCAGTGAATTCTTTCCATTTCTGGTTTACCCTCTGGTTCTAGAATATCAGGGCAGTTTTCCTTGGTAATTTCTTGGAAGATAATGTCTAGGCTCTTCGTTTCATCATGGTTTTCAAGTAGAGCAATAATTTTTAAATTATTTCTCTGGGATCTATTTTTTAGGTCAGTTGTTTTTCTAATGAAATATTTCACATTGTCTTGTATTTTTTCATTCTTTTGCTTTTGTTTTATAATTTCTTGGTTTCTCATAAAATCATTAGCGTCCATCTGCTCCATTCTAATTTTTAAAGAACTATTTCTTCCAGTGTGCTTTTTGAACCTCCTTTTCCATTTGGCTAATTCTGCTTTTTTAGCATTCTCCTCATTCTCTTTTTTACCTCTTTTTCCATTTAGTCTATTTTTAAAGGTGTTATATTTTTAGCATTTTTGGGGGTCTTATTTTAGCAAGCATGATTTTCTTGCATCTCTCTCATTTGTCTTCCCACATTTTTTTGGAGGTTTTGGATGTAGAAACCTTCACTTCACTTTTATGTCTTCCTCAGATGGTATGCTTTGTTTTTCCTCATCTGAAAGGATGGAAGAAAATACCCGTTCACCAAGAAAGTAACCTTATATAGTCTTACTTTTTTCCCCTTTTGGGGGCATTTTCCAAGGCAGCTACTTCACTTTTGAATCCTTTATCAAGTGGAGGGTATATTCAAGGGACCTGTAAGTTCTCAGTTTCTCCAAGGTGGCACAATCAAGGGAGACGAGTTTACTCCTCTCCTGGCCTGTGCTGTGGTCTGTGAGCAACCATAAGCACTCTTCTCCCTAGGATCTGCAAGTAGGATTCCCTCTCCAGAGCCTCCACTAGCTCCACAAAGCCAGCCCTCCTCCTCACTTCAGGACTGAGACCCAGATCAGCAGCACGATTCCCTCAGGATCTTCAGGCGGGGCTCCAAAAGTGGATGCTGCTGCTGTCCTGGGGCTGTGGCCAGGATGGAGCTAGGGCCTGACTGAGCTCCCCTCTCACCCAGGTGAAAGAACTTTCTTACTGACCTTTGAAGCACTCTTTGGTGTTTGTGGGTTCAAAAATCTGGGAACCACAGCTGCTACCCATGATTCCGTGCCCTGTGAAGCCTGCTCCAGTTCTGTCTCTGTGGGCTGTGTTCCCCTCTGAGCCTAGTGTGATAGACCTTTCTTGTGGGCCTTCCAAGCTGTCTTGGGCAGAAAAATCTCTTTCACTCTTGTCTCGTGGCTTCTGCTGCTCTAAAATTTGTTTAGAGTCATTTATTACAACTATTTTATGAGCTATGAGGGTAGATCTAGAGCAAGTCCATCCTTCTACTCAGCCATCTATCAATGATGTCTTATATTTAGGGGCTTAATGAATATTTATTGAATCAAATATTTTTCAGTAATCACTATTTATTCTCTAATATATATAGTGTGAATATATTGTATTTATTCCTCCTTTTAAACTGTCAGTGTACTATACTTTGGAGTGAACTTGGTAGGAGAAATATTTCCGCTAAACATTTAAAAAAAATTTTATGACTTGCAACGTTAATGAAATCTTCACTTTCTGTTTCAGATTATTTTTGGTGAAAAAAATCCAGGAGGAAACAGATAAAAAGAAAACTGATCTTTTGCAGAACATAAATGAAAAACTAACAGAAGCTGCCAAAAAACTGGGTTATTCCTTGGAACGAAAAAGCATAAGCATGAAACAGAGAGATAAAAAAGTATGGATTAAATCTGTTCAACTAATCTTGTATAGAAACATTTTTGCTTTCTTCCCACCCCAATACTTTGGACACTTCCCTATACCTAACCTAAAGAAAGGTGGATACTGTTACTGTTTTGGGGTTGCCTGAGTGGTTCTGTGAGGCAGCCTACTGGTAATGATTATGCTGCCATCAGAGCAAATACCAACCAGTTTTTATTTCTCATTTTCTGATTATTTTGATTCAGTAAACATTTTATGAAGCCAAAGGAAAATTTTTTTTTTTTAACAGTGAACAGTTCAGGTGACATTTTGCAGGGGAGTGTTATGTGGTTAAATGTTTTACTACTGACCTAAGTAGTGGAGTTTTTGCACAAGCCATTAGTTCCTTTTTGATGGGTGATGCTGAAGCAGTTCTTTCTCCTGTGTAACTGTAAACTATCTTGCCTCCTTTTCTCTTAACATTAATGATGGCATATTTCCTTTCAGTATCTTTTCTAATGCATGCTGTGTAAACATCCCTTTGTTAAGTAGCTGATACTGCTGTGATATAGCTCCTTTGGCTGTTTCATTAGTACACTTATTTTGATGTTTAACAGAGAAAGTAGCTGTAGGCATCCCGAAAGATTCTATTTTGGAGAAAATACAGGACATCATTGCTGAAAAAGTTCCTGTCAGGGATGAGAGTACTTATGCTGTTTAGGAATATAAGGGCAACTTATTTGTCTCTAACCCCACGGTGATTAAAGCTTATTTGTAGAGGCCAGGCAAGGTAAAATACTATATTTCTAAGTAAATTGTATGATGACTGTACATTCCTAATCCACTGAAAAACTGTCCTAAATCTACTGCAATCTGTCCCTTAATATTTCATCTGCAAGTATGGTGCTGTGATAGTGGTTATATAGCTATTGCTACCCTGATGAGAAAACTCTGTATCCGCTCTCTGTTTTCTCTTCAGACTTTTTTTTTCCTAACATACTCTTTTTAATAAGGTTTCTTAGAATCGGAATTGTTTTAGAATTAATAATGATGGAACTTGATCAAATCCCGATATGATGCATCGTAACTTCTGCTCTTACCACTATCTCTTGTTCTTAGCATTATTGTAATAATGGGAAGAGAGTCAGAGAGTGTGAGGGTAAATCTGGCTAAAGGTGGTACTTGAGGTAATAGTCATAAACAGGAAAAGTTGTCAGCCGATTCGTTGAATGGCATTACATTGAATGAAATTTGCTGTAGTCATTCGTTTCAGTGGAGAAAGCTTAGTTTATTATAGTATTTTATTGACTGCTAGAAAGAGAATAATGAGTTCACACCACCTAAATTGGTGAATTTTCCCTTGGCTTTGAAAATAGGACATTTTGGTACAGTGGAAAGAAAATTAGTATTTTAACCTTCCCATGTGAAACTAGATGAACTCTCAAGATGTTGTCTAGTAGTACTATTATGTTTACTAGCAGAAACTCAGAATAACATGTTTCTTTGACAAACAGATTATTTCCAGACATTAGTAAAGTTAACATAAAGCAAAAATACATGAACAAGAAGGCATCAACTTTGCCATCATCTCTTCTGCTTATGTTGCTATTAATAGACCTTTCTGCTCTGACTTAATAGAATATAACCTACCTACTACTTTCTAGTCACCCTTTTTGCTTTGGAGAAGATAAATATTTCATTTTCTTCCAGATACACTTTTGAGTTGTTCTGAGAGAAACATAGGTTTAGATAAAATAGTTTACCTACTTACCCCTCAGTAAGGAATATTAATCCCATAAAGTCTTATTTAAGTTTTTAAAATTTTTATCTAAGTCACAGCTATAATGCTATTACTAGCCTGCTATCCAATTCAAATTTGGGGTAGGAACACAGGCAATTGGCTATGCAAGTAAGTATATGTATTTTTTTGCCTTTGGGTGATAGTTTGTTCAACCAGTTATAAGCATTAAGCATCTAAGTGTTAGGTATTTGGGGTTCATTATCTATAAGCTTAGACAAAAGTATTTTTATGTTTAGACAAAAATAGTTTTATGCTGGAATTTAGAGACACTTAAGGAAAAAACAGGATATTTTTATCATTAGAAAGTCTATGATTGGTACTCATTTATACCTACCCTTTAATTTGGATTGTAGCGATTTATACTCTAAAAGCACATGCCATTATTTGAAAAAAGACATTTATTTTGCAACAAGGCAATGATAACTTTGTAGCAGTGTATATAACACTTTCAAAGATTATAGCCTTAAAGTATATTTAATCAAACTACTAATAGAAAACTCAGACAAGTTTGGAGAAATTTCAAGAGAGGGACAGCAACTGTGGAAAAGTTTTGGTTTGGTGACCCCTGAGGACATGAGGTAATATGGGAAGACCTAAGGAATCAGCATGGAAAAGTCAGACCGTTAAATAATAGAGTAAGGCAAAGGAGTGAGGTGGGGAGTGCAACAAGTAGGAAGAAAGTATTCTGTAGATGGGTTGTAACTTGAAAGTCCTCTTCCTTCTCTCCCCATGTCCACACCCCGTCCGAAATACAAAGTATTACTTTGGTTATACTCTTCCCTGATAGCTCTGTATGATTAATACCTTGTGAATTGTATATTTGCATCAAAAAGAATTTGAGACATCACTTTCTCTGAAAATTTTAGTGGATTTTATTTTTTTAGTAAGAAGTAAAAAATCTTAATTGCTTTTGCTTGAACTTCTGTTAAAAGAAATTGAAAGCAGTTGAAGCAGATGATTTAAAGAATGACTACATCAGAATAGTGCCCTGGGAATTATAGGTAGGGAGAATAGGATAAGGAAGGAGCCAAGCTATTCTTGGAGAAGCTGTCGCTAATTGGATAAAACAGGAATATTTTGGGCTAGAGTAGTATATTTTAAAATGTTGAAATATTTAGTAATTGAGTCTTCTCACTTTGGCAATTTGAGAACTTGAATTTTCCAAATAAAAATAATTTCTTGCTATTTGGTCCTGCCTTCCCTCCCTTCTTCCCCTTCCTTCTTTCCTTCCTTTTTTTCCCTTCTCTTTCCCTCCCTCCCATCTTTTCATCCTTTCTTTCCTTCCATCCTTTCTTCCCTTTCTCCCTTCCTTTTTCTTATTCTTTGAGGTATGTCTATATTAATAATCACTTGGAAGAAAAATACTTTGACCCTAATGGTTCTAGAGATATATACTCTCTTCTCCTCCAGCAAATTTGTTGGCTGTTAGGGACAAAGCATGATAGGGATTTATGAGTGACCAGTATGTTGATTAATAAACTAGTTGCTTTACTGTCTCATAATCATTCACACATTTGATATTTAACTAGCTCTGTATGGAGGAAATTATTGCATATAATCCTTTCACCTAAGAATCTTAGTTTCCTGACATGATTAGAAATATTTGAGTTTCTATCAGGATTAATTTGTACCTTATTTTCTCTCTCTTTGTCTTAGGTAGTGACAAAGACTTTTCACAGTGCAGGCCTGGTTGTCCCAATAGATAAAAATGATGTTGGATACAGAGACCTCCCTGAAACAGATGGTAATATGAGAGGAAAAAGAGAGAGAGTGTTTGTGTGTATGTGGTATATTGTTTAAATGCTTTAATTTGTAAAACTTGAGAATTTGCCAGGAAATATGACGGGACACAGGAAGGATATGTGAGATTATTAGTGTGGAGCACTTCTTTCACCTAGGGAGATCTCAAGTGAAAAGTATAGAAGCAAGGAGGAAACAAATATATTAAGTGCCTTCTATGTGCCAGACACTGTAATAAGTGCTTTACAGGTATCTCTTTTGATCCTCATGACAACCCTGGGAGGTAGGTTGTGAGTCAGACAGGTTCAGTGACTTATCCAGGATTACACAACTAGGAAGTGCCCAAGGCTGGATTTGAACTCCAGTCTAAGGAAATGGATAAGTTAGTCTTTTTCCCTTGATCCTCCCTGGTTTTTCATTATTTATATGTAATAGTGGTTTCATATAGAGAAACAGGATGGTTTTGACAGGCATGTAACATTGTCAGTCATTTAGAAAAGATCTGATCTTTATTTTTGTGACCTAACATTTCCCGGTAATCAGCACACACATACCTTCCCCCCCCACCATTCTTTCTGGTTTCCTCTAGATTTTTGTTCCCATCAGAACTGAAACCCTTATTACTTCCAACAGGTACCTTTTAGCAACCCTACTTTTAGATCTTCAATGAATACAAGGTGGTAATTAGGAGACAATGTTGAATTTTTCTTAAATGTGAAGACTAAACATGTCCATATCTGAGAGAGCATGTCTACTCATTCAGATACTTAAGGTAGGGATTGTGTGTCAGATTCTGCCCATTTCCTGGTACTACTAGATCTTGATGACTAGTTGCTCTCTTGAACAACAAACAGTCCTGGCAGTCATTGCCCAGAGAGGTGATGGGTAGTCGGTGGTCACACCATCAGTCATAGTGTGGAAGTCATGACAGTTTGCATGATTTTATGACATGAACAGTGAGAAAATTATAAAAGAAGTTTAAATGAATCCTGTTTTTTTTCCAGCTTCTGTTAAAGTGGGCCTGGAAATCTTTAGCTACTTATGTAATGAAATGGTACTTTAGAATGCAGCAGACTTCTAAAAATCAAATTGAAAGGAAACTTTGATAAAAACTGTTCACTGTGTTCCAGAATAGTGCTAAAATTGAAATTGTGACATGTTCATGTAGGGGAAAGCATACTGGTGTTGGAGGTCTGGGTCTAACTTTTGCTACTCATTCTGTTATCTTGAACAAGCTTACAGCCAGAGGCTCCTCACCAGGCTGTATAGTTTGTAAACTGTAAAGTATCAGAATAGATATGTTAATACTTCAGTCCTTCTATAACGTGGTTAAAAAAACAATTACAAGACATTTTCAGTTAGTAAAGTAGGAAATGAAATATCATCTGGCCTCTACACATGGGCCCAAGGAAAATGGATCTACCTGCCTGTGACCTTCCCAAGATATGGAGGTGAAAAGAATGCTTGGGCAAGAGCTTTTATGAGGCAGGGCCTCAGTTTTAGAAGTTTCAGAGTTATTTAAATGGCTCACTATTTTATACATGAGAAAGGGCACAAAAATTACACTTACATAGAGATATGTAATCTATAACACCATGTGAAGTACTTCTCCATTTGTCATTATTCCCATTTTACCTTTGAGGAAACTGAAGGGACTTGCTCATAATCATAGACAGTAAGAGTCAGTCAGTGCATATCCTTCCACTGTACCATGAAGGTTGTCTGATACTTTAAGGAAGCAATAGGAATGAAGATAAGGAAACAGTCCTTTTGAGATATCCAGAGAGAGGGAAAAGAAGTTCCTTTTTTGGTAAAATTCATATAACAATTACGATTCCCAAGTCAGGTAGCCAATTCTCATGCTCTTTTGTCCCTCCCACATCACAGAGTATACAGAGTTTTGGGAGTGTTCACTTTCATTCTTTTTAATCTATGAGATGTTTTGTTTGCTTTTTTTCTTTCAGCATGTGAATTAGTGAGATCTTAGGCATTAGGTGGTTAAAACTGGTATGGAATCTTTTTTTTCCCCTTTAGTATTATCAATATTTTTCACTTAATGGGTAGTTTGAAAAACCTCTTCAGAAACATGCCAAATAATATCATAGACTTACGAAGTAGAAGGTATCTCTAGAAGTTATCTAGTCTAATGCTTTCACTTCAGAGATGAAGAAATGGATGCCCTCAGTGGTACAGTAACTTGCTAAGGGTTGTGGCAATACAGTCAAAGTTCAGACTCAGGTGGTCTGCTGATGCCAAATTCAGAACCCTTCCCCCATACCACAAAAGAAGACCTGAATAGCAATCAGGAAGTCTCCATTTTAGGGTTCCTTGTGCTACTAGCCTGCATAAGCTTAGGCAGGTTTTTTAATACCTCTGTAATTTCTGGATCTGTAAAATGAAGTGACTTCCAATGGATTTTTTTTTTTAATGTTTGAGAACCCCTTTTTCCTTAAGGGATTTACTGCCAAAACAGGAGTACAGAGAAAGTACAGGCAACTTTTTAAAAGTTCAGCCTTTTCTATGGTGTAAATATGGCCAAATGTCTGAAAGACTCTTGTTCCGGAGTTCCAGTCTGGCCTCAAGACATTTATTAGCCATGTGACCCTGGGCAAGTCACTTAACCATATTTGCCTCAACAGCATGACAGATCACTCCATTATCTTTGCCCAGAAAATCCCAAATGGGGGTTATAAAAAGTCTGACATGACTAAACAAAGCGTGACTAAAATGCCCCCTGTAATTAATTACTTATCTTGAATAGAGGGTTTTTTTTCCTGATAACTTTCTATCTTACTATTTTGAAGTAGCCTATGAAAATTTTTCCTACTGAAACCAAACCCAGTGAAATGTACTTAAGTAAAAGGGGTATATACTTCGTCATGTACTTATCAGAATCCTAGATAAAAACAATGTTAGTTTGAACAGGAAGACTAAAAAAATGACATTCTAGATTATGTCAGTAATTTGACACGTGGAGGTGAAAAGAATGCTTGATGTTCTATAGGTCTTTTTGCTGTTGAGATGTTTCTTATAAAAATTTGTAATCCACCCATTAATCAAATTGAAGAATTATAATCTTTTTTAAATGTGGTCTCATTTCAGCTAATCTTAAGATAATTTGCAGAATGATTGTTGAGGCTTCAAATGATGAGCAGAGAATGAAAGCATTTGCCCCCATTCAGGAAATGGTGACTTTTGTTCAGTTTGCTAATGATGAATGTGACTATGGAATGGGACTTGAGCTAGGAATTGACCTTTTTTGCTATGGCTCCCAGGTGAGTTCTATATCAATACTATATCAGATTCTTAAAACATTGCAATTTATGCATATGTACTTCAGGATAGGGTGGCAATTCAGGTAGTACTTAAGAAATGTTATGTGATTTTATATTGTTATTTGAAATTCATTTGTGTGCTAGCAAATGCATTGTACATTTGAGTAACTAGTGTGGAATTAATATAAAATATTTTGCCTCCAAGTTAATTTTTCCATAAATTGAGTTTCCAGAGATTTAGAACACTTGCTGAAGTTTGTGACTTTTACATACTTTTCATTAACACATTAGCTTGTGCTTGCCATTCATTTCACTGAGCATTTTAAGTGCTTACTGATGTGAAAGATTTCATCATGGGGAATGCCCCCTACCAAGGTAAGCTGCAAACTCTGTGACCCAGTAGCTAAGTATTAGAGAATTTCTAGAGGGGTTTGACACTTGTCCAGAGTCACGTAGTGAGTGAAGCATTGTGGTATATAAATGGATAAAACTGTAGGCTTGAAGTCAGCAAGCACCTGTGTTCAGATGCCAGCTTTGTAACTCTTCCAGCCTAAATCTGGTCTTCCTGACCTACAGTCCATCCTATCCCTCTTGGCATGTTGTCTTATTAAAATAGTCATGTTTGAAATATGAAATAAAAGGTAAGGAATTAGGAAAAAATATCCTTTACACTGAATTGCGATCAAGGAAATGCTGCTCTGCTCTATCTCTAGTTACACTGTTGTTAGGAAGAAATGAAACACCAAGAACCTCTTACAGGTCCCTTGGATAGTGTTACACCAAATCTGATCCATCATTCAGGGAACCAGAACAAAGCCAAGGAGGTTTTGCTGCACTGGTAATGTATTCAGATGACAGCACTAGAAAGAGCCATTCATTCTTGTTGCCTTGTCTTGTGTTCTGGATCCTTCTTTTGGATCTTTTGCTTATATCTGCTTTGCTTTTCCTAAAGCACTAAGAGCAAGCCTTACTAAATTTAAAATATTTTTTAAATTCATCTTTTAAGCCTGTTTTTCAGTTTACATCACATAGTAGTCTCAATAGCTTTACGCATTAGAATCCACTGTATTCATGAATACATTTAATTAAAACTTTTTCATATCATACTATTTCTTTTAGAAATTTCTTTTTTATGTTTGCGTTTCAAGTTGTATAGAATGCCAACATTTGATACATATGTGTGTGTGAAAACATACATTTGTTTTCAAATACTTCTGTGTATCAGTTTCCTCTGGAGGTGGATAGCTTCTTCCTTGTGTAGTTGATCTAACTGACCATGTTATTCAGAATAGCTTAGTCATTTAGTTACTCTTCAAACAGTATTGCCTACTGTATACCACGTTCTTTTGGCTCTGCTCGTTTCACTCTGCTTTATTTCAGGCAAGTCTTTTCATGTTTTTCTAAAATCAAAACACTTTAATTTTGTCTTTTGAAAATCTAAGGGAAAACAATTTGTTTATTACTATGGTTTCTATTTTTTTGTTTAAATCAAGGGTGCCAAACTCCAATAGAAATGGATCTGGTCCACATGTTAACTTAGAGTACCACAAATTAGTATTTTATGTGTTGTATTTTTATTTAGTTCAACATTCTCGGTTACATTTTAGTCTGGCTCTTGCTACATGCAGTAGTTTAGCAGGCAAGTTTGACACCTTTGGCCAAATTTTCCTCACTATTTGGTTTTTCTCTTTCCCATTATCACTTATGTTGGTTATTGTAGTTGGTTAGTTTCTCTATCTTGCACTTAAATGGAGTTGTAAGAGAGTAATGCATCTGTTTTAGGGTACCTAAAATGACTTAGGTTTTTAGTTGAGCAGGTAATGTTTTTAATAGTTATTGACAAGCCTGTGTTATCTTGTCACCTTTGGATTTTTTTTTTATATTTTAATTTTCAGTATTTTCACAAAGTTATTGGTCAGCTTCTACCTCTTGCCTATAAGCTGTTGAAGAGGAATTTGTTTGCAGAGATCATTGAAGCTCATCTGACCAACAGAAGCAAAGGAAATGTAGATCAACTTGCAACATGAAGGAGAAAAAAGATGGTACAAAGCAGTATTGTAAAATGTTGAATATTTTATAACGTTAGGAGCACTAAACTGTTAAAATAGCTTTGGTTTGGGTTCTTTTTGGTTTTTTTAAAAGAATTTAAAAGCTGTGATTAAATAAAGTTCATACAATTCAGCCAGGTTTTTAAAAATATGTAAATAGTAAAAGAATTTCTTATAGCATGGAAAATCACCCGAAGTAGAGCTTTCAAATGCTTGTTTGCCAAGGGACCCACACATCCTTCAGAGTATGTGAATTTCTGAACAAGAACATTTCCTCTTTCCTCCCCACCCTCCCCCCTAAAAAAAGAACTGGTCAGACTGCTTGAGAGAAACTCACTCACTGCCTTCCTGAGATACTACTGAATAGCTCTAATTATTAGGAAGCTTTTTTCCTTAATTGAACAAAAATTTGCCTCTTCTGGCCTCTAGGCCTAAGTGGAACAAAATTAATCCCCATTCTGCATGGCAGCCCTTCAGATATTTGAGGTTAGCGATCATCCCCTCCCTGTTCTTCCCACCTCTCCAAGCTAGAATTCTCAATTTCTCAAATGTTGTTTGACGCTTCCAGCTCATTTTTGCTGTTACCATGGGCAAGTCAGAAACTTCCCTAAGACATTTCCATCTGTGAAATAAGGAAAATGCTAAATAAATAGTGCTTGGAAGATTTCTGCCTATTACAACCATTACAGTTTTGTAAGTTACTGTAGCCACAAAATTCACCCAGCCAGCTTCTTATATACACATTCTATTGTCTTTAGTATATGGCTTTGTGAATTTTTGTTGTTTTTTTCCAGATTCTCGTTGAACTATTATAATTTTGAAACTAAAATGCTGAGACCAGGCCCCAGGAGCAGTATACTGTATCCTTAAAGACAAGGCCAACTAAAGCAACCTGTAAAAGCTACAAATGACAGATAAAATGAATAAATCTGAGAGCTAAAAGGGACTTTGGAGACGGTTTAATCCAACCATGTCCTTTTACAGGAAGCTACACTGATGGCCACCTAAGTGTTGATTTACCTAAGTGCACAGAGCTAGGATTACAATTGAGGTCTCTTAATTGCCAGTCACTGTCTTCACTCTCTCACACCGCTCCCCTCGTGTAAAAAGTTGTCAGGCAACACTGTCAACCTAACAGTGGTAGATCCCTGCTCTATTGAATCATATTCCACTACATTTATCTTTCTACAAGTAGACTAGCCAGGACCATGTATTTATTTGTATTTCCAAATGTTACACATATTAGGTTTTCAATGAATATTCGTTGAAGAAATGACTGGTCAGATCTAAAAACTTGATTCTCAGAAAGTACAAATCACTATAGTATTTTAACAGGAACCTAGGAAGCCAGTAACTTCTCACTTTGGACAGAAATTCTATAATGATGGAGTCATGTATCTTAAAAGCTGGTGAGTGACTTCTAATAGTGTCAGTATGTATATCTAACTCACTTTAAACATAAGCATTCAGCCTGAACATTTCACAGGAACAATTGGCTTATTTGAATAAGAATAATACTTTTTAAAAAATATCTAGCTGGACTTACTGAAATCACTTCGTTTTTTTTTTTTTCCTAGAATTTAGCTCACTACAGGATTTTCAAAAATACTTTATTTCTCACTGGATATCATTGCTAAACCATACATTAAGTATTGTTCGATCCAGTTCCCATGCTGCTATGACATGCCTCTGAATTTGTCATGTGTTTACCTGTTAACAAATCAGCAATAACTCAACTCTCCTATATAACTATCTTAAAAGATTCTTTTTTTTAATCATGAAAAATTATTCAATTTTACATCTTATTCCTTCCCTGACATTATTCAGTTTATAAGCTACAACAAAGGGAAGCAAAGACTTAAGATGCTTTTGATTCTTATTTTGATTCTTTCATCTTAAAATTTCCCGAAGAATTCCTTTATGGCAATTCATAATGCAGTCATAAGTGCTGTGATCCTTATCTACTTTGAATTATATATATATATATATATATATATATATATATATATATATACACACCTGACATAGTAAGTATGGAATATAAGGGCTGACCTGACCACATCCCACTCAACTTCAATTCCTTGTTTCATCTAGGACACAGCTGTATACAGTTGTTGACTGTGCATCTTCTGATATCCTTAACTAGTGACCTTAACCATTTTTCATATTCAAGTGCAACTCCAGAGAAAAGCTGAAACCCTAAGAAACCTAATCTTAAAGATTTATCCAGGAAGGTGTGTGTATAAGCCCACTGGGAATGGGATAAAATCCTCTACCTCACTGTAGTCCAAGGAATGTGGCCTTTATAGCTAAGTATATTCCTGATTCTTTAACAAAATGAAGCCTAAGGAGTGGCAGTTATTTATCACACTGATCTTCTATAACTTTCTTCATCCTTAAACTTTTTTTAAAAACCAGTTATTGACTTTAGTTTTCTTAATGAACATGGCAAAGTTCCTAATTTTAAAATAGTTGTAGAAATAAAAGCTTAACCTTGACCAAATCTTTCTGCTTACAACTGTTAAAAACTGATGGCTCTGTCAACAATAAGCAGGCAACTATTGTTACAGTTTGATACCCATTGTTGCTTCTCACGTGAAAATTAGAAAACAATTTTGTATCCTGAGAAAAGCTTTTATTTGGGCTCCACGTGAAGCAGCAATAAATTTGGCTTACTAATAATAAGCGTAAGGAAATGAGAAGATTGTTTTACTGAATATAATTAAAAACCAAACAGAAAGTTGACATATAATTTTAATGGGTTTTTCTGATCAAGTCATCACTTTACTGTGGTATGCAGCTCTACTACACTAATATAAATAAAAACATTAAGATCAATATTAAGTATATATCTAGGCAACACTAGATGAACAAACTAGTCTTAGTCTTAGTCTGAAACAACTGTCAAAAGCAAAACTAAAAGATGCTACCCTTGCGCCCACCCCCCCCCCCCCCCGCATCACAAACATACCAGCTCAAATAAGGTCGAATAAATTGGTGACTGCGATGATGACATCGAACTTGAATGGCACAGCTGTTTCATGGTCATCACTTCAGTTTAGCTGAAGGACACCACCCCCATCCCCACCCTTTAACGTCTCAAAACTGAAATTATTGGTGGCAACAAACCATAATTGTAACAAATGACCACAACAGAAACATGACATTTCTTCTATATTTCAGCAGGAAGACACATAGGGGTGGCCAACTTATTTTATTTCATGCAAAGGAACAGAATTAATATACAGAATCTTCATCCTGAATTGTCAGATTATGAGAAGAGTGGCAATGAAGATGGAGGTAGAAATCATAAAGTAACTTGAAAAATGAATGTATTTCAAGTTTAGGTTCATGATTAGTCACATGCTGGGAATTAATTTGGTGCTTCCTTTAGATTTTTAAACAGTCCCCAGGGTCCAGTGTGATAACTGTATATTGAGACTTTTGGAAAGTTAGAAATGTGCAAAACTGTAATTCAGAACTAGCTTTACTGATTTAAAGATGTCGAAAAGAGCCTGAAAGGGGATACCTATTTTAACAAAAGCAGGCATGCCAGTGGTTTTAAGCAAGAAGGGGTAAAATAATCATTTGCATCAAAAAAGCTAGCAATGTTTCAAATATGTATTTTTGAAAGGCTGAATTTCCAAAATTTTTACCTGCTGTAGTTTCACTGTCTTGAAGGTAGGTTACTATTAAAGAAAATGAACTGATAAAACCAATTCCTAGGTCTGTAAATTCTCCAGGCTTGAAAAATGAAAAACACATCAGCACAGTACAGCTGAGTCAGTCCCATGAGGGTAAGTTTCCTTTGCTTTTGCTGTCTTTCCTTATGCTGAATCATTTTATTTCACAATTTAAGGCAGATATTTTTGGGATTCCCCTTCTCCCCCCCAAAAAACAATTTCCAGTATATTTTTTGCCCTATCAAACACAATGATGTGGGTAACTTTAAACTCCATCAAATACTTCAAGTAACAGTTCTACTCATTCCTAAAGATTCTATTTCAGCTGCAATTTTTTGCTACTACAAATCTAGAGGACCACAAAATAAAATGTCAGACAATGGTTTGCACTTATTTATATGTATATATAAAATGTTCCGCAATACTTGCAAGCTTTCCAGTTCAAATGTCACTTTTCAGAATGTGAACAGACCAGAAAAGATTTCCAAGTGATGGCAGTGAGACAGAAAAAGCCATTATGCATATATTACTCGATCATAAAGCAAAATAACCACAACCTCTTCTTAAACCCTCATTCCCAATGTAAACTTTTGCTCATTCCTCCATATTTGTAAAGGAGTCTTAATTAGTCTATAAAAATCACATTAAAAAGGTAAAATTATTTAAGTGAGATATTAACTGATCAGTATTTAATAAATTTTAATCCATAAAAATATAAATAAGAATGGCAAAATTTTAAGAAAAAAATATACATTTAGTGCAAGGTATGAATTACATTTTTTCTTCAATGTCAGCAATGGAACATTTTCCATTGTTTCTGAGGAAAAGAAAAAATGACTGATCTAATTTCAAGAAAAAAACGTCCAGTGTTTTAGCATGCACTTAATACCAGACACAGCTATACAGAATAATTCCTTCTCTTTAGTATCTGAGCAGCAGTATTTCTTTTCCTTCTGCTGCACAGCCCCTGGTATCATAGTATTATCAATACTAAAAAAAGTTTGCATATAAGACAACATTATCCATGAAGTCTGAGGCAAAAAAAATAAAAATAAATCCTAGTTTAACCTTGAAAGTCATTTAGTTTTGCTAAATTATTTTAAACCACAGCATACAAAATTCCACACATGCTTCATTCAAGGTTATATCTATTTGATCAGCTTTTGTCAAAGCATCTGTACTGTCCAAGCATTTAAGGATGTACAAACTACATGTTTAATGGCACAAGAAACACTCCCTTCTTGTGATGAAACCTCAGTAAAATCACAGTACATCTCAATATGAGAAAGGACTGCTTCAAAAGGGCACACCAATTTTAAAGAGGCTTTGTTACAGCTCAGGAGAGAGAAATGAACTTCTTCCGTTTCCTCTCCTCAGCTATAGGATTCAGTTGAACATTATTGAAGCGGGGTCTTGGTTTGCCATCTGGGCCATATGACGGAGGATATCTTTTTTTGTTATGATACCAAGGAGGCGCCTGAAAGGGACAGAAAGAAGATGGCTATTAAAATAAAATGCAAGCAAATAAGTGATGCTAACTCTGTAGCAAATCCTTTTTGTTAACAAGAGTAGAGAGCAAAGCAAGCAGCCTGATTTCTGTGTTTTGAACTCACAATTTTATTTGTAAAAAGTAGTAACAAAATGACAAGCAACCATCATTTAGTTAGAAAAGAAGAGTGAAAGCTCACCCAACTGAGATGGTCACTAATAGCATGGTTTCCTTCCCACTGAAACACACAGAGATCCATGCCCCATTGGAGTACTCATTTATTTTTTTATTCCATAAAATGAAATTTTTGATCAATGTATGCCAACAAAAAACAAAAAAGGAGAAGGGATAAAACAAATTTAAAAAAAACAGAAGCATGAATAGGAAATGGTATCTATCCCATCTAGGAGAAAGATTTCTTTTCATAACACTATCAAGAAAACAATAATTTGATAGCCAAATTATTTCCCACCCTTTTAAACTAAAGTCAATCAATTCCCACCTATCCACCCACTCCCAATCATTAAGGGTTGTTCAATTATTAAGATGCTGTCTTCATGAAAGCACATACATTTGAGATCAAAATGCATTAGAGTCCCTATATGTAGAACTTGGTTTCCAAGCTTCATAACTTCCCCCCATAAACATATCTGATATCCCCAGGGTTCTCCCATGCTCACTGATGTTTGCCTTTCTTGACTTTGGTCAAAGAATTCAATTACAGTGCTTTTATGAAAATCTTTGTGGTTAGCTTGTATGAAAAGTGAAAAATCAAGGCATAAAGCAGTCCTAAAAGGTATCACAGGAGAAGCAGAAGCAGAATGAATAAGCAGCTGCCCAAATGACTGGTTAATACTTTGTTTGTTTTTTCAAAGGATGCATGAAACACTTGTTAGCATACAATAGGAGTACACAATAAGCTGTGCGCTAAAGCAACAAATTGGGTAGACAGACTCAATACAATTTCTAAGGAACAGTTAGGGTAACAAAACAAAATTGTTCTTAGTTAACACAAAAGCCAGGACATGAAGCCAATAAAAACAAAAGTGCATTTAACCTCAAGAGTGGTTCATGGTATACTGGAAACACATACATGGATCTAGGCACAATTAAATAATGAAATGGCAGGACATACATTGAATCACCAAAAGAAAAATAATTCATTCCTTTTAAAAAGACATGACTTTGAAGTTTATAGTGCATGGCAGAATAGACCAATAACATATACACACACAAAGTATGTTCTGATTTGATAACTGACAAAAGACTCCAGGGACTTCTCTTTTGCCATGATCAGCAATCTTTACATTGCTAAGATCAGTAACAAGTAATTCAATAGGCTGGTTTTTAGTACAGAAACATTATTGACTGGGGAGAACCACTGCTAGCCAGGCTTCTTGTAAACCTGGTGCACCCAACTAAACCAAGCTGACCAGCCAGATGTCCTTTTATAGCAATCACCAATACCACTTTATACCTTCAACTTCTTGCACTGCACACATCATAACTAATAATTTTGATAAAAGAAGTAGCTGTGGCTTAATATCTATGCACAGAATTGCATACATTTTCAAGTTTATTTTACAGTTACAATTTGTCTGAAACAAATAATAAATTGATTTCATGGTACAATTTTTGTTGTTCAGTAGATATCAGGATAAGAGAGCACTGAACAGTTCACAAGTTTCGTGCTTCCTGACTTCTGAGGTATCTAAATTAGGAGATCTGATATATCTAATCACCAAGGAGTCGACGTGCTGCTTTAGTTGCTCTAGATGCTCTAGTATGTTCTCCTTTGTGATGATCCCCAAGACAATCCTGAAACAGATCATGTTATGCTAATAACTGTGCAGGAAATTAAATTTTAAAAAAAGGTTCCAATCGTAAAGGTAATGGATTAGAGAAAGAAAAATGAAAATGTGAATTGTAGAATGATCTTAATGAAAGAAAATTTTTTTAAAAATGAAAATGCCATTTAAATTAGATTTCTACTTGTTTACAAATGTTTTTAAAACAGTAAAAAAAAGAAAAAAAAACCCTCAAAGAAATACAGATAAACATCCAAGATGAATGCAAAGAAAGCTAAACAATTAGCCTAAGATTTATATATATTTCATGGGCCTCTCAAAATAAAATCCAAATATTAACATAATGTTTCTTTTCCTCAAAAAAGTTAAGAAAAATGTCATCACTTCCAATTTATACATAGGCAGCAACAATTCAGAGGCAACTTCAGTAACAGAAAAAAGAATAAGGGTTTGTAACTGTGAAGGGCTGCTATAATTTTAGCATTAACTGAAATTTTCATATAGAGAAATTATCAGCAAAGTGACACATGAAAATTAAATGAAGTAGTCCTGAATCATGGTCAATATATTAAGTACTTATGACATGTAAGTGAAAAGAGCCGTCATGCCAAGCAAAGGCTTATAGGAATAAATTATTAATCACAATATATAACCTCAAATACCAACTTCTACACTGAATCTGTGGCCCAAAAGAAGCTTTGTGAAGCATCTTCCCCAGCTGGTATGTTTATTCTTTAAGAAAATGTTAACAGTAGAGTTAAGATGTGTTATAAAAATTATAAAAGTGTTTTGTTGCATACCTCTTTTCCAATTACCATATGTAATATTCAAAAATCCTAAATTCTAGGTTTTAACTGGTAGTCTTTCAGGTAAAATTTCTTTTCAGTTTTACTAAATGTCATTTTTGTTGTTTTATCCTGGCTATGACCATAATAGGCAAGGATGAGATGAAATTTTAAGTTCAATTCTGCATTGCTCTGTGTAACCCAGGTTACATACGAAAGAAAATCAAGATGCATTCTGTTGTTCACCTTGGGTCTTTGTTCTTTTTAGGCTTTGACCTTTTCACTTTAACTAAAGACCCAATTTTCGGTTGCCAAATGCAGTTCTGAGCAGAACACTTTGGCAGCTGTCCTTTTAATACGTAATAACATTTCTTCCTAATCATAAACCTAGGAATCCTAATCATTTTCTTTTCCCATCTGCAAATTAATTTTCTACGTATCATCTTCAAAACACTAGTCTCCAACTCCAATGACTTGGTATGTCATGTCATGATATCTATGGTTCCCAAGAGTACTGCTTAGTGTTTCCAAGAGTTTTATACATCAAACAACTTCTCACTGTTAGAGCAAATAGAGGATTAGGGTTCAGAGAGGTAAGGAGCCACATTGACTGCAAAAGGGTATTCAAGAAGGGATATTTTTAATAATATTTTTACATAAGAATATATTTTAATGCCCCAAAATTTTGTTTAATGTGACACATATTTTTTCCCTTGTAAATTACAGGGATTATGTTAAAGCAAAGTCCTAATAACTATGATATTAAAGCAAAAACAGGAGGGTCCAATTTTCAAATCTTGCCTAACGTAAACAAATGCCTTTCTTGGGTTCAGAGGTTAGTTTGGACATTAATTTCTCCTCTATATCCCATTAGCTGCTTGTATTCTGGATACTCTACAAACTTTCAGCATGTCTACTCAGCTACAATGCTCTGTCAGCAAATATCATTTGGGTGCTCCTGAAATCATGAGCTGTTAGTAGTAATGTGAATCCACGTTTTATATCTCACAGACCCACAGTAATCTTCCAGTGGCCCTAGATCCTCTCCATAGACATTAAATTATAAAACTAGGGTACAATTTCCATACTGTTGAGATGAGGCAGGTGACAGTAACACATTTCTAGGAACATTTCTAGGACAGAAAAAGCTAAGAAGGGAGAAGTAGTCAAGAAATGCAATGATAATGTACAATGAACGGAGAGGCAAGAGATGAAGACAAAGGAGAAATCCTGGTTCAGGAGAATAAAAGGGCAGTGGCGATGTATGGGGACAAAGGGATTGTGGATAGCAAAGTATGCTGCTTGCCATTAAATACTAGCTCCAATCTGCACAGGTCTTGTGAAATTTCATCACTCCCTAGGTGTTTTAATGACTAGTTTGATAAATACAACCCTTAGGGAAATAAGTGGAAAGTGAACTTCTGTTGCTTATTAGTGGCTTTTATAAAAGATTTCCCAAGGTAGTAAGGAAAGAGAGAAGACAGAGAAGGAAAATATTGCTTAAAATGAAATGCTTGGCTAAGTCATGAATTTCATTCAGTCAACCCCCATCAGTCAGGTTAAATAAAGACAGCTGAAATAAAAACCCTAACAATCTTAATGAGATAATCACGTCAAAACTGAGGAATGATAAAAAAAAAAAATGGATTTTTTTTCAGTGTCTTATATAGGCAATTTTAGGCCCAGATGTCTCTTAACAACAGATATCTAATCTGTGTTCAATTACTGCCAATAAATTTTCTTGTAGGAATGGCGAATCACATAGTATCTTTGCAAATACTAAGGGTGTCCTTTGGAAACTGTCACTGTTATGACTTAGTTGAAGATAACTAGAGTGATTTTAGGCTCTTTATGTTCCCAGGTAAGCAGGAATTTGACTGCTTACTACTGAAATTCTAGGAAAAACAAGCCAAGCACACCCCATCTGAAAGTCAGATGAGTGTTCTTGTCCCTTTCAAAGTGGCCTCCACAAAAGGTCAGAGATCAAAGACTCGTCACTCCTGTTCTAGATGGTCTCTTGACTTTCTTGGTACCAGACTTACCCATTGTGTGTTACAAGGCACTGCCTCAGACCCAGCTTGCGGAAAATATCCACCACAATCTCCATGGGGGTGTGGTCAGTTACAGTGAATGGGCTCATGTCAAGAATGCTTCGTAGTTTCAGTGGCCGAGGACTTTCTGCTGGAAGAGATGGGGTATGCTGGGCAAAACAAACCCGGGAGCTGCTAACAATACCTTCTTGCTTTTTTCTGGCACTTTCTGAAAAGAGAGAAAGCCAAAAACACAAATGAATAACATAGTTTGTCATATAAGCAACCAGCACATTCAGGGATAAGTAGAAAATTCATAGTTTTTCTTACTCTTTTTTCTTTTTGGCAAATGGGGCTAAGTGATTTGCCCGAGGTCACACAGCTAGTGTCTGAGGCTAGATTTGAACTTGGGTCCTCTTGACTCCAGGGTCAGTGCTCTGTCCATTGTGCTACCTAGTTGCCCCATTTTTTTAAACTTTTTTTTTTTTAAGATTTTCATACCTCTTTATGTTTTCTGACTAACAAAGAAACCAAGTTCAGAAGCTGGTTATACTTTTGATGGATGAAGGGTATACCTAATACTAATTTTTTTTTAAAGCAAGTTTTATGTTCCAAAGCAAAGTATTTTTGGTGAATTTTAAAAATTGGATATGGTAGATATATACTTCAAACAGGAGATAGGAACCTATACTTTCACTGGTATAGATAACTCCTAAGCAAGGACTCCATTCTCAATGCAGGCTTGACATCATCTGCAACACACAGTGCAAGGCATGAAGTGATTTGCCTCTCAAAGCCAGTATGTGTTAGAGGTTGAGGCTTAAACCCAGGTCTTCCTGACTTCAATACAAAATCTCTATCCACTGCTTCTCTTTGTAACACCTTATTCAACAACTTTCAGGGAAAATACAAGCATGAAGCTGATATTTGGGGGTTTATAATATACAAAGAGGGGGGAAAAATGTCCATCATATTCTTTGTAAAGAGGTGAGAGATAACATAATATAGTGATTATCAATACATGTTATCAAAAAAATTTCTAAAAAAGCAAGTTCATGGACCCCAGATTAAGAGAACTGTCTGGGCATTGAGAGGTTAAGTAATTTGTTCAGGGTCACAAAGTCATTCAGAGAAAATTTTCAACACTTCTTGACTCAACTGGCCCTTTTATCTACAATGCCATACTAACTCTTACAGGAAGAACATTTGTTGTTTTTTTTTTTTAATTATCTCTATCATTTTCCAGAAATCCTCTCCTCCATGGAAACTTGTAATGAAAACGTTCATCTGGAGAAAACAAACATGTAATGATCATGTCTAACAGATATGTGTCATTCCATAACTTTTCCACCTTTTCTCCAGCCCTCACCAGTCAAGACGGGCTAATGAACTGATTTGAATTCTGAGGTCTTTTTTTGTTATATTTCTTTAAATTACCATGGTCCATATGTATACTGTTCTTATTCTGTTTACTTTGCTCTACAGCAGTTCATGTAAGCTGTCCCAAACTGCTGTGAATTCCTGTTTCTTACAACACAACAGTATTCCATTTACGTTTACTGAACATATTTTTTTTAAGAAACTCTCAATCCCTTCATTTCCATTTTCTTATTATCATAAAAGTGCTGCTATAAATACTTTGGTATATATATTTTCCCTCTGTCTTTGACATCTTTGGAGTAAACACCCAGCAGTTTATACTCTCTGAGTCAAAGGGTATGGAGAATTTAGCTTCTTTTTTACAATAGATCAAACTTTTCTAGACTGAGTAGATCAATTCATAGCTCCACCAACGGTCTTATAGCCCTTTCTGTCTTTTATCATCTTTGTGAATTATTAATAACTTGGAACATTTTTAATATGATTGCTGATCACCTGTATTTATTTTTCTAAAAACAGCTGCTCATGTTCTTTGACTTTAACCAGAGACATTTGATGTGCATCCCTTCTACCCAATCAATGCTATCTATTATTTATAATTACAATAATAATTTACAGTTGTTACCCTACAAAGATACAGGAAACCTTCCCCCAAAAAACAAAGTAAATTTTCATTATGCATAGAAAGACTAATCCCTCTCCAAGTTTAAGTAAACAGTCCATTATTATTAGATTCAGTCACCAAGTTTCATTTCTTAAACCACACTATGTGAAACGGTAGATTTACCTTTTCTAAGATACCTAGGAATAAATAAACCAGAGCCATAACTTGAAACAAAATCTTCCACTTCCCTTTCCCTAACACACAAAAGCTGGTTGCTGGAAAATTGCCTATCCTTAATAGTTTTTGCAAATCAAAGGATCTTATGTTATATCCATCCTTTTCATACTTTCTTATGTTAGGCTAATGAAACTGATTCTGAGCCAATGACAGCAGAGGAAAAAAAAAATGGAAAGAAGATTGACCTGTAGAAAGGACGACTCTTTTAGGGGAGAGGCCAAAACCCTTGATAATTGTATAGTTCCCAATCCCTTAAAAAAAAAAAAAGGTTATTGGTAGCAGCCCTAAAAACAAAAACAAATATGGATTAAGTTTTAGAGGACTATTTGGTAAATAACTTAATGCCGTAAGAAGACAGTAGTAGTACCAATCTTATGGGAAGATAACCTTTTCTTTTAATATTATGTGACTATTTACTTTATGACATAGATTTCTAAGAACTTAGTGAAGATAAAATAGAATACTATTTAAATCCAATATCTGATCATAACAAACAGATTTTTCTCTTCTTGAACTACCTAAACCATAAGATTGATGGCAAAGCCCACCAAATTTAAAATTCAAAGGAAGAGATGAAAGAACATTAAGTTTAGGTTACCTAACAATTTTATTAAAAAAACAAAGGATCATCTAGCTAGCTGAAGAATTGCTATTGATTTAAATCATAGGGCACTATGAATAATTAATTAGCTTTTTCAGTTTTACTATGTGTCCTTTTATTAACAGGAATTTCTAATGACAGCTAACATTGATGAAAACAGGAAACTATATTTGGTAGAAATAAATCTACGAGAGTATAAATTTTCCTTAAGAAGATTTGAGAGTTCATCAACATGCTACTAGTTCAACAACCATACTCTATTTCTCATTTAAATACAAGTAAGAAAATAATGTTAAAATATCGAAAAATTATTACCTATTGCAATAGTCAAGTCTCTTCTGAGGGCAAATCCCACTAGTCTCTGAGATTCTTTTGACATTATGACAGGAAAACCATTATAGCTGGTCTCGTTGATCATCTTTTCTACGTCGTCCACTGTCATGTTATCTTGTGTCAAGACTGCTAGGGGTGGATCACTCCTCCGAGGTCTCATAACATCAGCAGCTAGTGTTGTGTGGGTGAATTCTTCCTTTGCATCCAAGAAAGGATATCCATTCAATCGGATGTGTGCTTCATAAATGCCTTCCCTACCAAAGGCATCACCTACCCATTTACTGGTCATTACTGCAGCCATGAGGGGCACAATATATTCCAGGCCACCAGTAAGCTCAAAAACAATAACCACCAGAGACACAGTCATTCTTGTCACACCACCTGTAAAGATCAATACTAATCAGCTAAGAATAGGATCCATTAGTAGGCTATTATTAGATAATTTTTCTTAAGACTAGGTAACTAAGAATGTATTTACAAATAAACTATTTGTACAGGACCAAGTCACTGAAAAAAAAACATAAAATTATGCTTCAGTGAATCAGAATGACAAGAATGAAAAACACACCTCTTACAAAATCATAACAATCATCAATAATATTTCACAGCACTTTGCCTCTTAGAAAATCACAAATGGCCTACTGAAGTGATTTCATCTTAGAAAGTGCAATGGTTTCAATAAGGAATGACACGTCACACTTGTGCTCCTGTGAAAATCTACTTTGGTTTGTATCAGGATTACGAAACCACCACAACTATTCCATTGCCAGTGATGTACTAATTAAACCTGTTACGAAGGTTGAAACTGACCTATTAGACTTTTTGCTCTAATACTTAGTGTAGATATAGTACAAGAGAATGATCCTGCTTTATTTAGAATTTATCCATTCCAATGGCTTCAATTATCACCTCTACATGCATTACTCCCAAATCTAATTGTCTAATGATGTACCTAACTACCTACTGGACATATCTGCAAAAAGTCACTATTAATATCAATATATTTAAACTAAACTCTTCATAAAATCATAGAATTTAGGCCCTAAAGAGACCCTAGAGATCACCTAATCCAAATTCCTCATTTTACAGAGGTAGAAATTGACTCAAGAGAAGTAAATCTCCTTTTCCAATTTCCCTTACTCCAAATCTATGGTGTTCTTTCCACTAAGCCACACACTACCTCAAATGTTTCTCTCCAAAAATCAGTTCCTCACTCTAACTTGCCTGTATCTATAAAAATGACACTATCATTCCCAGGCTAAAAGGTTGGCCTTATCTTTGACTCACCTTTTCCTTCTTCATCCCTGACCAACATGTAACCAGGTTCTGATTTTTCTTTCAAAAAATTTCTTGCATTCACTCCATATCCTCCACTGCCATTGTATACAACCTAGTCCAGGCCCTTATTACAGTAACTATGGATTATTTTCCTCAGGCTTTTCTCCTACCAATTTGTCATAATACTGAGTGGAAAAAAACACTTTCCACTTTCATGTCACTGTCACTGTCCTGCTCAAAAGCCTGTATTAGTTCCCTAATGCCTACTATATCAAGTCTAAGCTCCTCTACCTGATTTCCAAAGTTCTCCACAATTTGACTTACTCTAGCCATCCTACCTAACTCCCTAATATTCCTTAATGCAATGCCAACCATTCTAGTGAGTCTGATTTCCTTACTGTTCTCATTCCACTCCTTGGGCCTTTGCTCCAATTTTTCTCTTCACAAAATCCTACTCATGCCTATCTAAGAAGTACCACCTGCTTCAAAAGGCTTTCCCTAACTCACTTTCCTTTCACCTGAACTGTTATGATACAGGATCACAGAGAATCATTATAGAGCTGGAAAGGACCCTCAAGGCAATCTAGTCCAAGCCATACATGAATAGGAATCCCATCTCCTATATTATAACAGATGGTCAGCCCCTTGCTTGAAGACTTAAAATGTACGTGGCAAGGAAGGACTTACTACCTTCTGAAGTAATGGCTCTTATAGACGACTGTTAAGGAATTAACAAATTTAACATGCCTTTCTACAACTTCCAAGTTCTGGCCATCAGAACCAGGAAAAAGGAGTTGAATTACTCTTCCTCATGACAACTGTTCAAATACTTAGACCTCTCACACCCTTCCTAAATCTTCTATTCTGTAGGGTAATCATCTCCAGTTTTTTCAACTTTTCTTCAAAGGTCACAAGTCACTATACTCGTTACTCTCCTTTAGTCTAGTTTTCTAAAATCTGATACCTAGAAATGAATACAATACTCCAAACTGTGACCAGAAAAGTGTACAACAGGGCCATAATTTTCTTTGTTCTTTTCTTATGCTTTTCTTAGCACAGCAGTAGCTTCTGAGGCCCACATTACATGCTGTTGACTCATGTTAAACTAAAGAAAAACTTAGATCTTTTGCCAGATAGTTAAAGCTCTATCTAGTCATACATCCCAAACATGCTTATGAAGCTGATTTCTGGAATCCAAATTTGAACTGAAATTTACATTTATCTCCACTAAATGTCATCTTATTTGATTAGATCTACCATTCCAGCCTCTCCAGACCTTTGGAATGCTGATAAGCAGTCTTCTAGGGTTGCCTCTACATTGCTGATAAAAATAATAAATACAGTCTTGAATATTACCATGTTAAGTAATAAATATTTTGTCTTTATCACATATTTTAGTCCTGCATACACTATTTACTATTGTGCTTTGTTTACTATAAGTTTCTATATTAATCTTTTCTTGACTAACCGTATGTGCACACAGGAACTGGGCCCTTTTCGTATAACTCACAGCTTCTACTAAAGCCAACTATATAAGTAGGTAAATTCCTAATGACTGAAAGAGTGACTAATTCTGGCTTATGCTTACAAATGACTATAAAAAGCTACACAGTATTTTATGCAACTGTTAATTCACTTCTGAAGAAATTTCTAAGTAAAACACAAAAAGCCCCATCTATTATATATTAGAGAGAAATAAAATGAATATATTTATATCACACAACCCAGAACTAGAATTTCCGGTAGCTGCTTTTCTTTTTGACAAAGAAAAAAGAAAGCTAAATAATTTTCCACTTTATACCTATGAAAGTTGTTGGAATACTGATACTTTTGTGTACTAGTAAACTTTTGAGATAAGTTTAATTGCAGGTAAACATAACTGGTACTATCTAATGCCAATTAATAATACATTGCTTTATTTCAGTTAACACCTTCAAAGATAAAAGGAAATGCATGTCCTCTCTTTCATATATAGTCACCTAAGCATGCAGCAGCGCCAACCATGGCATAAAGGCCTGGGGTAATACAGTCAGCTCCAACTCCACACCACTCTTTAAAGATAAACCAATCATGATGATAGTAAGCTAGCTGCTCCACAGCAATTCCCACAATCCTTCCTGCTATGGCTCCAATTGCCATACTGGGAATGAACAAGCCAGAAGGAACCTATAAATTAAAGCAACAAGACTACTGGTGAGACACATTTAAAACTTCATAGTTTTCAAAATATTTTAAGTATACAAATTTAAAATATCAATACAACAAGCAATGATTAAGCACTTGTTAGGTGCAAGATTCTGTGCTGCACTGGGGTTACAAAAACAAATGTGAAAATATCCCCTTCCCTTGAGAAGTTGATAAATCTTCTCCAGCCTTGCTTTAGTCATATTCTATTGGCTAATTATTCCTGAATTCCTGACAGCCCTGAAACCTCTATTTTATAAATTTGTGTCTATTAATATGGCCTGTTTCCCTCAAATTTTGTGTACACATGTAACAAAATTCTATGGAGTCACCATCTTATGTTGCTTTTCTGTTTCGACTAGACATACAGATGGGACGGGGAGCTCCTGATGAGGTCCAACTGGGACCTGCTTTGCAATGTCAAGAAAGACCAGGTTCCAGAGAGGGGAGATTATCTGCCCAGAGTCACACAGCCAGTATGTGTCAGAGACAGCTCTTAACAGCTCTTAAACCCATTCTTTTTGACTCTCAGGGCAGCTCTCTATTCACTATGCTATTATTTTTCTTCATCAAATAGTGCAGCATTTCATGATGATGGAATTTAAAGCTGAAAGGACCTTAGAGAACATCTAGTCCAACATCTTTTGGATTAGAAAAATAAAGTATATCCCTGCTCCTATGGCACAGGACAACTACAGCATGAGTATTATCCTTTATTCAGTGTCATCATTTCAAAAGATTTTTACTTCATTCAGACTATTTCACTGTTGATTCAAAGCTCTACTTTTCCTGGTACTGGATAATGGGTCTTCCCTGTCATATGGCTACTCAATATACACCATTTTACTATGATAGAATGAAGGAAATAATTCTATCCACCATTACCTTAAAAAAAACACAACAGACTTAAAGAATTATGAATGGTTGGAACAGCTAGTAATATATGCCAAGTATGGTTTGGCAAGGCTGAGATATAATGAAGAAAACATCAGACCTAAAGTCAGAAGATACATAATTGAATCCCCCTCTGTCACTCACCACTTATATGACGTTGGGCAAGACATTTTACCTCCCTCTATCTCAAATTTCTTTAGCTGTAAAATAAGGAGAATAGCTGCCCTATCTACTTCACAGCATTGATTATGAGAATCAAATGAAATGATGTACTCAAAGCACTGTTTAAAGCATAAAGCACTGTATAAATGCTTGTCATGATTATCATGAAATTAATGCTATCTTTGGCTATGTTGTGGGAAAGGCACTGTGTTGAGGGGGAGGGTGCAACATTTCTACTATGCTGGACTCTGATCAGACCACACCTGAAGTATAATGTTTGGTTCCAAGTACTAAACTTTTAAAAATAAAGATTTTTATTGTTATCTTTTGTTTTCTATTGCCTATATTTCTTCCTGTAATCCTCCCCAAGGAACTATCCTTTTATAACAAAGAATTTTTTTAAAGAAAAAGAGGGAGGAAATTTTCAGCAAAACCAACCAACACACAAAAAATCTGCTCTTACACAAAATGCTCCACACCTGTGAATCTCCATTTCTGCCAAGGAATAGAAGGAAGGATCTCCTTTCACATAATTTGATTTCATTTGTTCTGTGACCATTTTTCTTTACAATTACACTGTTGTCACTGTTTATACATCTTTCTGGCTCTGCTTACTTCACTTTGCACCTATTTGTATCTTTCCATGCTCTTCTGTTTTCGTCAAGTTCATCTTTTCTTATGGCACAGTGATAATTCCATTATATTCATGGATCATAATTTTTTTTTAACCATTCCCCACCTACATCATTTCTAGTTCTTTGCTACTACAAAAAATACTGCTATAAATATTCTAGTATACATGTAGCTTTTCTCTGTATCAGTGATCTCCTTGGGATAGAGATCCAGCAGTAGAATCTCTGAGTCAAAGAGTACGGGTATTTTAGTTATTTTCTTTGCACAATTCCAAATAGCTTTCTAGAATGCTTGTACCAATTCATATCTCCACCAACAATGCTTTAAGTGTGCCCATATTCACACAACCCCTCCAACATGAAATATTTCCATTTTCAGTCATCTTTGCCACAATGCTGCATGGCTAGTGAAACATCAGGGTTGTTTTAATTAATACTGATTTAGAGCAGTCCTCCATGAGACTGTATAGTTTGCATTTCTTCATTTTGAGAACTCTCTGTCCTATCCTCTGACTACTTATCTACTGGGGAACAAAGAAGTCACATTTTAAGAACACTGATAAGCTGGAACATGTCCAGAAGCTGTCAAGTTAGGATGGTGACTGGTGGGGTTCATTACCACAGAGTACAGAAGAAAAAGCACTGGCTTAAGAATCAGAAGTTTTAGGTTCAAATCTTACCTCTGTGACCTTGAACAAGTCACTTACCTCTCTTTACCTCAGTTTTCTCATGTGTAAAATGAGTATGTTTGACTATATGGCCTCTGAGGTCCCTTCCAATTCCAAATATGATCATATGATCATATCATGAAGACCTATTATAGGAAGTGAGGCTATTTAGCCTGGAAAAGAGTAGACCCAGAGGAAACATATTGTATTCAATATTAAGGGTTATCATATGGAGAAGGAATGAAACTAGTTCAGCTTGGTCCAGAACTAGAATCACTAGAAACTAGGGGATAGAGGTTTACAGAGGTAGATTTATGCTTGGCTTAAAAACAGCCAAAAGGAAATGGGGCTGTTAGAGGATGAAGTCATAGGATGTCTCTGTGCCAATTGTGACAAGTTGTAAAAATTCATCAATTTATATTTATATTATATATATATATATATATATATATATATTAGATTTATATAACTCAAAATGATAACAATACTTATCCTTAGTTAAGAGATACAACTAAGGAAAATTTCAAAAACTTACTTCCCAATTATGAATCACAAGACAGTAGACAAAGTAAAGTGACCCACACAATCCACAGAGAGGAAAGAAGACAACCCAATCAACAAAAGCATTCTATCTCCACTAACCTCTTATCACTTTGCCTTGCTTTTCTGCACTTACATCTTATTTTAGGTTATAGTTATTTTTATACATATCATATCTCCCCTACTAGATTTTATGGCAGCAGAGAGTGTGTCTTATATTTGTTTCTTATTCATGACCTATTACAGTGCTTTGAAAGTAACAAGAACTTAATATATGTTGTTAAATGAATAGACAGCATTAATCTAGTCTAAAAGGTGAAAAAAGGGGTAGATTTTAATCATTTGGGAATATGAAAGGAACTGTTAAAAACACCAAAATACTATTCTAGAAATAATCAGCTACTCTCTTTTTCTATTCACCAAGAAAACTAAATAATGCTTAGAAAACATTCTGTGATACCAGTCTACAAAATCTTTTTTACCCAGCTTAAAATTCTATAAGAAGTATTTTTATTTAAAACCACTATCAACACCACCAGGATAACTGTCTAGAGTGGTTAGCATTCTATGATCATTCTACGTACTGAAGAAATAGGCAGGCACATGTTAAAGCTGGTAACATTGATGGGAATTTCAATCATTTCATCAACTGATGAGTGTAATGTGGCTGAGAAGAAAATGATAATTATTTGCTATTTCATAAATTTTGTAACAAAATGGAATTAAGCATTTTTTATTTTAATTAAATAATAAATTGTCTAAATGTGTGATATAAAATCTGTTCTTATTATCCATGTATTTTAAATGTTAAGGTTCATATTTGACAAATTCCATGATAGTAAATGAACAACAACATTAATTAATGATTATAACCACTGAGGTTTTATCTATTTTTCCTTGGGAACTGAAAGTACTTCACAAACATGACTTTAATACACTATCCTATTCCTATAAATTATACAGTAGAACTGAACACATTTCAAATAAATAAATGTATCATCATAAACTAATATTCTGAAAAATAGATTTCTGATCCTTTACTAGGGCAACTGAAAATTAGGAAAGATTTAATGATCAATCAATCAACCAACAAGCATTTATTCAGAATCTACTATGTACCAACCACTGTGCTAAGAGATGAGGAAAGAAAGATAAGATCGTCTCTACCATTAAGGAATTTATACTCTTTTAGGGGAAACAAAATGTTCAAAGAGAATTAAAAACAAAGTCAATACAAGGTAATTCCAGAGGCTCTATTTTAATTTTAAAAAGCTTTATGTAGAAGGTGGGAGACTAGTGATCTTAAAAGGTAGCACTGAGGAAAGGGTACTTGGAAGAAGTAGACCAAGTTTGGCTAGACCACACAGTGTATAAAGAGAAGAAATACTATAGGCATGGATGATGATTCAGCACAGAAGATGGAGAAGGAACAGTCAGGAATCGAGAGAAGAAAGGCTGGGTGCCATAGGGGAATGTGCCCTGACCATAGAGTCAGAGGACCTTGGTTCAAATTCTACTTCTGATGCTTACTACCTATATGACCTTGGACAACACACTTTATCCTGTATCTAGAGGTTTTACTCATGTTTACTCATATGTAAAATGAGGGAGTTGGTGTCTGAAGTCCCTTCCAGCACGGTATCTATAATCCTATGAGGAGAACCAATAGAACAGCAAGGAAATCTAGGAGAAGAAGGTGGTCAGCAGTGCCACATGCTCCAGAGAAATCAAGAAAAAAGACAGCCACTGGATAGAGCAGTTAACAGAGTATCAGTGGTTTTGGAGTGCACAGTTTCAGTTGATTTATGAGGGTGGAAGCTAGATAAACTATATGACAAATTAGTTAAGCACCCGATTTGTACAATATGAATGTAAAATTAACATGATAAATATGCTTAATGATAAATAAGAACCAAAACACATTTGTTACTAAAACTACACTAAATAGTATAAAACATTAATTGTTTTAATACCCAAAATAGCAGTGCTTAACATTTAGCTAAATTTAATGAAGAAAAACAGCAGTAGCACACAAGTTAGGGAAAGAATCATTTAAAATACAAAGCTGTCTAAGAGCACTAGCTTTAAACTGATCCTACTATGAATATGCAGACCACAAAACAAAGAATGAGATCTTATAGGGTTAATTTAGAAACTACAGTTGCCAATATCCTTCTTAAATAACGGATAAAGAATAATGCTAAGGCTGAAGTCTTACCTAAAGTCTTTCAAGTATGAATCTACCTTAGCATAAGGAAACCAAAGGAATAACTGATGATGCCAACCAAGCACAAATTTTACTAAGAATATTTTTACAATTTAATATTTTATGATAATTGAAAAAAACTATTAAATACAAATTTCATAATCCTTAATTTTCTGTGTCTATCTTTCACCATTCTTTCACAGTCAAAACTTCAACAACAAGTCCACTAGTGACAACTTCTTTGGCTTAACTAATAGGGAGTGATTGGGATTTACCATCTATTTGTTGCCTACAGAGGAAGAAGACTCAGAACAGCATCTTTTCTCTCCTCTTTTATTCCTATATTATTACCCTATCTTCTAAGCATAGGGATAAGACTATAAAATATCAAAAGAGAACCCTTTCAATTAACCTTCAGATAAGGCCCAGGGGAACAAGTGGCAGCTAAATCTACTCGAGGGTCAATAGAAGATGGTTAGGATGTGAAAGAGAGAACACAAGTTATACTTCTGAGGCACTAATGATTTGATCTTTTTAGAGAACACCAGCATAAATAGTAGTAAAATTTAAAAGTCAAGATATCTGTGACTTGTCACAAACTCATCAAAGACAAAAAAATGATAACTTAAGACCAAAAATCTGTAGCTTTATCTATGCATCTGTACAGATTTCAGTCATTATATGAGGACGACCTTTTTGGTAGAAATTATATTTGATATTTGCTTCCTACCATAAACCATACATTAAAGATAATAATATCCCAAGTTATACACGCCAGCTGATGTACGAGATGTATAATGATTCAAAATAAAAGGGAAAATGAGCTTTAAGAAATTTTTTCTAATGATTCAATAGCAAACTGCATACAGTTTAAGCAAGCTCTCAAATCACATTAATAAAACAAATCCTAGATACAACATTTTCAAAAGCAAATGTACAAATAAAGTGTTCAAAATGTTAATTTTTTATACTATCTAAAAACAGGCAAATTCATTATTTTAATTTACATCCTGGAAAATACTTCAATGTAGCAAACATGCTTAAATATCAAGGAATGTTAACAGTTACCTTAATGCCAAAGGTGAAGACAGTCATTATGATTTTAAATATGAGTGCTAGACACAGTTGCCATATAGCTGAATATACTCCAATGCCGGCTGGACGGTCAGGAATATCATCCACAATTTTACTGGCATTCATATCATTTCTGTAGTCACAGAGGGAAGAAGATTCCAGAGGTCCACAGTCTGTAAAAAGCTCTTTAATCAGTTCACTGGTATTGAGCCTTGTATATGGGTTTGGAAAGGCTATCACAGCTGTAATAGCTGCAACTATGATAACTTCTAAAACAGGATATTTCCCAAATTTGGTGGATTTGCGTCGACGACACCAGGCAATATTTGCCCGAATGAAAAATGCTCCCCAGAGGCCTCCAAAAACCCCTAGGAGAATGAAAGGAAATAGTTCAAAAAGGTACCATGGAGTGTGATATTCCACATAAAAAAGGACCAGGCGGCTATTTCCAAAAGGATTGATGGATCTCAGAACAAAGGCAGCCACTAAAGCAGCAAAAAAGGACCTCCATAAAGTTTTCAGGGGAAAATAATAACTAACCTGCAAAGAAACAAATGAAGTATTACTAGTTATTCATTTAATCAAATGTTCCTTGTATTATGAAATAACTGGCAAATATCTTTCGTCTACATTTGGCTAACAAAGAGCTTATATTGTACAGATATTTATACTACTAGGTTAATATGCATACAATGCCTTTAAAATTATTGTTCCCTGACCTGCAAGACACAGCAATAACATACATTTAAACTGACCATAAATACTTAGTAATTATTATTTAAAGTATTTGTCCTGGATTACTTTCCTGAAAAGTTGTTTAAAGTATTCTAGAGTAAAAGTACCCTCACTCTTATTCTTTGAACTACAAAATATATAAAAAAGGATTTTTAAAGTTAACTGTATCTTCTAAGATCAATGTTTCCCAAACCAATTTAGCCAAGAAATCTTTTTTGGCTCAAAATATATCAGATGCCAGAGTTTAAATACTGATGCAGGGGATGGGGGATAAAATAACTCCAGCACAAAATACAATAAGCATAGTAAGTATTTTAACATAGTTATAAAGTTCATATTTACTCTTTCAAAGGGAAATACATTTCTAGCATTAGAATTTTCTCATGGAACCCATATCACATTGCCTGAAACACATTAATGTTTCATAGAACAGAATTTAGGAAAAGCCACTATAGCTAAAATGCAAAAATGGGTTTTTAAAAAACCTATTGAAGAAAAAATGTTATCTACCCACAGAAGTTGAGTCTGTCCAGGAAACTGAAAGGTAACACTACTACAAAAAGATTAAAACTGTTTTACTGACAAAATTTTTAAAAATCAATGACAGAATTGTAAACATCACAAGAAAACTTCAAAGATATAATTTTTAACACAAATCAAAAGAAAGCAAAAATTATCAAAACCAAAATAAAAATACATTATAAGCTACAATTCAAATAACTCAAAAGGAGTAACATTTAAAACATTTTCTGAAACGTTAATTATAAATAGTAAAAATTACATCATATCAACACTTCATTCTTCCATAAACCCATAAGCTAATAAAAAATTTATTTAAAATCCATGAAAAGGATATCTTTATAATCATAACCTTGGGCATTCTCCCATTACACCTTTACATACCTCCTCCAGACTAAAAAGGACTCCACCAATCGGGGCACCAAAAGCTACAGATACTCCTGCTGCTGAGGCAGCTGACAGCACCTAGGGAAAACAAATCACAAAACTCTGATCTCAGGCTTTAGTATGAACCAAAATTCAGAAAAGAATCAGTATTTATTCTGATACAATACATTCAAGTTCCAAAAGGAAGTAATAATTCATTGATTTCCTGTCCTGTTCTTCTGTTCTATTTCTGATTAACAAAGTTGAAGAATAATTTTCATGAATGTTGTCATCTTTGTTTCCATCTTTGTTGAACTAATTTTTTGTCTAACCATAACAATTAAGACACATATTCTCAAATACTGGAGAGTAAGGATGCTGCATTCCTCATCGCCTAATCAAATACCATTTGAAATGTGTGTTAACTATAGTGGGACCTATGACTCCATAATCAAGAACACCAGGCTACATAATCATCTTACTGGGGAACCTCACGCTATAGTATCTATTAAACAGTAGCCCAAAGCAGGGGTTAGAATAGGGATAAGACCTGTGATTTCCCTGGTATAAGAAACTCCTAAGTGAAGAAATTCCCAGACTATCAATATCAATAAACCTTTCGCTAAAACTTAAAAAGAGTTCTCAAAGACTGGCTACCCCCAGTTACAGAAACAGTATATGTCAGATAGGGATCAGAACCCAGGTCTTCCTAACCTTGAGGTCAGCTTCTGTATCCAATATGTTACACTTTAGGGATAAATAAAACTCCAGGAAATGGAAGAAAATTCTGAACGTTGCATACAAGTAGAGGACAAAAAGTAACAAAACATTTGTATTTTGTTAGAGAAGTCACTCTGTAATTTCTTTTTGCTAAAAATTTGTCCTGCTTATTACACTTGGAAAAACATTATACCTAGTCTCCATACAAACTAGATAGAATTTGAGCTCCTTGACGGCAGGGAAGGACTGTTTCACTTCTGTCTTGGTATCACTAGTGAGTAGCACAATCCCCAGGAACAGAACAGATGCTTAATGAATACTTGAGGAATGACTTATTGTATACCATGCTTACGATCACCTTACACTTAGGATAGTGGTTCAAAAGCTATACTGGAGAGCATAGGAATAAAGGGAACTTTCCACAAAATAATAAGCAATATCTACCTAAAATCTTCTGCAAGCATTATATGCAAAGAAGATAAGCTAGATGCATTTCCAATAAGATCAGGGGTGAAACAAAGATGTCCATTATCACCACTATTTTTCAATACAGTACTAGAAATGTTAGCTATGGCAATCAGACAAGATAAAGAAACTGAAGGAATTAGAATAGGCAAAGAAGAAACTAAGTTATCACTCTTTGCAGATAATATGATGATATACTTAGAAAATCCCAGAGATTCATGTAAAAAACTACTTGAAATAATAAACAACTCTGGCAAAGTAACAGGTTACAAAATAAACCCACACTAATCTTCTGCATTTCTATATATTACTAACAAAACCTAACAGCAAGAGATAGAAAGAGAAATACCATTTAAAGCTAGAGTAGACACCATAAAATACTTGGGAGTTTACCTGCCAAAACAAACCCAGAGGCTACATGAACACAACTACAAGGCACTCTTCACACAAAGTCAGATTGGCTAACATGACAAAACAAGATGATAAATGTTGGCAAGGATGTGGGAGAGTTGGAATACTAATACACTATTGGTGGAGCTGTGGGTTGATCCAGCCATTCTGGAGAGCAATTTGGAACTATGTCCAAAGGGCTACAAAAATGTGCATATCCTTTGACCCAGCAATATCACTTCTAGCAGTGTATCCCCATGAGATCATAAAAATGGGAAAAGGCCCCACATATACAAAAATATTTACAGCAGCTCCCCTTGTGGTGGCCAAAAACTGGAAATCAAGGGGATGCCCATCAATTAGGAAATGGTTGAACAAATCACGGTATATAAATGTAATGGAATACTATTGTGCTATAAGAAATGATGAACAGGAAGACTTCAGAGAGACATGGAAAGACTTATATGATCTGATGCTGAGTGAAAGGAGTAGAACCCTGGAGAACTTTGTGCACAACAACGACCACAGTGTGGGACAGTTTTCTCTGGTAGACTTGGAACTTCATTGCAATGCAAGGATTTAAAAAAAACATTCCCAATGGTCTTCTAAGGCAAATGCTTTCCACATCCAGAGAAAGAACTATGGAATTCAATCACAGAATGTAGCAGATCGTGTGAATTCTTCAACACAGCATGACTATAATGAAAATGTATATCATAGGAATGTATATGTAAAACTTAAACAAAATTGTTTGCCATCTTGGGGAGGGAGGGAAAAATAATAATCTAAGTTATATGGTAGTGATTGTGGAACACTGAAAATAAATAAAATTAATTAAAAAAAAAAGCTAGACTGGCAGCAAAGAAAAGACCATCAAAGACCTTTCCATAAAAAATACAAACATAGACCATTGGTCCAAAATCAAGATATATATGGCTTGCAAAATACTTCCACAAAAGAAATAAGAAGAGGGTTGAAACAATATTTGCATAAGTAACAAAGAATAAAAAGGAAGCGAAAAAGGCAGTTCAGAAAACTAATCAGTAAGTCCACTAAATCTGACATTATACTGCTGCCCTGATCGTCCACTGCAGCAATGAAGGTGTATATATTTCTCTTTTGATCTTTGTTCCTCTTTAGAGTCGTTGGTTATGGAATCATTTAAAAAAAATAAACATAAAAATCTATGTTCCAGACCTGGGGTACAGCCTGGTCAAAAGCATGGGGCCAGAAGAGGGAATGTTTGGAACAGCAAACAGGCCAACTGGCTTGAACCAAGAGTGCATGAAAAGAAATATGTGTGCAGTAAACCTGGAAAGGTAGGCTAGAGTCAGATTTTGAAGAGCTTTAAAAGCCAAAGAGAGAAAATTAGCATGAGGTCGAGGCTCAAGTCCCACCCAATTCCGAGATTCTATGTATAATGAGAAGTACATGGAATTGGAAGTGAAAGGATATGGGTTCAATTACTGCCTCTGCCACTTACAAGCAAGAAGACATGTTTGTTTAATCTATCTGTGTGCCTCAGTTTCCTCATTTGTTACACAGACAAGAATATAGGTAGAGGTGTCAGAACAAAATAAAATTAAACATGAACATGCTTTAAAAAGTTGAAGGCTATCAGGCAAAAATTAAAGTTCTAATCAAAATAATGTACTGCCTATTGGAAAAAAAGTGAAAAAAAATTTCTATTTACTATAAATAGCAATCTTTGATATTTGTTCCACTCAGCAAAATCTTTTACTGAAATCTCACTGGAATAAAATAAATATATAAATAAAAGATTTTATTAATAAAATATTAATTTAAAAATAAATAAGAATAAAAAAAAGATTTTTCTACCAAATGAATAAGTAAAATACTTACCTCCCTTTTTTTAGCTTCATTTGTGCTGTACTTTGGAAAGAGGTAGGAAAAAATGTTTCCACAGCAACAGGCAACATGGACCAGAGGACCTTCTTTTCCTAAACTCAAACCTGATGCTACTGCCAGCACTAATGTAATGGTTTTAATCATTAAAGTCCATTTTCCCAAGTATCCTCTAATGATGAATCCACTCAAAATTGTTTTAATCTATAAGAAAAAAAATCAAACAATTTTATTTCAGAAACTTTTTGCTTTACTTATAATAAATTACGTTAAATATTTTTCAGACTATTATTTCATATTCTAGTACCCTTATCACTGTTATACAAATTACAACATATTACAATTCCTTACCAAGATAGCAACTATTTTGAGATAATTTTGCAAAGAACAAATATGAAATCTATAGTAAAATGACACAATACCCTCAATGTCAAGAAAGTTGTAAAACTTCAATAATGCTAGTTCAAAATATCTCTTACAGCAATAAATTACACTTAAAATATTTCTGAAAGTTTGTCAAGAGGTAAGTTTAAGGTGTCTCCCCCCCTTAGGAAATAAAAACATTTATAGAAAGTTTAGTCATAAATACATGCAGAACCTTTACAACAACACTGATGAAAAGTGATATAAAAGAGTTTGCTATTGACATATTTTTATTAAATTCTAGTTTAATGTGCAATTTTATAAATAGCAGCAAGCACAATGTGGACAAGGTTTCTTATTTCTCTGATCCAAATACTGATTAAGTTAAAAGAAGGAATCCATGTTATTTTACATTACTAAGCAAAATTAAGTTGTTGGATTTTTTTAATTGCCTCAAATAACTCTGGATTATAACAAGGAGCAGTTGCTCTGTCACTGCTATACTGATGATTAAAAAAAAAATTCTTAGTTATCACAGTTCAACGCCAAAAATGATCAGAAGTCTAAATAGTAAATAGTGAATGACTACTTTAAAGATTCTTTCAATAATGTCTAACAATCATCTTAATTTTTTAAAATTCTCTATATAAACTTATATTTAGTAAACCACTTTCTGACAGACCTAATTTTCTTTTCATTTTCAAAAAGGCAAGAAGACATCTATCCTAGCATTTATCTATCCTAAAATTTAATTACTAAATTTTTAATGCTGTTAAATTTTTCATATCTTACCTCTGGAATTCCAGAGCTGCAGGCATATGGAGCAAATACCTTCACCAGGGAAACAGCTAAAAAGGCAAAACTCAGAGCCCAAAAAATGTACATTATGTAGTTCATTATGTAAGAGCCTGGACCCTAAAAAAAATCCAAACAAAACAGTATTTGGTAAATTTTAAAATCCATAGCATCCACTAACAAAAGAACAAGTGCTTGTAGCATAAGAAAAGCATATCGGGTTTGGAAAATGACTCTGTTAAAGTAGTTTTCAAAAGGAATATGTATTCATAATACCAAGACACCTGAGTCAATTTCTCTTAGGTTTCCTTTCTTCAGTCCTACTACTACAAAGACAGGTGCTCTACACACTGCCTAACACACAGACACACAGATACACACACACACACCCATTCAAAAGAAACAGGTAAACAACTTACTATACTACTATAGTTCGTTATATATGTAGATCACAGTATTAGTATCGTTAATTAATTGTAACTCTTGGTTTAAATACAAATTCATTTAGTTAAGCCAAGTAAAGAGCAGCTATTCTACAGCAATAATTGCACTGATGGTCATAGTATCGTTTTAATTTCAACACATGTGCATAACAAAAGCCTATTTTAAACATATATACCTATGTTTACATACATAGTATTTTAACTGTTAACTTTGTTCTTTATTATACAATACCAGTAATGTGTTCTTTAATGAAATTCTTTAATCATAGCAATGATTGACCCTTCTCCTCTACTTCCAAAAAAAATAATTTCCTGAATATTTCTTAGAGGAAGTTTAATTATTCTACCACTTTTCTGGCTGACTCAGTCTCTCCTTAAACTATTTTTAGCAATTTAGTGATGATGCATTAAAAGTAATTAAAAGTGAAACTTCACAGATTATCTTGTAAATATTCTCATGTGTGGTTCCTTTAATTGTTATTTCTTCCTGAGAGAGAATAACTTACCTCTGCTTGACCAATGATTAATTCTGCCCATGTTTTCCACTGTGGACACTTGTCTCTCTCTTCAAATGTTGTTTCATTTGATCCCCAACAACACTGTTCATGGTTGTACCACAATGCACTGAGGCAAATTCCCTCTTTTAAGTCAGTCATCCAGTCTGCAGCAATATCTATTAATCCAGCCAATGCCCCTGTTAGTCAAAAAAGTGTTAATTCATTCAACAAATGTTTACTCAACACCTATTTGCAGGGCACTATGTCCAGTTTTGCTCCTTATCAGTTTTTTTGATTCTGAATTTCTTAATGGACTTAATGACTGAATGCTTAATATTTTACAACTCAAATGTTTAGCTGTCTTTCATATGTAAGCATCTTTGTGCTCAATTACCAAATAGGTTTGAAAGTTCAAAAAGGAGTACATTCTGATTTCCATCTGTACTTTTTAAAGAAAAATTGCTCCAGCAACCATGATTTTAACTTTATGTGACAGAATTTTGCTGGGAGACAGGGATTATTTTTGAGTTTAAAAATTCAGGTAACCATTTTTCTCAGTTCTCAATTGCACAGGAACCCGATGCTCAAATTTCTAACATAGAGCTACAATTGTCATATAGTTATAACTTCATGATAAATTCTATTTTTTGACTGACTATTCATTCTTGTTTACAGATCTATACCTCTTCACATCATTCATTACTCAGTCTACATATATATATATATAATCTGCTTTCCAAAAACGAAGAGGAAAAAAGAGCTACGGTTTGTCAGGCCTCAGGTGCACAAGACCACCAAATTTCTGGCATTGCGAGATATGAATTTCCAATCTCCTATAAATTCCACATTCATAAAAGTTAGATTATCTCTAATCTTTGATTTGCCTTTTTTGGTCTCCTTGGTGTGGCAACTGCTTCATAGCAATTAATACTAACAATCCATCTGGAAATCTTCTTTCTCTAATTTTGATTTTTTATACTAATAAAATATTTAAGTAGATCAGGTTGAATCTGCTGCAATTGTATGCCATATTGCTTTCCAATTCTTCATGAAAAAAATGCTCAAGATATTACAGTCTATTAGTACTATACAGACTATTAGTAGTCTATTAGCTATCAGCCTCTATTCTTTTTTTATCCAGATCTTGATATATACTTCCAATATTTTTCACCATCTTCCAGAACTCATTCCTTGCAAAAGATGGTGGCACAGAAGCTACAATTATTTTTATGGTGACTGATTTCCTTTTGCTCATCATTACCAATGCAAAATGACCAAGTATACCAAGAGCTTAAGGAAATAATGTTTCTTGTTGCCTTTGGACACAAAATGATGCCAATTTCTTTATTTGGCCTTCAGGAAAAAATCTGTGAACATTCTTCCATTTAGAAGTAATTTCCTTAAATCTTCTGATTTGTAAAACTGGCAACATCGATATGATTCAGTTCTGTTTGTAATGTTATCTCCTTGGTCACTAGACAGGGATTTCACATGGGTGGACCCCCTGTGAAGTATTTCTAAGTCTTTCAAAAAATGGGATGTGTGGAATATAATATGTACTATTAAAACAATCTTCTGCATCAATGAAATTATAAGTCCATTCAAGATTAAAGCATAAATATAATAAGCTTCAATTATACAAAAATGTAGTAATGACTATTCTTAAGTCTTATTGGGACAATCAAAGAAAAAACAGTTAACATTTGAATTTTGTACACTAAAGAATAGTCATACTACGATTTTTAAAATAAAAATTCTAAGAAAAACATCCCAGTGATTTATATATTGACTTTTGCATTAGAATCACTGAATATCCTTATATATAATCATAACACATATTAAATGTATCTTTTTTGGAATGTGAATAATATGGTAGTCTTTATTTAAATGATCAGCAGCTTATAGGTGCAGTAAAAATAATGAATTTAAAAGAGTAAAATGCTTATAACATTTACTAGTCAGTGAAAATGTCAGGAAAGTATTTCTACTTCCAAAATGTAGAAAAGTCATTCTAAAAATATTTTTACCTGATGCCAATCCTGTTAGCGTTACTACTAGCCATCCTGACCAAGCATCATACAAACTTTTTGTCATTTCCCATGCTGATTCTTTCTTTTTGCTGTTAATCTGAAATTTAAAAGGTTGAAATCAAAATAAAAATCCGAAAGTACATTTTTCATCACTGAACAAAGTAAATGGAAAGAAAAGAAATCTATCACATCGGGTGTCAAACTGTGCAAACTAGAACACACACACACACTCTCTCTGAATCTGTCTGCCTGTCAGTCTCTCTCTCTCTCTCTCTCTCTCTCTCTCACACACACACACACACACACACACACACACACACACACACACACCACTCATACACTCATCTTCCCTGGAACACTGCACACATGCAATAATATTACCTTCAAGTATGAAGGTTAAGCCATCTATATTTCAGAATACATCTCTTAGATGGCAAGAACTGTATCATTTGCCTCTCTGTATCGCTACTCCTTACCCCTGATAAATGTTTGTGAAGTTAGAACCTCTAAATATGTAGTGCCATTGAAACCAAATTCTGTGTTAATATTTTTGTTCTCAAATTAATCATTTAGCTATGATAGCTATGGTCTTCACTGGCTATTAGGATATCAATAGGATATTTTTGATACGACCCAAATGACAAATTATACATACATTTACATCTTGTTTCTGCAGCCAATCAGAATAACATTTTAAAGCTGGGAAGGACCAGAGACTGTCTTGTGTATATGTGTGTCTATATATCTGTCTTTTCTAATGTAAGAAGTGAGTATGGCATTGACTGGCACTGGAAGTACCTCAATGTAACAAACAATGTGGTTTAGACTAAAGCAGTGAGGTATGTAGATACCTTCATAAAATACCATAAAAACGTAAGGTCAGCCTGCTCTTAATGGTTAACAAAAATTAAACCTGGACTAATTGCTAAGCTACCAGTGGGAATATGTGGACAGTTACAATACATGAAAAAGGATTCGGTCAACCTTCTTTACATTTCCACATAATGGTGAGCTTCCTATGATGGAAGGAAGGTAACTTCTACATCCTTTGGCAGTGAAGTGAAGGAAGTTTAACTACAAGCTGAAGTTCCAGTCCATATTCCATCCTGCTTTAATAGGGAGAAGCTTGCTTTTTCCTCTCAAAAGAATACTGACACTGACACTTATGTTGCTATAGCCAGAAATTAATCCAATCATCTTTTGTTCTACTAGAGTTGAGTAAGCTGGAAATTAAGCCACTGCAAAGCCAGAAGTATATCAGTGAAATTTAATGTAGCTGGAATTCACTAGCTTTCTTTAATGCTCTTGTAATTTTATTTTAAGCTAAATAGGACCAGCAGAAAACAGAGGACCGCGAAAGTTGAATGGAGTTACTGCCATCCCTGCTACTAAGAAGTACCTTAACGGTGTACTATATAGAGTGGAGTCAGGAAGACCTAAATTCAAATACAGGTTGTGTGACTCTGGTCAAGTCACTTAACCTATCTGCCTCAGTTTATTCTTCTGTTAAATAGTGACAACAGCATGTACTTCCCAGAGTCATAAAGATAAAATGAGATAATGCTTGTGAAGCACTTCGTAAATCTTAAGCACTACATTAGTGCTATTATTTTATTGTAGTTAATCATTACACCAAATACACTGAGAATTTAAGACAGACCATTTCTGAGCATTGTTCCCTAATGTACTATGTTGCTTTCTTTACTTAGTAAGAGAAAATTATATTGTTTAATTAAATATTACATTACTTATGAACTGGATCTACATTGTTATATTTATCATTTATCATAACAATTCAAACAATTCAGTGTCTACCTTGAATATATTTTGAAAACAGAAATGATTTCTCCCTCAAAAGCTGCAACCTTTCTACTTTTCTCTTTCTACAACCACATTCTCTTAGTAACTATATACTGAATCTATTAGAGTTCATTTTATCTATACTATAGTGATATTTATCTAAGATACCAATAACATTTGTGTACCTTTTTCTTGCTATATATGATTTCAGAACCCTGTTTTTGGTGGAAACTTCTTTTCTGATAACACCCATTTTCTGGTGTTTCAAAGGCAATCATGAACCAAAATGGCAAATAAGCTCTATAAACAACACTCCAATTCCAAATCTAAGTAAGCATTTTATACATACATGACACGTGTGGTTTACAAGTAACCTAAGGGAAAATGGACAGAGACCCAGTAGGCACAAGTAAGCTGCAGCAAATTACCAAAAGTCCAAGAGGAGCAGCATAAAATACTTGGTAACATGAAGTAATAAAAAAATGAGAAGTAATAAATAAGTGGATGGAATAATACTCTACCCCATCCCATCCCAATAAACTACAGAATCAGAGAATGACAAGGAATAGGGTTTGACCTTCAAACTCATGGCAGAGTATCTACACAGATGAAGTCTCAAGTCTATAAAAGCACAGCAAGTAATAGCCATATTATATTCTCAAAGTACCTATTTTTCTTTATTGATAAATTGATTTTAGGCATTGCCAGTGCCTTAAAGAATTTTGTGTCATACAAAACTACGTTAGAAAGTAGTTATAAATTCCATTTTGTTTGAAAAACTTGTCCTAAAATGATGTTATAGCAGCACAACACGAGCAAAATTTATTATGTTAGAAAGAAAAGGAAAAGTCACAACTTGCTTAAAATATAACCGGCCAAGGTCAATGGCTAAAAATGTAATATTAAATATTCAAAGTAAGCTCATTTTAAACACATTTTCCCAAAACTTTACATTATTATACATGATATCACATACCCGCCTATGCCTTTCTCTGTCTTTATATTTTTCTCTAACCCAGTCAATGGTGTGGAAGTCATCATATGTACCAACACCCGGAATGGGTTCATCTAGAAGATCCAATAAGTGTGTTGAACTATTAATGCTTCCTCCATTTGTCATTGTATAATGTGTTCCTAGGGAGAAAAAAAGAACGATAAGTAATTGTTTGGTCAGAGATGATAATAACCTATGAAATCTGCTTATAAGCTTACTCATGAACAAACTGCTATTAAAAGGTTTTGGAGTGTCTGCGGTTGTTCTGAAGGGATGGAGGGTTTGATCATATTGATGATTTCACTGGCACAGAGAACTTCCTAACTGATGCAGATAAATCACCTCTTTATCTGGGTCACTGACAGGGCTAAGGGACTTTTCCAGGACCAGGATTAACATATGACACAGAGGTGAACCAAGACTTTCCTGATACACTACACCATGTTGCATCTCTGCTTAGATGACATTATTTCAGTTGTTGTCCTTCTAATACTTAAAACTCTGATCAGAACTAAATAGATGAGAAACCAACCCCACAATGAAAAAATAAGCAATACCTTCTGGTAAGAGTTGACAGCATGATCTCCCTCATGTAAAAATGTACGTGTATGTTTTACATCTGAAAGCCACACAGAATTACTTCTCCTCTAAGTAGTTGGAATTTATAATTTATTAAGAAGCAATATGAGGAATATAAAGATATATAAAAAAAATTCATGTACTTAAGGAGCTTATACTCCAGTTGGGAAGGTGAGAAATATTCCTTTTAAGGGTACCCAATATCACAAAGCAATAAATAGTAAGTGTTCCAAAAGGGATACAGATAATAACTGTCAAAGAACGATAAGAGCTCTGTATGCTGGGGGAAAACCAAGAAAGGAGGGTTTGTGCTAAGTCTTAAAGGACACAGAATATTCTTTTTTTTTTCCTTTAATTTATAGCATTCAGTTCCAAAGCTTTAAGTTTTAAATTTTCTCCCCTTCATGCCCTCCCCACTCCACAAGACAGCATGCAATCAGATACAGTCTCTACACATGCATTCATACTAAATATATTTTCACATTACTCATGTTGAAAAGAAGAATGAGAACCACTGGAATGAACCACAAGAAAGAAGAAACAAAAAAGAGAGAGCAAATAGAATGCTTGATCTGCACTCAGACTTTGTAATTCTTTCTCTGGATGTGGATAGGATTTTCCACCATGAGCCTTTTGGAGTTGTCTTAGAACTTTAGTCATCACATAGTAAGACTTTAACTGTGTACAATGATCTTTCTCCTAGTTCAGCTCCCCTTACTCAGCATCACCTCATGTAAGTCTTTCCAGGTTTTTCTGAAGATAAAGAATATTTTTAAGGGAAAAATGAAATGGAAAATGTACTATGAAACTGCAAACGACATGAGCACAATTATGAAGACAGGAATCCACAAATCATGTTTGGTAAAATATTAACCAATCTAGCCAAATGAGACCCTTCCTGTTGGTCAGCTTGTGACAAAATTCCCTTCTCCCCTACATTTCATTTTGTATCTTCTGTCTATGCTGCACATAAGGAAAAGTGGTAGGTCAATAGGAATATGTGTAATCTAAATGTGCAATTTTCCTCTCTTCTGAACGCTTATACCATGCATCTCACGTTTATACTTTTAAACAGAATTAGAAAAACTAACAAAATTATCATATAGTTTCTATATACATGGAATGTCAAAACTGTAATTCATTTAAATGATTTTTTGCTTTTTTTCACTGCCAAGACAAAAATATACGTATAACAGATATACAATTGGATTTTTACATCCTTTAAGACCTTTCATACCGAACTCCTATCAGTATCAGTATGTATGTATCAGTAAAGAATATCAGTACTATTTACTTTTTAAAATATTGATTCTTTTTGGGGTTTTTTTTTAACATAAATTTATTTAACTTTTTACATTCATTTTCACAAGATTTTGGGTTCCAAAATTTTCTCCCCATTTG
>CM053774.1:58752750-58781487 GCA_028658325.1 Potorous gilbertii | reverse complement strand
AATATCTCATTGGAAAAACAACTGACCTGGAAAATAGATCCAGGAGAGACAATTTAAAAATTATGGGACTACCTGAAAGCCATGATCAAAAAAAAAAAAGCCCAAACATCATCCTTCATGAAATTATCAAGGAAAACTGCCCTGATATTCTAGAAACAGAGGGCAAAATAAGTATTCAAGGAATCCACCGATCACTGCCTGAAAGAGATCCAAAAAGAGAAACTCCTACGAACATTGTGGCCAAATTCCAGAATTCCCAGGTCAAGGAGAAAATATTGCAAGCAGCTAGGAAGAAATTTTATTTAAAATATTAGAAAACATTAAGTATTTTGGAACTGATATAATTAGAAATATATTTAACCTGAATAGGAATAGCTATTTTTTTTAAAAGATTGAAATAAAAGAAAGCCTAACTAATTAGGATGACATTCCATGTACATTGATGGAACACATTAAAATATAAAAATGGCAATATATATTAATATATATTATATATTTATATATATATATATATATATATATATACATGTATATATATATATATAAACTAATTTATATATTTAATGCAAGGCCAGTCAAAATACTCAGAAACTTTTTTGTAGAAGTAGATGAAATTATAATGAAATTTATATGAAAAAAACAAATTGGTGAGATTAGCCAGAGACACACACAAAAGTTGGTGCAAGTGAACTTGCTACTTTTTGACTTTAAAATATCAAAAAGCAATTATCATTAAAACTAGTACTGGACAAAAAGATCAGGACCAGTCGAATAGAATAGTGCTCAGACACTAAATAAATATACACAAATATAGGTGACAAATTATTAGAAAATAAAGAATTTGTTATTTAGCAGGTGTTTTGGGGAAATTTTTGCTAAGCTCTTCATTGGGAAATAAATTTAAGCCACTTCTCACTATATAGTTGGATGAATTCCAACTGGATGATAGATTTAAGCATTAGAAATATGGAATATAATGAAATGGTGCAAAGTTCAAGAAGTAGAACAGCATACATTATTTACAGCCATATAATAGGAAAAATAAATGAGAATGATGGGACAAAGATGAAGACTTGAGTCACTAAACTTTGTTGTGACATTTTGAAGAATAAATTTCATTTATTTAAATGTAAATAATTCTAAACACTAGCATTGATGTTCATTTCTGTTCTTAGGAAATAATTTTTAAAACCAGTAGAGTTATACTTTATCAGAAGGGAAAGAGTAGAAAAATCAATGAAGATACAAAGAAATTTTGGAGAATTTTTTTTTAGTCATTTTTTCAGTCATGTTTGACTCTTCATGGCCTCTTTTAGAGTTTTCTTGGCAAAAATGCTGGAGTGGTTTGTCATTTCCTTCTCCAACTCATTTTATAGATGAAGTTGAGGTAGGGTTAGGTGATTTGCCCAGGGTCACACAGTATCTGAGGCTACATTTAAACTCAGGTCTTCTTGACTCCTGGCCTGGTGCTCTATCCATAGCACTACCTAGCTTATGAAATTTAAAATTGAGGAGATTCGTGTCGGTTTTAATGTTTTTTTTTATTAAAATTTATTTAAAGAAAGCATTTATTTTCTCATCCTCCCACACCTGTACCAAAAAAAAAATCCTTGTAACACGTATGCATATGCAAGTAAAATAAAAAACAAATTCCTACATCTTTATGATTATAAACTAAGAAAAGTAGAAAGATAGGGCATATACTTGAAGGTCCCTCAGTGGTGTTGAGAAGGGAAATTTTAAAGAGAGAATGTAGGGTAATTTAATATGTAATTATTCTTCTTGTTGAAGATTAATTCTTTTTGCTGAAATGATAGGTACTTTTAAGAAATATAAATGCCTTTTAAAAGTTGAATTTCAACATCAATTGGTCAGTCAATAAACATTTATCAAGTGTATACTATATGCTAGGCACTGTGCTAAGTGCTGGGGATAGAAAAAAGTCAAAAGACAGTCTCTCCCTGCAAGGAACTTACAGTCTAATGGGGGCGACAACAAGCAAAGAAATATGTACAAACAAGCTATGTAAAAGGCTTCCTGTAGAAGATCTGATTTAGGTTGAGACTTAAGGGAAGTCAGTACTCACTGAGAAGAGAGATCATTCCAGGCATGAGATATGATTGGGAGCCCCTAGAGTTTATTGAATAGAGGGGGTGGCATGGTTAGGCATGAATTTTAGGAAAACCACTTTGGTTTTGATGGATTGGAGTTGGAAGAGACTTGAGAAAATGCTTAGAGACTAGAGATGGAGTGTCTTGTGCATGGAACAGAAAGGTAGCCAGTAAGAGTATAAGAAGACTGGAAAGATAGGAGGGAACTAGATTATGAAGGGCTTTGAATGCTAAACAGAGCATTTTGTATTTGCTCTTGGAGACAATATGGAATTACTAGAATTTATTGAGTAGGGATGGTAAAATGGTCAAGCCTGAGCTTTATTAAAATCACTGGTGGCAAAATAGAGGATGGATTTGAATGGGGAGATACTTGAGGCAGATATATCATACCAGCAGGCTATTACAATAGTCCAAGTGTGAAGTGATGAGGGTCTGCACTAGATTAGTGCCAGTGTCAGAGGAGATAAGGGGGCATATTTGAGAGATGTTGGGAAGGTGAAAATAACAGGCCTTGGCAATAGACTGGATATGAGGGATGAGAAAGAGTGAGGAGTTGAGGATAACAAGCCACCTAGGTTGCAAGCCTGAAGGACCGAGAAGATGGTGTTACCCACTACAGAAATAGGGAAAGTAGGAGGGGAAAAGATACTGTGTTTGGTTTTGGACATGGTGAGTTTCAGATGTCCACTGATGATTCTAAGAAGTTCAATTGGAGATGTCTGAAAGGCAGTGGAAGATGGGAGATTGGATGGGTAGACTTGAGAATAGTCAGCATAGAGATGGTAATTAAATCCATGGGAGTCAATGAGATCACCAAGTAAAGTAGTATGAAGGGAGAAGAGAAGAGAGCCTAGGACAAGATAGAATCCTAGGGGACACCAGTGTGAGGGCATGATCTGGATGAGGAACCAGCAAAGGAAACTGAATAGGAAGAGTCAGATGTGTAGGAAGAGAACCAGGAGAAAGTAACTTCCCCAAAACGTATAAGAGAATATCAAGGAGGAGATAGTGATCAAGGGTATCAAAAACTGTAAGAGAGGTCAAAGAATGAGGATGGAGAAAAGGCCTTTGGATTCGGCAATGAAGAGATTATTGGTAACTTTGAAAAAAGCAGTTTGTGTGGAATGATAAGATTGGAAACTGGATTGTAAAGGGTTAAGAAGAGAGTGAGAGGAGAGAAAGTGGCAGTACCTATTGTGTGGGTTAAAAGACCCTTACCCCAAATTTTAAATAAATGAAAAGGCTTCTTGAGGCAAGAACAGAAAGTTTCTCTCACGAGAAAGGGGCATCCCTCCACACCAGGACAGGGCTAATGGAAGGAGGCAGCTCACAAAGGATAAAACACCATCATATATCCTAACACAGAGAATCCCACTCCTCTCTATCCCACCTCTCCATTGGCTGGAAGGCGAGCTTACAGTTTAAGCACCGAAAACTAGACAGACCCTGGGACATATTCGCCTATCTCAACACACTTTCTTGTCGAATACCTAACTAACTGCTGATGTGGCTATTCTATAACTAAAATAAAAAGAAGAGGAGGGAGAGAAGAGGGAGCTTGTAGTGTTGATGTGGCAACAATATACTAAACAAAGCGGAGGTCTGAGTAACTTCCAAGTTTCAGTTACAATCCATAGCACTATCACAGAGAGAAGGGAAGGGAGGAGATCAACTGCCCACAAGGCTGGATTCCTGGAAATCAGGGATCCAGAAAGAGAGGCCTTATGGAAAAGCAATTTTATTTAGAAAATACAATATTCCCCATATTTTATTATGAAAAGTCTTCGCAGTGTCCTTATTTCACTCAGTATTGCAAATGGCCTTGTTAAGGTTAGCCTGATGAATGGATTGAGTACATTCTAGCTAGAAAATATTTCCTCCTCTCTGTCCACTAGAGGGAGCACATTTATTAGGAAACATTCTCAACATTTCTCCATTTTTGAGATAAAGAATACATAATCTTACCTTGTTAGATCATGATTCTATAACAAAAGATAATTAGACCAAATTTTTTTTTTAGGCTAGGAAGTTTCATGACAATGTAACAGTTATAATCCATTCTAAAACAGCAAAATTTTGAGTCCTAATTATCTTAGATTAAAAACAAACTACCCAACAGAGGTTTCTGATGGGAAAATGAGATCTGTGTGATAGCTTCAAAGCTATTAAGTGTCACTACAAGTATTATCAAAGTTTTATAGATGGGAAAACAGGTTAGAAGACCTAGCTAGTAAGTGTCAAAAGTTAGATTTAAATGTAAGTCTCAATGGTCCCAAGAGTTCTTTCTATGGATTGCAACCATGAAAGAATCCATTGTATCAGATTTCACATTTTCTTCTAGTTTGGAAAAATTAAATATTTACTCTTTTAATGAGGAGAATGGACAAAAAAAGGTAAGATTGTTAATTGGCCTCATTTCAGTATTGTTATATATCAAGGAGGAGGGATGGCTGAAGAGAGGTTGGTGGAACAGTCAGAATACATACCTTTATTGATTAAGTTCACTGTCTTATATGAGTATGGTTTTTGGTGCCCCAAAACAACTATAATAGAAACATCAAAGATACAGATCATCATAACAGATATGATAATAATGACGAAAAAGTTTGAATGTTGTGAGAATTACCAAAATGTGACACAGAAGCATGATGTGAGCACATGCTGTTGGAAAATCAATTTGTAAAGAAAAACAAAAACAAGCAAACAAAAACCCAAAAAACACTTCAATATCTGTGAATCACAATAAAACAAGGTATGCCTGTTTGGAGGCTTAGGAGTCTGCTTTTAGCTCAGAATAACCGAGGTACTGGTATTCTTTGATGATGAAAAGTCTTGAGGAGGTGATGACTCAGAAGGTACTAAACTGGAACTTAATTCACATACAGAAGATTTAACATATTCCTCTCTCAGCTGTGTGTGTGTGTGTGTGTGTGTGTGTGTGTGTGTGTGTGTGTACGTGTACATGCACGTGCATTTTTCTTTCTTTACAGTGAGCAAGGGAAAAATTTCTGGGAGCTTGTGAGTAGAAGCACAATAGCTAGCCTATTTCTCACACACATACCATCTATCCAAGTACACATAGTGTTTCTTTGTCTTTCTTATTTAGTCTATCCTGATATTAAGTGAATACATATCCAGAGATGGAAGTGATCAGGTTATAACCTTGCATACTTCAAAAAGTTGGAAGATCCATCAGAGATTCCCCCCACCAATTGGATACAGCAACAGAATCCACTACCACTACCACAGAGGTGGTAGCAGCAGCAGTTGAAGGGGCTACAGGTGGAGGTGAGACAGTCATAGAGTCTGGATATGGTTTGTCTCATCATTGAGTATATCCAAGTCAACAGGGTTCCCCAAATAAACGGGCATTCTCAGAGGGCTCATGGCTGAATCATCCCATATATGAGTTTCTCTTTCCTTAGAGATATTTCCCCAAAGACAGCGATGGAGAGGAGTATTGCCTATAGACTCTAGAAAGACACCAGTCTTTAGTGTTCCTCTCTTTGTTCTTCAGGTTTGAACACAAAATAGTTCATTTGTATGCATGAAGAGGGTATATGCCTTGCTTTGGAGGAACTGTTTCATAACTACTATACTGACATATTGTAGGCACTTAATAAATGCTAGTTGACTGACTATACTTTCTCAATAAATACCTTTTTATAAAAACTAATTGATGCCATTTGATTGATTGCTGTTAGGGAACATACTGGTTAGGGGCCCACAGTAATCCCTAAGGAACTTATCCCACCAATGCAGTACAAGTTAGGCTTAAAGTGGGTGCTGAATTTTCCCAAATAAAAACTTTTCTCTCATATCTCACATTTCTTTTAAATTTTTTTCTCAAAATAGACTATTATACTTTAGTAGGATTGAAAAGTATGTGTGTGTGTGTGTATTGCCAACTTCTATGAGCCTAGTCTATTTTTATCTATTGTGTATGAATGGATACCTAGAAATTTCCAGTAGCCACTGAAACTCCTTTTCCCCTATGTATGCAAGGAGAATTTTGTTATCCTTCTTAGAGATGTTTTTTCAGGATCCATGGCCATGGCAGTGTCTAATTTCCAGTTGTTAGATGGCTCCCAGAATAGCCCCAAGGATCCTAGACAGTAATTCCTTGAATCATAGTGATAGGCAGTCCTACTTAGGCTGCGCCATGAGATATAAGGATAATGTAAGTAATATTTACTACACTTGTACAAAATGACTATATTGCTGAAGTTAACCTGGGAGGCCATTGTTGGCAATATGCTTTCTTTGTCTGTTGCCCAGTAAAGCAAGTGGAACTGATCAGTGAGTGGGAAAATCACAGGTAAATACATAGAGGAATGCATGTACCTGCCTCAGTTGGCCCCCAGTGAGGTTTGAGGGGATTTAGAGGGGTGTGCAATCTGTGCCTGTCTCTTGACCGCTTTGAGACAGAAGGGTGGTTGCCTCTCTTCCTTACCCACCTTTGTGAGAAGGGTGATTAGGGAATGCTATAGGAGTTGGTTTTCCCATTATCAGCAACCTTTCTGAGAAGATTGTACTAGGATAAAGTAAGGTTATTGATCCCTCTGAAGGTATATGCCTGTCTGATCAGATCAAGAGTGAACCTGTTAGAGGCTGGAATCCCAAAACTCTAGTGTCTCCTGGGTGTTATCTGTGAAACATCCTGCTCCAGGCATTCCTTCCTTTTTTTCTCCTTCCTCCTGTTTATTGCCTGATCTCCCCATTCAAGGCTGATGTGTAGCCTTGAAAGTAAATTATACTCTTCCTATGAGTTGTCTCAGGCAGTCATTAAAATAGTAATGTATTTGATGTGGAGAACTCCACAAAATCATTCAAATCTGAACATTTACATTTCTAAAACCACTTCAAGATAATCTGTGAAACTGCCCATCCTATCTTAGTATAAATATCTAAAAGCTAACAAATATTTGAAACATGTCCTTTTTTCTTTCTTCCTTTGTTTTTTCTTTCTCTTTCTCTTCCTTCCTTCCTTCCTTCCTTCCTTCCTCCTTCTTTCTTTTCCTTTTTTTAGCATTTGAAGGATTAGAATTAGGGTTAGAAACAATGTATTCCTTTCCACTGAATCAAAGGTAAAATTGGTTTGTGTGTTTGTGCTAAGCAGTGGACCTGGACATAAGGGCATTATTTCAGGAAGAGTATTAAATTTTACTGCACAGGATCAAAAGTTCAGAGAGAAATGGAGAAGTTAAAGGTTTAGATGTGGATCTATAGTCATTGAGTATATCCTGGACATCAGGACCCCCAAATATAGAGGCATGCTTATAGGACTCATGGCCAAATCAATCCATATATGATTTATCTTTTTCATAATGAAATGATGCTACAAAGAAACCAATTGTTCCTCAGTCAGAAGAGAGGATTACTCAGAAGAAAACAAAATACCCAAAAAGAAATTGAAGAAACAAAAACTTATGGTACAGAACTAAACATGACATCAGCCTGCAAATAAAAGTGAAATAAAAATTTTAGAAAGTAAATGTTTATAGTTTTTTCTTTCTTTTCTCAATTATTTCTGGCACTCTTAGCACTTGGTAGCTTAAACTATGTTGTTGTTCATTCATCTTCAATTTTTGATGACTCATCTCGGGGGGGTTTCCTTTTCCAACTCATTATATAGAGGAAGAAACTGAAGCAAACAGGATTAAGTGATTTGCCCAGGGTCACACATCTAGTGTCTGACGCTGCACTTGAACTCACTGACTCCTTGCCCTGTATTTTTTATCCACTACACCACCTAGCTGCTCCAACCTAAACTTCAAATCTGTTCACAGACCATTCTAAGATCCCTCACAATTCTACTTACTCTTTATCCAAGAACCTTTATTCTCATGATAAAGGATATAACCCGTTTTCTTGATGAAATCAAGCCCTTCTTTAGTTCTTTGTCCAGGAAAATCCAACCTAAGATATCCAGAGGTGACTTTGTTTTTTGGTATAGTAGGAAAAAGGAAAGAATGAATTTGAGATGTGGCATACCTTTTAACTCCCTGCATGCTGGGCTAGGGAAGGAGAGAAAGTATGGTCAAAAAGCAGTAAGTGGCCCTGTTGGTAAAAACAGGTAGTCCAACCCTGAAGCCTAAGGAATAAAAGAAAGGAATGTGGGAAAGGCCAAAGCCCCTGCTTCTTGTCAGCTTCTGACTGGTAGTCCAATCTTGCCTTTCAGTTCTTTTCTAGCCTTCCTGTCATTCCTCCCTCTCCATGCTTGAACTTCTGCACCAACTAGAACATGAGACCTGCCAGTGGGAAGTCACAAAAGTAAAGGGAAATAAGAGAAGGGGAAATCTCTAATGCTCCTGGAAATAGCTCTGAACATTTTTTTGCTGTATAGAAACAATATCACACCTGGTTAGGTTTTTAAAGTCCTAATAGTTGAATACTAAAATTAAGGAAAATTCTGAGTTAAAAACCAAAGTTTAGTTAAAGTTTAGGTTAGCCTGGGATCCTAGTCATCAGATCAAGAGTGAACCTGTTAGAGGCTGGAATCCCAAAACTCTAGTGCCTGGCATATAATAAGTGTTTAATAAATGCTTATTGACAGAATCCCATCAGGAGGCTTCCAGATTGACAGAGTGAAGTTAAATTTGGAGAATGGACAGATGACTTCAGTGCAGAGGGACTTGGTGGATATTTCCCAGATTGAAAAGGGAGAGGAAGAACATGCATATTCAGTCATTTACTATATGCAGGCCCTGTGCTAGGTTTATAAATGTTATTTTGACTTGAATGTTTTGTTGTGGAAGAAATTCTTCACTTGGTGTACCACAGGACAGGATGATGGTTCAAACTAGGCCAGTAGAATTGGAACCAGAGAGAGATGATTCAAGTACCATCCGATCCGGTTGGTTTTATCTGATTCTTTTATACATGCTTGTCTCATATCCTGCCTGAGGTGATTAGGGCAAGCACTCCTGCTAATGAAAGCACTCGATACTCCATCTCTTGACCAGACTTGTTCCTGGGTCTCACCAGAACATATTTAAAGGACTAAGAGAGAAGAGTCAGACTGATCACTAAAATTCAGCTTGGTAGGTCATTATGGAATGAGGAGACAATATACAGGGAGTGTAAGGGAGCTAACTGACTCAACCTGCCTCCCCAGAGCTGCTTACTGCTGTTCTATTTCCTACTCTCTCTCCATAATAATGTGTTGGCATGGTGACAGACTCATTATCCTATGCTTTGCCCTGATTCCATCCTGCCATCATTCATGGCTCAGAGACTAATTGTTTAACCTTGGTATATTTTTTCTGAAGTGGCACTCTCTTCATTAAGTCTTAGAAACACATTCTTCAATTAAATTCAACAAGTCTTGTACTTTCTATATCAGTACTTGGAAGTACTGGCATACACTTTCATACTTTCAATCTAAATTTACATAAAACAAACCAAGAAAATTGGTCAGAGATTTAAGAAATTGTAAGTAAACCAAAATCAAAGAAAAAAATACACTAAATACTTGTCCAAAGCACACAGTGACAACTGTTAGCTAAAGTCTTTGTTCAGGATTTCTAGTATGTGTGCTTTTGTATCCTTTTCTTTGAAAAAAAAAAAGTAACAACATTTTTGAAGTTTAACCTTTATTTTAAATGTTGTATTGATGCTTTAAAATTGTCATTTCCAGTAATTCCTTTCTCCCATAGTTCTTTTCTCACAGTGTTTAAGTATAGTTAAACTGAACCAAACAACGCATTGACAATGTCAGACAATAAAATTAGTCAATCAGTAAGCTTTATTAAGTACCTACTGTGTGCCAGGTACTGTGCTAATCACTGAGAATACAAAGAAACAACAGTTCCTGTGACAACATACAAATAACCATGTACAAATGGGATATATCCAGAATAAAATGAACATCATTTCATAGGGTAGGCACTAACATTAAGGACTGAGAAAGACTTCTTGCAGCAGATGGCATTTTACCAAGGATTTGATGGAAGCCAGGGAAGTCAAGAGGCAGAGATAAAGAGTTGGAGAATTTTAAGCATTGGGGACAGCCAGTGAAAATGTAAAAGATTGGAGATGGTATATCTTTTGTAAGCAGGTCTGAGTATTTAGAGGGGTGTAAATTATAAATAGACTGGAAAGAAAGGTAGTAAAATGCCAGGTTATGAAGGACTTTGGACACTAAATGATTTTGTATTTGATCCTAGAAGTGATAGGGAGCCACTGGAGTTTACTGAGTTTATTGAATGAGGGGTGACTTATGCTTTAGGAAGATCAGTACATCTCATTACACCTCTGTAGTCCACCACTTCTTTACTGAGTGGAAGAAGGTACATTTCACTATCAGTGAACCACTATTCAAACCAGTTACACAAATATTATTTGAAAGCGGCAGTTGGTATGGTAGAAAATTGAATTGGAATGAAACGGCCTGGGATCCAGGAGTTCCAGCTCTTTGTGGGACCTTAGACAAGTCACTTCTCTAGGCTTCAATTTCCTCATCTTTAAAGCTAAGGGGCTGGAACAGATGATCTCTAAAATCCATTACAACTCTAATTTCTATGACACTACTGTAAAGAGAACTCTAGGCTAAAGCACTGGAGGCATTGGAAAGTTTAGGTAAGATAGGGTCCCTGACCATATTAAGAGTCATTCAAGTGAAGATAAAGATGCAAAGAGATAACTACAATGCAGATTGTCTGCTGAGTGTAATAGAAGAAAGAATACTGCTAATATAAGGTGTTTTAGAAAGCAATTTGTAGTTGTTGTTGTGTTGTGTTGGTCCTTCATTCTGGAAGAGGACCATGACATCAAGATGATGACATGACTTGCAGCTGACTTTGATTTGAGTGAGGGGGGGCTGTGCAAGGTCACCAACCCAACTTTCTTCTCCTGAGCCATCTGGGTCCAGTGGCATGATATTTATCAGGATGACTGGAAATGGCTCAGGATGCAGTGTGACACCCTGGCCCTTTCAGGCTTAGATCTTATCACAATCTTACTTTGAGTGAGATAACCCCATTCCATGAATAGGCTTCTTTAAGTTACTCAAGGGATGGCCCCTTTAATAAAAAAAAAAAATTCCAACTGGGAGGGGAACACACTTAGGGTTCCTGGGTAAAAGAGAAATAATGACTATTTACTTATTACGTCCACTCTGTGCTAGGTGGGTGGGGACTTGTCCAGTCTATGAATTTGTAATTATGCTAAAACAAAGTGACTAAAATGTTCATACCTTTTTATCTAGATATCTCACTGCTACACATACACACACACATACACAACATAAACACACACATATATACTTGGTTTTTACTTCAGTATAAACTACTTTATATTTTTATTTTATATACATATATAATATAAAATGTTAAATTTGTTGCAATGTGGAATTTATTTTTTACTTTTCTATATATATATAGAATATATATAGTTTACAGAATATATGTATGTATGAATGTATGCATATACATATACACATTATTGTTCAGTCGTGTCAGACTCTTTGTGACCACATTTGAGATTTTCTTGGCAAAGATACTGGAGAATTCTGCCCTTTCCTTCTCCAGCTCTTTTTATGGATGAGGAAAGAGACAAACAGGGTTAAATGACTTGCCCAAGGTCAGCTAAGTAACTGAGGCTGGATTTGAAGGCAGGTATTCCGGACTCCTGGGCCTACTGTCTCTCCATTGCAACACCTAGCATATGTGTGTGTGTATGTATTAATATATGTATAAGTATATGCTTACTATTCACAGTAGTACTTTTTGGTAGTAAAGAACAGCGCTGAATCTAGGATCTTATGTCAAAGAAATGATTGAATAAACTGGCATGAGAATGTGGTGAAATATTATAGCAGGAAATAACAAATGTGAGGAAATAAAAGAAACATGGTAAGATTTTTTTTGTAAAAAAAATGATGATATGGAGAGAAATAAAGATGAAAATGCTGCCTACATTGTCAGATTGAGGTCTCGGTAATTCTCTTGGCTTAACTAATTTTCTTCATTACAAGGGGTGATTACGTGGTAGTAGGGGTGGGATGGGGAAGGACGAGAAATGATGCTAATGTATAAAACAAAAATTATGGATACAAATTATTTAAAAAATAAAACGTTCAGGATTGCTTAGGATGCAGTATGAGACCTGGCGCTTGCTCACTTTACCGACCCAGGGGTCCCGGTACAGGCTTTTCCTAATCGGTTTTTTATACTTCATTCCTGTTTCTAGACTAGCAGCTACCACTTCGCACAGAACCTCCACACTCGCCAATAGTAGCCAGCACGTGTCGGATCGCGTTCGCTCTAGGCCGTCCTAGGAGGAAGCCCCAGGATACGCGTTCCAGGCGCTCGCCAAGGTGTACCCGCCCTAGCCGGCGAGGGGCGTGACGGACACTCCTTTCACGCCCACGCTACGTTCGCGTCCTGCGCGATGACGTCATCACGCACGCGCCGCGCCCGGCCCTTTCCGGCTCCTTCTCGAGCTTCTGTGGTTCTGGGCTGTCGCGAGTCGGGGTTCCTATTCCGCAGTCGTTGTTTTGGTCCGGGGCCTGGACCTGGGGGCTCGGGTGACGAGGCAGGGTCGGAGGGCGTGGCGCCGCGCTGGGCCGGGCCGGGCCTTGTTGGGTCGGACCGAGCCCGGCAGGCCCTCCCCCCCCCGTCCAACCCCCCGAGGAGTTCCAGCATGGGTCCCGCTGGCATCCGCTGACGGCTCTTGCGGCCCCGGGGGTTCATTTTATTGTGAGGGAAGTGGGTTGAACCGAACACGAGAAGCAGCTGACTTCATTCCGCTCCCGTGTTTGGGGGAGGACCAAAAAGAAAGTCCCAACTGGCAAAAATTCAGTGTCCTCTTCATCGGTAGAAGTGTCCGGGCTGGGTTTCCTTTTGTGTTTTTGTCCGCGGACGCGCCCCGCGTAGCTAGGTCTCCCGGGTGAGACAGATGCAGGATACCGAGGCCGCGCCAATTCCAGCCACGGCTTTTGCTATGTCTCTGAGCTGTGAGGTGAGTCAAAACGTCTGGCAATAGAGAGAGCCTTGGTAGTGGGCACGGTCCAGGCTTGGGGCTGGGGTAGGTGGGGGGGCCCGCCTGAAGAGCTGCACGGTGGCTTTCTCGGGTGACAGGTGAACCCACGTGATGCTTAACTCGTACGGATTCTGTTTACGCCCTTGGACTTTTTTCATCCTTGCTCCTTCACTCCAGGAGGCATCATCCAACCATGTTTTACATGGCATTGAAAGCAAATCATATATTTAATGAAGCTCATTTTTGGTTTTTTTACTCTCCTGTTAAGCATTCTTCAGTTTTCTAATGAATTCTTTTGATGTTTGTCCCTGGTAAAGATAGGTAGGTAGATAGAGATAGAGGAGGGCGCGCGCGAGCGTGTGAGCAAGCGCGCTTTAAGGTTTGCAGGCGCTCAACACTTGTCATGTCATTCGATCTCTGTAGTTTTAATTGGCTAAGTGTGTGTGTGGATACACGCAAACACACGTCCTTGTATACACACACGTATGATAGTCCGCAATCCTGACATTTATTTTGCAGTTAGCTTTCTTGTACAACCTCCCCTCCCCCCACCTTTTTTTTTTTTTAAGCTGAGGCTATTAAAGATAATTACCGATCTGTTACTGGGTGAAAGCAAACAAACGTTCCAGTTCTTCATTAATATATATTCATCTATATATATATATATATATATATTTATTTATTTATTTATTTATTTATTTCAGGACTGCCACTTTCTTTGTTTTTCGGACAGATTTGAAAGTTTTTCAGCCTTTAATTATACTTCAGTACCATTGTGGTTTATATAATTGGCTTACTTGGTTGTAGTCCTTCCAAAAAATGTATGCTATTTTTCACTTCTGCAAATGTGCAGAATTGGTCTTCAAGGTCATTTTTATCTTATGGGCTGGAGTGGGAATATTTCAACTGGTGTAAACCTTTTGAAAGTCACTGGAAAATAAGTTCATAGGTATTTATGTTAGTATTATAGAAAAGATGTTGCTGTCTTTTGTATCGTGAAAACCACATGCATACATTACAGAGTCTTTTCCTCCTTAAAGCTGAGAATAATTGTATGTTTGCTCTTTTGGTTAGCAGCCATTGCGGTGGTGGGGGCAATTTTTGTAGCAGGAAATGGGGTGGAGATCTGAAATGAACAGATTGCTTCGGATGGTGTTAGGTTTGTAATTCTCTAATCTAATTTGTTTTAAATCAGTGGAAGTCCACATTGGAGTGAAGAGTTGGTATGGCTTGGCAGAGTATGAGTGGACTAGAAATTGATCATAGAATCCAGAGATAATCCCCTGCTTTTAGAGATAGGGAAATTAAGCCCAGACTGGTTTTCCACTTTCCAAGTTATGTGATGCCAAGCTTGATCTTTATTATCATTAAAAAAAAACCGAAAAAAGTTGTGGAATTGCATGACCCACTCTTCAGTAGTTATCTAGATACGCTTCATATGTGTCCCATTCAGCAGAATGGTATTGTATATTCAGTGTTAGTAAATGACTGATCAGTGTATTGTGATTTAGCTTTGTCATTTCATGTTATGACAGGCCTGCATAGCCTGCAGCTCTTATTACCCTTGGGCTGCTTGCAGCCTGCCGAAGGATTTCAGGTGGCCCACAAAAATTGTAGAGAAAAATATCCTTTGAATGGAGAGGATTCCTTTGGCATGCTTCAGGTTGCGCAAGTCTATGTTATGAGACATGTAAGTAATATTTCAAGAAGGCATGTTTGTAATCTTACGTTGTAATCAACTCACCCCACTACTTTATATATGTCTTTTAATATATGTCTCATGCCAGACTTGTTACGTGTTATAGGGAAGCATGGGTAGAGTTAGGCAATGTGGTGGAGCATAAGGGACATGACAGTACTAGGTTAATTGACCATTCCATTATATCGATTTAACTTGACATTACCTTCCTTCTTTCCTGCCTGCCTCTCTGCCTTTTCGCTTTCCCTTCCCTTTTTTATCCCTATTTTGTTTGCTCTATTTTGTTCTGGCACATTTTCAGTGTATGCAGACAAATTACTTGACTTAAAAGTTGGGAGACCTGCATTATAATCCTGTCTCTGATACTAGCTATATGCCCATTAGCAAGTCACTTAACCACATGAGCCTCAGTTGCCTCATCTTTTAAATAAGGACAATACCTTACAGGGTAGTTGTGATATTAAAATGATCTAGTAAATAAAAATTAATTCGTGAACCTTAAACTGTTGTATAAATTCTAGTTATTATTTACACATACAACCTTTGCCCTTAGTTAAATCTGTGTGGAGTTACTTCCTTCTTCTGGCCCTGACGTATTGTGGCAGGAAGTGGGGTGGAGATTAGAAATGAACAGATTGTCTCTTTCTGTGAATGGTGATAGTAGGCTTATCATTTTCTAATCTATTTGCTATAGATCAGTGGAATTCCACATTGAAGTGAAGGGTTGTTAAGGTATGAGTGGGCTTGAAATTGATCATAGAATTAAGAACTAAGGAGATCATCCAGATAATCTAGTGAAACCCTCTCCTTTTAGAGATTGGGACCCAAAAGGGTTGTGACTAATGTGAAGTAGGTTGTACTTTTCATAGGCCTGCCTATGACATCCAGTTGATGTGGATACTACCTGTCTTATTAGTACATTCAGCATTAAAAGCCACTCGTTGCTGGTTAATAAACTGATCTACATGCAGCATAGGGTACCAAAGAAGTATTTCCAGGTTGAATAGTTGTGGATTTTCAAGACACTCCCTTTGCTTATCTGTCTTTTTTCATCATTTTTTTATCCTTGTGCTTCTCCTTCCCTCAGCCCTATATACTGCCAGATCTATCAGGTTTTTAAAATTCTTTTTAACTAATCCTGGCCTTTATTCATCACAGCTGTGAAGCTATCTCAATAATTTATTAGTATTTGAAAATGTTGTTTTGCTGTTAAATCAGTGTATACAAAACTTCTCTAATTCAATGACAATATTAACATAGCTATTACAGTAAACAATATAAGTATAATAAAATGATTTAAGGTATTACTTTAGCTATGTATGTTTGTGTAGATATATGTACATGTAAGATCCTAATCCCATGGTTCTTTTAACATTTATAATATATATATTTTATATATATATATAATACACACATACATTCAGAGATAGATAAGATTGACTTTATATTCCATTAAATTGGAGAGTGTGAGAAAAGGGTTCCTCAAAACTTTGTCCTTCCTTAGGTCTTTTCCATGTCCATCAGGACAGACATACAAAGACTCTGAGCATATCATTTTTTCTTAGGGGTTCACTTCTGATCTATATATAGATGACAGAAAGATATACTGGGTCCCTCCTTGAACTTTCTTTGATTCAGTCACATCTACAAAACATCTTCAAATGTATTTCCTGTCACTGAATTAAACATGGTGAGAATGTTGTTTCTTTTAACCTTTATACAATTTAACTTCATTTAAAAATGAGATGTGTCCACTCGAGTTTCTTGATAAGGATACTGATCTCTACCAGGAAAGGAAAATTTATAGTAATTTATAAATACTACTAATTTGTTGACAAATTTGATTACTTTTCCTTAATATTCCCAGAATATCTTTACATTCTTTTATAAATGCAGCCTTATTTTGAGGCATGAATTAGCAGCCTGTGGAAAGAATGTCAAAGAAGACACATGGGTTGATCCTGGACGTAATAGAGATCCTTTTGAATGTATTGACTTGAGGAGAGGGCAGTGTGTGACATGATTAGTCCTAAGCTTTAGGTAGATCACTTAGAAGATGGATTGTTGTTGGAATAAACTGAGGTAAGGAGATCAACCCGCTGTAGTGCATGATTGAGACAGTGGTCTGAACCAGGGTCGCAGCTGTAAAAGTGGAGAGAAGGACCATGAGAGATGTTGGTGAAAGTAGAAATGATAAGACTTGGTAATAGATTTGGATATTTGTGGTGAGTCTGCTTGATGGTTGGAGGAGGAATTAAGGTTCTGAGCCTGAGTGAATGGGAGGATAGGAAAATTTGGAAAAAGTAAGAGTTTACTGTTATTCAATGTTGTACTAGAAATGTAAACTTTAGCAATAAGGGAAGAAAAAGAAATTGAAGGCAATGAACAAACAGCTATCTAGAGAATCAGCTAAAAAACTACTTGAAATAATTAGCAATTTTAGCAAAGTTGCAGAATATATAATCCCATGTAAATCAACAACATTCTTATATATTGCTAACAAAGCCCAGCAGCAAGAGATCCAAGGAAAAATTCCATTTAAAGTAATTGTGGACAGCATAAAGTATTGGAAATCTACCTGCCAAGATAAACACAGGAACTATATAAACATAATTACAAAATGATTTTCACACAAATAAAGTTAGATCTAAATAATTGGAAAAATATCATCTGCTCATGCGTAGGCTGAACTAATGTGATAAAAATGAAAATACCTACCTAATTTACTTATTCAGTAAATTAATATGGTTATCAATCAACTACCAAAAAGCTATTTTATAGAACTAGAAAAAATAATAACAAAGTTCATCTGGAAGAACAAAAGGACCAGAATATCAAGAGAATTGATGGAAAGAAAGTCAAGGGAAGGTAACCTAGCCACACCTGATCTAAAGCTATATTATAAGGCAGCAATCATCAATACTGTTTATTATTGGCTAAGAAATAGAGCAGTGGATCAGTGGAATATGTTGGGTACACAAGACACTGTGGTCAGTGACTGTAGTAAGCTACTGTTTGATAAACCCAAAGATTAGCTTCTGAGTTAGAACTCAATATTGGACAAAAACTGCTGGGGAAACTGGAAAATCATATGGTAGAAAGTAGGCATAGACCAACATCTAATAACATATACCAAACTAAGGTCAAAATGAGTACATGATTTAGACATAAAGGATGATACTATTAGCAAACTAGGAGAGCAAAAAGTAGTTTACCTGTCAGATTTATGGAGAAGGGAAGAATTTATGACCAAACGAGATAGAGAATATTATGAAATGCAAAATGGATAATTTTGATTACATTAAACTAGTAAGTTTTTGCACAAAGCCAAGGCAAGCAGAAAGCTGGGAAACAATTTTTATAGCCAGTTTCTCATAAAGGTTTAATTTCTAAAATATATAGAGAACTGAGTCAAATTTATAATAATACAAGTCATTTTCCAATTGATAGTCAAAGGATATGAGCGCATTTAGTTTTCAGGGAAAGAAATTAAAGATATCTATAGTCATATGAAAAAATGATCTGAGTCACTATTGATTAGAGAAATGCAAACAACTCTGAGGTACCATATCACAACTATCGGATTGGCTAACGTGGCAAAACAGGAAAATAATGAATGTTGGAGATGTGGGAAAATTGGAGTTTTGAACTAATCCAACCATTCTGGAGAACAGTTTGGAGCTACACCCAAAGGACTATAAAACTGTATGTACCCTTTGGTCCAGCAATAGCCCTACTAGGTCTGTATCATAAAAAAGGGAAAAAGACCCACATGTACAAAAGCATTTGTAACTGCTCTCTTCGTGGTGGTTAAGAATTGGAAATTGAGGAGTGTCTATCAGTTGGGGAATAGCTGAACAAGTTATGGTATATGAATGTAATGGAATACTATTGTTCCATAAGAATGATGAGCAGGAGGATTTCAGAAAATCCTGGACTTATATGAACTGATGCCAAGTAAATTGAACAGAACCAGGAGAACATTGTACACAGTAACAGCAACACTGTGTGAGGATCAACTTTGATAGACTTAACTCTTCTCAGCAATACAGTGATCTAAGAAATTCCAAAAGACTTAGGATGGAAAATGCTATCTGTATTCAGAGAAAGATCTATGACATCTGAATGCAGATCAAAGCATACTATTTTCTCTCTTTTTTATTTCTTTCTCATGGTTTTCCTCTTGTGTTCTGATCTTCTTTCACATCATGACTAATGTGAGAATATGTTTAATATGATTGTACGTGTATAGCCTATATCAGAATGCATTGTGTCTTAGGGAGGGGGAAGAATTTGAACTCAAAATCTTATGATGAAAACAGTCAGTCAGTAAATAAATAAAACAGACAAACAAACAAGCAGGAAAGAAAAATGGAGGGTTTGAGGAGGAACATAATGAATTTGAGATGTATATAGGCCATCCATTTCAAGATGTCTAAGAGGCAGTTGGTGATGTGAGAGTGGCATTCAGAAGAGATTTGGACTGGATAAGAAGTTCCAGAAATCATCTGCATAGAGATGATAAATTGAACCCATGGGCACTGATGAGATTACCAAACAAGGGAATTTATAGAGAGGAGAGAAAAGTGCTCAGGATAGAAACCTGGAGGATACTCACGTTGAGTGGGAATGACTTGGAGGAAGATCCAGCAAAGGAGGCTGAGGAGTAGTCAGTGATGTGGAATAATCAGATAGAAAATGATCTATTTGGTGTTTTACAAAACTGTCATAACCTGCCCTCTTCCTACCTTTCTAATCTGACATTTTCTCTTCTGTTCACTCAACAATCCAGCTATACTTGCCCATTTCCTGTTCCTAACACTGATCCTAAGCCTGGGTCCATCTTTCTCCTCTTGTACTGGCTGTTTTATGCATGTGGAATACTCTCCCTCCCCACCTCTGGCTTCTACCTTTCTAGATTTAAGAATTCAGTTCATATTCCACTTTCTGCAGGAAGTCTTTTTTGGTTTTCCTCACTGCTAATACATTCTGAGATTAACTTTATTTATACCCTCTATTATCATGTATGTGCATCATTATTTGTGTATTATCTCTGCCCCCAAACCCCATTAGAATATGAGCTCCTTGAGAACCTTGTTTTTGCCTTTCTTTATACAGTGCTTAATAAATGTTTGTTGACTGACTGAAATACAGTTGTCCCTTCCACATCTTGGGGGTAGAGGGGTGTTTATGGGTGTGATATCTCCAAAATCTGGAAAATTCATTTAAAATATTTTGTCCTTCCCTTTGTACAAGAGAAGAAATCTACTTATTATGATATTAAAAGATAAAAATACGTTAATATTATATCAAACTCTACATATATTTTATACATTAGTGAGTTTCTAAACATTTTCTTTGTTGTCTTCAGCTTCTGCAAACTCCCTCAAAATTCCCATTTAATCTCTTATGCCGACCTATGATACATTGAAACCATCATGGGGAAAGTCTTTATGTGGAAGGGATAACTCTAGTATCCCTTATTGGAAGTATGGTTATGAATTTCCTTTGCATTTTGCTTTTCACAATTCTAGAATATAATCTTATTTCCCTGATTCCATGTAATAATCCTCAAATACTGTTTGGTCCCTTTATAGCTGCTGGTATTCTTATGTTCATCATTAGTTCTCTCTTGAGGGCACAGAGTATATCTTTGATTGCTTAATGTTGTGCCTTGTGGATGCAGGTTTTTAATTCTTTTATTTTTTAGTAACGATGAACCTCTGTGTACAAAGTAATTCAGTATATTGGATGGAAAACGGTCTCAGGAAGACTTGTTTTTAAGTCCTACTTCTGATACATACTCTGTGGCCCTGGGTAAATCATTTAACCTCTTGATAACCCATGCAAATCTTTAGGACTTGAGCATCAAAAAAACTTATTAGGAAAAGTTACGGGGAAACCCTCTTTACCAATATCTGTTAGAAAGTTCATTGTGCCAACAAACTTATAGATTTGAGTTGCAAGAAAGACTTATTTGTATATGGTGAGATTGAGTAAGATTGAGATTGTGAGGGTGAGGAATAGGAGAATATAAAAAAGCATGTGGATGATTTAGTGATCCCTGTTCCTATATGAATTTGACAGTACTGCTCTAGGCAGCTCTTTTAACACTAAAAATTGAAGAGAATGTGCACACTTGAGTTCATAGAGTGAGTTTCTTCACTTATGAGTTCTTCACAACCCTCATCCCTATCATATATTACATAGTTTATTCATAAATATAAAGATAATATCATCTGATAAGCTTGATAAGTCAAAGATGATGTTGATTTTAAAACCAGGAAAAATGTAACACTAGAGAAAATTGAAAGACCGTTTTCACTAATTAATACAGATACAGAATATTAGCCAATGTCACATTAAGATAATTACTCTTTGAGTACTGAGGGATGGGAGGTCGATTCCGCATCAGAAAGACAAACTAATACAACATAAACCCAACTCCACCTCCAACAAATTGATCGTATCAGTTGTAAGAAATTGATAAATAATAATGATTCAAATTTGTAAAAAGACACTTAAAAGAGTAATTACAGAGGAATTTTACCCCAGCATTATATAAGAATGGCCTTTTGATGAGCCTGATCTTACGAAGCTGTGTCCTCGTCTGGTTCTATAAGACCGCCTTTTCAGCCCTTTATTCGTAGATCTTTGAAGCCCTCTGTTACCTGGTACACTGCTATGAGATGCTAATTTTCATAGTTACACAATTTTAGATCTGGAAAGGGCAATAGAAGTCATCTAGTCCAACATCCTTCATTTTACAGACAAGGAAGGTGAGATCCATTGAGTTTCATTAATACCTAATATCATCTCCAAGCTACCACCTAGAAATGATAAAAACATTATAGGAATGTATCAGTCCATGTGGAACTCTAGATGTAACAAAATTGTAACTGTTAACTGTTGCTTGGTTTAGGTTTATTTTCTGCCTTATACTTTATAAAGTCCTTTCTATAATCATAACCTGTCTCCAAGTTTTTGCTCTTTACTGGAAAATTAGCAGGTAGAAATGTTTTAAAAGAATTTAGATAATAACTAATGACTACTAGTTCCCTGTATAATTAAATTAGAATATTAAAAACAACAATGGTAAAGATTAAATCATAGTCTTATTTGTTGCTAGTGGTAATGAAAAATGTAATTGTGATTTAATCTTTCATTAGGGAATAACTGTCTAACCCATGAGTGTAAATTCAGAATATAACTAATGAATTAAAGGACAAAGATAGGATATTGTAGAACCAATAAAGCAACCATTTAGTACCTGATTTGTATCTTTGAAAAAGAGAATTTTTCATAAGTAAACAGAATCGGTAAATTGGTAAATGTAATATTACCTTTAAACATTCTGAAATCTCATTTAGATTTTATCTTTTGGCATTGTTTATAAATTGTATAGTGTGATATTATATATCAAGAGAATATTAAAACAAAGCTTTTTCTAAAATTTTCTTTAGTTCATCAAATAACTAAATGGAGTCTGAGCAACTGTTCCATAGAGGCTACTATCGAAACAGCTACAACAGTATAACAAGTGCAAGCAGTGATGAGGAACTTTTAGATGGAGCAGGGGTTATTATGGACTTCCAGACTTCTGAAGATGACAATTTGTTAGATGGTGATGCCTCAGTTGGTAAGTTGGCATTGCAGCTTCTATTTTGGGTGATGTATATTATTTGAAGTATTTATATGGAGGATTTAATTAATGCTGGATTTCTCAAGAATAAAATATTTTGCTCTTTTGTTTGTAGTAGTTCACTATTTTCAATAATTTTTCCTCTCTTTTTAACTTAATTTCATATGAAGAAGCTTGGATTTTAGCTATATTTAGAATTTGTGTAATTGACAGAACTGATAAAATAATAATTGTTTCTAAACTTTTTTCAGTTGTTCCTAAACTCTTTTCCCCTGAAGCAATGTGATTTACTACAAGAAGGAAGTGCTGGGGAGGCAATGGTATTGATAGTCTTTTGGGGGAATAGAAGATGTGGTGAGGTAGAGGGAAATTGATAATTTTGGAGTATGAAAGAGTTACCGAGAGTTCTTGGAATTGGCAGCATGACAATCTCTTTAAAGTGTCTCACTTTATTTCTTTTAGCCAAGATGTTGGAGCTGCTATTGGAGAGCTGCTGTGGGGGTAACTTCATAGCAGTAGTTACTCACTGGCTGCTCTCATCATTGTAAGACTGACTAGTTGCACATGATTGACCTTTTGTGAAATTCTTGGAATATGGTAATGGCTTTGGAAAAAGAACCTTTTCTTTAACCTTATGCTTTTGCCTTGAGTAAAAGAAGCTGATGGTGTTGCTAGAAAGGTTTTGAAAGATGGGGTAATTTATTAGCAAAGTAATACTCTAGGTCTACACAGATCAGAATAACAAAAGTGCTTCCTTTTTACATAGTTGCGTATAGAAGTTTTTTATAAGTCTGGGAAATGTTTAAAAATATTTTGCACTTTTTAGCTTTGTGCTCCTGAGAATAACAAAATCAAAAGTCATATTAAGTACTTTGAACACCAATTTGAGTTTTTATATATGGGCTAAGAAAATAGTGGAAGTAATTATTCCAAAATGTAGGAAAACATTTTTCAAGAATCACAGTGAAAATAACCAATCAATTCTGCTGTGGGGTGAAGGTGGGTAACATGAATGCAGGCAAGTAAGCAAAAAAATAACAAAACACTTTTGAAAGAGTGCTACCACTTAGGGGAACAGAAAGGCCAGGAAGCCAAACCTGAGTTGTTCTTTGAAGACAGTTTGGCATCCATTGAGGCTGACTCGAGGAAGGATTGATTTCCAGATGTGGGGAGCCCCTTCTGAAAAAGCATAAAGGCAGGAAATAGGAATATCATGTACTTGGGAACAGCTAGCAGGTCAGTTTGAATGCAAAGGAGAATGCATGAAGGGCATTAATGTAAAATAAGACTGGAAAAAATAGATGACAGCCAGATTTGGAAGACTAAAGCCAAACCAGTGAGTTTATATTTTCTTCTGGAGCTACTGAAGATTTTGGAATAGGACCATGATATGGTCATATTTGGAGAGAGGAGAGACTGGCGGGTAGCGAGATGAATTAGGAGGCTAGTGTAATATGGCCATGGAGAGAAGTGATACAGGCCTAAACTACTGTGATGGCCATGTGAGTGGAGAGATGAGTTGGATATAAGCGATGTTGTGCAAAAATGATCAACTAGATTTGTAGCTATTCATATAATAGAAGGAAGGAAAGAGGAAAGAATGAGTCCTTAATTCTTCTGAGTATGTTTGTTACCTATTTATCTCTCTGTGTCTGATAATTATTTTGTGAACATTTCCTTTGATGTACTTTCATTTACTTCTCTTATTCCATAGTATTTTCTGTATTGGAGCTTTTCTTTAGTTGGCTTATTGTCATTTTGGTAAATTGTAATTTTCTTGTAGAAACTTCTGGTAATTTTCTTCTTTTTTCAGTATTTCTCTTACCTTTGAGGAGGATCTCAAGGAGTTTATCTCTCTTTAGCTCTCTCTGCCATGTTTCTGTAAATTGCCTAGAAATTCCACTGGATCATAAGTTAGAAGACCCAAGTTTTAGTCCAGGTGTTGTTATTAGCTAGCTATGTGACTGTGGTAAAATTCATTTAGCTTCTTTGGGCTTTAATATCCTTACCTAGATTAGAGCAGATAATCTTCAAAGACCTAGTCATAATTATCTGTGTTGATTCTGTGTGAAAGGAGAGACTCAACTTGTAGCATGATAAAGTAAGACCAAGATTGATTCTGTTTAACAATTTTTTAAGTCCAAAGCACTGGAGGAAAGAGAAAGAAAAGAAATGAAGCAGTCTCTGTGATCCCTTATAGGATGACAGATTTAAGCTCTTGAACATTTTTCAGTTGAAGTGGACTTGGAGCCAGTGGATCCCATGAAGACCCTTGTATTTGTCTCTATGTAGGTAACCAGACAAGCCATTTAACTTCTCTGAACATTTCTCATTTGTAAGTTATATTGATAAACTTCATAACCACTTTATAAGTTGTGATGAAAACATTTATAAACCATAAAGTTCTATATAAATTTGTTCATAGGCTTGTCATTTTTTTATCCTGAAGAGATCTAAGATGTTACCTAGTCCATTTTCCTAATTTTATGATTAGGGAGTGGAATTTAAAAAATTGATTGACTTGCCCAAGATCTCACAGGTAGGAAGTAGGCTCAGTGTAAATACTGAAACTGAATTCTCCTGGCTCTGAATTCACTTTTCTTGATAAGACCTGATCCCTTAAGAAGATATATTTTTGTCATCAAGACTTCTTTATTGATGATAATTTTGTTTGCATGCCATTGGGCTTTGTTCTAAAACTAAGTTATTTTGGTCCCAGTAATCTCTTTTTAAAAAATGTTGAAGGTATATCTAATGCATTGTTAATCTTGTCTTCTCAGGGTGGATATTGTAGGACTCATTTAATAAAGAACAAAAGTTTGTCCCTAATGACTGTGGCCAAATTGAGGAGATTTGCTGAAGATACATATTAGCTGAAGCCTTGAAATACTAGATTTTGAATTAAAGAGTATTTAAATCTTAAGATTATTTAGATTTAGTCAGCCAGTTAAGCCAGTCATTAAAAAGTTTGTAGACTACATTTCAGGTGTTAAGAATTATTTTTCAGCAGTTATCATCATTAAAGAGTAGCTATATAATTCTTGTCTTATGATAATGAAGTGTATATTGTCATACAGTTACAGTAATATATTCAGAGATGCTGATTTTACTCTTAGAAATATAAATTTTGAATCTCCCACACTACCTCACACATTATTCTATACATGGTAGATACAATATATGTTTATTAACATAATGAACAGAAAAGTAAACAGCATGTGAAATAAGTTAATTACTTTTCTCCAAAGTTGAGGGATACAGAACTTTGTATAAATGGATAAAGAAATTCTAAAAGGATTTCATATCTCCATTAGTTCTTTTTATGAAGTGGATTGAGAATAGAGATGAGAAGGTTGAGGGGGAATTCCTGAGGATATAAGTTCCTTTTTTATTCAAAAGGAAAAAAAAAAGATCATAATTATTTTTAAAATGATAAAGTACTAATTAAATGAACTCATCCAAAATGATTTCTAAAAATGAACTGATTGGGAGATTCTGTGTAAAAGAATACCATTTCAGAATATTACTATGCTTTACACTGAGTTCAAACAGTGCAATAAAACTCAAATGATTGTTGGTTCTGCCTCTAGAAGGTATTGCAACATCAGTTGTAAAATATGTGTATTGCTACTATAGGGAGATTTAACATCATAGAGTCACAGTTTTAGAGCTTAGAGGTTACATCTACTCTAATTCTCTCATTGTACACATGAAGAAATAGAATTTGAACCCAGGTTCTTTGATAGCAAAGAAAGGTGCTCTTTTTATAACACCATGTTACTACCCTTTTATTTGTTTTATAAGAAACATGAAAATTCCATGATTGATCCTAGTAGAAAAATATTCCCATTGTAATTGTATTACGGCATATATGCTATTTGTAAACTTCCCCCTTAATAATATTGGGAAGTTGGTGAAATGTGAAAATTGATATTTGAAAAAACAGTTAAAATAGAGGTGAGCCATTTTTATTATAGCTTTTGGCTTTAGGAACCAGAAGGAAAACATTGAAAAGTGACATAAAACGTTCAAGAGACATGGTTTCTAGGTAATTAATTATTTTACTAATCATTGCTAACAGATAATAAAAGAGGTCAGCCAAAGATCTCTCATGGAACCCATTTAGCCCTTACATGCCCTTGGAAGAGGAGGTGTTCCTGAGAGCAGCAATCAACTTTGATTGGTTAACACTTAATGATAAAAATGAATATTATAATGAAGGGCTGACCTATTATAATGGATGTCAGGGAAATGGGTGCTCCCACATCAACCTCAGCTTCAGGCAATCTAGATAAAGAATTTATCCCCTCCTTCCCTAAACCATCAGAGTGGAACATAGTTGTCCAGAATTCAACTTAGATTAAATTCTTTGTAAGGTTTTCTAGTTGGGTGGGTCATCAGCTCTACTTAGATAAGATGGTCAAGTGGAGTAAATTTTTGTGAAAGGTCAGATATCTCCCCAATAATCCATTATTTCATAATCATTCTTCTCAAAAGAGTCAGAGACTCAAAAGAACCAGAACTGTTAAAACCTTGATGGGCTGGTGGAGTAATAATATACTTTATAGCAAAAATTGATAGTTCACTTTTATACAGTGCTTTAAAACTTAAAAAGTACCTTCCTTACACTGGCTTAATGAAGACATAAGAACAATGAATGCCTCCTAAACATTTTAAAAAATATTTTATTTAAAATGTCATTCCCCAGTGACCTTTTCCCCTCTTCTTCAAAAATGGAACTCTCTTTCAACAAACTGAGCAGAACAAATGAACATCATTGGTCATGTCTGAAAAGATCTGCTTTATTCAACAACTCTAATTTAAGCATACTTTAATATCAAGTCCTCTCACATCATAGTTGGTCACTGCGTTGACCACTTTTGGGGTAGGTGTTGTAGGTGGTGCAGCGAATAGAGTACTGATCCTGGAGTCAAAAAGATCTGAGTTTAAATATATCTTTATTTCTGTGACATCTGGCAAACCAGTTAATCCCTGCTTGCTTCGGTTTCTTCAGTTGTAAAATGGGAAGATAGTATTTGTAAATCACTTAGTGCCTGTCTTGTAAGTACTTACTCTTTTCTTCTTCCATGTAGATTATTGTGTCAATTGTTTTTCTGGTTCTGCTTTGCTTTTCCCTGGATCAGTTCTATATGTCTTCCTAGGAAAAATAAGCACTTCAAAAATAGTAGCTTTGCAGATCTTATCAAGAAATTTAACAAACAAGCCTCAATGAGGATAACTTCTGGTGTAACTATAGAAAACTCTCCACAGAATTTAAAAATATTTTTCAAAAAGCATTTATTGCAGTTGACATTCTTCTTTAAATAGCATTCTCAGAATAATAAACTAAGAAAAATAAACTCTTTTTCTTTTGAGGACTCTTTACTATCTCTGTTTACAAATGAAGGAAATGAAACAAAAAAAATTAAAATAAGAAATGGAAGCACTTTTTTTTTTGCCAGCCAATTCATGCTGTTGTGCCCTTTTATCTAAGAATCACAGGTAGAAATATAAATGATTATAGTATTACTACTGTTTTTTTATTATTTTATTTGTTTTCAGTGTTCTGCAATCACTTCCATATAATTTTGAATTTTTTTTCTCCTCCCTCCCCGTCCCTCCCTGAAATGGCATACAGTTTTATATAGGTTCTATACATACATTCCTATTGAATACATTTTCACCTTAGTCATGTTGCATAGAAGAATTCAAATGAATGAAAGAACTCATTAAACAAACCAAAATATAATACAAAAGAAAATGATCTGCTACATTCTGAGATCCAGTTCCATAGTTTTTTCTCTGAATGTGGAAGGCATTTTGCCCTAAGAGACCATTGGGAATTTTTTATGTCCTTGCATTGCGATGAAGTACTAAGTCTACCAGAAAAATGCCTTGCACACTGTGGTTGTTGCTGTGTACAAAGTTCTCCAGGTTCTGCTCCTTTCACTCAACATCAGTTCATATAAGTCTTTCCAGGCCTCTCTGAAGTCTTCATTTCATCCTTTCTTTTTTTTTTTTAATATAAATTTATTTATTAAACTTTTTGCATTCATTTTCACAAGATTTTGGGTTCCAAAATTTTCTCCCCATTTGTCCCCTCCCCCACCCCAGTACACTGAGCATTCTAATTTCCCCTATCACCAATCTGCCCTCTCTTCTATCATCCCTCCCTTCTCTTGTCCCCATCTCAGATAACTTTCTATTCCCCATTACCTGTATTTCTTATTTCCTAGTAGCAAGAACAATACTCAACAGTTGTTCCTAAAACATTGAGTTCTAACTTCTCCCTATCCCTC
>CM053774.1:58730968-58752250 GCA_028658325.1 Potorous gilbertii | reverse complement strand
TTCCTCGTCAGAGAGGAAGGTTGGAATCATTTGTTCCCCAAGAAAATAACCTTCTATGGTCTTATTTTTTTTTCCCTTTTCTGGGCATTTTCCCAGCCAGTTTCTTGACTTCTGAGAGTCCTCTCCACCCCCACTTAGGTCTGCCCAGCTAGTGCTTGGGGTCTGAGATTCAAATGCTGCTCCCCAGCCTCAGGGCTTTCAGCAGTGGGAGGGGGGGGCCTGGCTGCTATTCAGGGTAAGATTAAATCAGGTTCTCAGGTGGGGGCAGGGCCATCTCCCAGGCTCAGTTCCCTCAGGGGGTTTATGCAGAGACCTTCTGTAATGGAGCCTCTGCTGAGCTCCTGCCTGCTCTGGGAGCCTCTGGCCGCCCGCTGCCTCTGCTGCTGCCTCCCGAGGGGGCCTGAGTTATGGAAACACCCCACTCCCCTCTCAGCCCATCCAGACATCTTTCTTACTGACCTATGCATCTATGGGTGGAGGGACCTTCGCGGCCACTGGAGAGTCCATCCCTGAAGCCTGCTCAGATCTGCTCGCTCCTCTCAGTGCTGCACAGCCAGGGCGGGGCAGGGCTCTGCTCCCGCTCCCGTCAGGTGCGCGATGGACCTTTGGGGTCGGTTTTTCAGGGCTCTCTGGAATGGAAATCTACTTCACTGTGTTGCTGCGTGGCTTCCACTGTTCCAGAATTTGTTGGGAGTTCTTTTTAGAGAAAATCTATGAGCTGTGGGTTCGGAGCTAGCATATGTGAGTCTTTCTACTTTGCCATCTTGGCTCCGCCCTCCTAAACTTCGGTTTTCTCACTCCTGAGGTCTAACTCCTTGTTTGTGCTCCTTTAGTTGTGGTAAGTAAGGTATGATAAGAAGAAGGGAGGGAGGAAATTTAGAAGTAAAAATTTTTTTAAAAATTAATTTATTTGTTTTTAGTTTTCAACAATCACTTCCATAAGTTTTAAATTTTCTCCCCTTCCCTCTCTTCTCCCTCCCTAAGCCAGCATGAAGTCTTATATGGGTTCTACATACACTCTTATTAAACACATTTTCACATTAGTCATGTTGCATAGAAGAATTAAAATGAATGGGAGAAACCATGAGAAAAACCATACCAAAACATAACACAAGAGAAAATAGTCTGCTTTGTTCTGCGTTCCAATTCCACAGTTCTTTCTTTGGATGTGGATGGCATTTTGCCTCAATAGTCTTTTGGAAATGTTTTGGGTCCTGTGAAGGGCTAAGTCTATCAGAAACAGTCCTCGCAAACTGTTGTTGTTACTATGTACAGTGTTCTCCTGGTTCTGCTCATTTCACTTAGTATCAGTTCATAGAAGACCTTCCAGGTTTTTCTGAAATTTGACTGTCATTTCTTAATATTCCATTACATTCATTTACCACACCTTGTTCAGCTATTCCTCTTCCAGTCCTTGGTCACCACAAAAAGAGCTGCTATAAATATTTTTGTACATGTGGGACCTTTTCCCATTTCTGTGATACCTTTGTGATATAGCTCTAGAAGTGGTATTGCTGAGTCAAAGGGTATGCACATTTTTGTAGCCTTTTGGGCATAGGAACTCAAAAATTTTTAAATAAATGTTTAAAAAATAAAAATTTGTTGATTAAGAAAATTTGTAACATCCTTACTGGATCATCATGGCCAAATTTTTAGAATTTCTTGATTGATTCTCTGTCTCACTTCCCTTGACAGTGAATTTACACCTTTTCTTCTCTCCTGTCCTCATCTTCCCAGTGTTCCCCTCCTTCCTCCTTCAGCAGATGCCATTGTATTACAATTAATTTGAAAATCCAGGCCTGACTATTATCAGTTTACGCTCATCTCTCCCCTTCTCTATATCTCAAAGGCCCTTTACCTATGCATGCATCTTCTTTATTCCTATCCCTCAAACAGAAGACTTCCTTCTCTTTACCAATGAAAACCCCTTCACCTGTACACACTAGCCCATTCCCTTCTCATTTCTTACAGGATAATCTTTGGTCTCCATATCTCCTGACTCTTTCTCAGTGCTTACAAAGATGCTTGGTTCATCTTCATCCTTTGAAAAACCTTCCCTAAACCCTGGTAACCCCTCCCTATATTTGCCCAAATTTCCCAACCCTTCATTACCAAACATTTGGAAAGAATCTGGATTCTCCCTTCTCAGCTTATTGTATTCTGACTTCTGATCCCATCAGTTGATGAAAATTGCTCTCTACAAGATGACCAATGATCTCTTACTTGCTAGACTAAAAGAACTTTTCTCGGTCCTCTGTGTTCCCACTGCAACTTTTATCACTGATGATTCCCTTCTTAACCTGGGCATTCTCTCTTCCCTTTACTTTCAAGACTGTGCTCTTTCTCAGATCTCCTATCTGTATATATTTTATCCCTTCACCAATCAGTCTGTAAACTCGATAAACATAAGAATTGGCCTTTTGAAACTTCTACTCCTCCCTCGTATGTAGCATAGTACTTTCATTTCTGTCATCATTGACTTTTCCTTTCCTCTTACTGTCCCAGTACTGTTCCATTGCTCAGAGATGTATAGAGATGAGAAATGATGTATGAGCTAGGGCTTAAAGGTCAGAGATTAGGGTGAACTCAGAGATGGTGGCCTTTAGCGCAAGGGGAGGCCGTTTTGCCTCCAGCAGATGATGAGAGTATGGTGGTGGTGGAAGTAGTAGCATGGTCATTCTTCCATTTCAACTCTAGGACCATCTATGCCACTGTATCCCCTAGTCTCCCTAACCAAATGACCCTGTCTCTCAGCCTTTTCTTTCCCAGTCTAAGGGTACCACTCTAATTTCAACTCAACCACTTTTTATTAAGTACTTAGTATATGCAAGGCACTGTGCCTGTTGCTCAAAGAACTTATGTTCAACTGAGAGGTCACAAAGTATATATAAAATAAATATAAGGTAGTTTCCAGGGAAGTGTTTACAATTAGGGACGTCCACTTGGGGATTTCCATTAGGAAACATCCTGCGTAGAATGTGATAGATGAGATGAGCTTAGAAGGGAACTGGGGATCCCATGAGGTAGAAGTGAAGAGAAACAGCATTACGGGCATGGCGTACAGCCTGTAGAAAGGCACATAGGAAGACAATAGAGGACATTATGGGAAATAATGGAAAAAATCATCCTGAGAAGGTAGGTTGGAGCTAGATTGTAAAGAATTTTAAATGCCAAACAAAGCAGTTTGTATTTTATTCTAGAGGCATTGGGAAGCCACTAAAGTTTTATGAGTAGGGGAGTGACATGATCAGAACCGTGTTTTAGAGATATCACCTTGGCACTTATGTGAAGAGTAGAATAGCAAGGATAACCAGTAGGAGGCTGTTGAAATAGTGTAGGTGAGAGGTAATGAACTACTTCCTCATTTCTGCTTCTTCAGCTCAGCTCAAGTGCCACCTTCATGAGGCTTTTCCTGATCTTTCCATATTACTAGTGCCTTCCCTCCCTCCTCCAAATTACCTTGTATTTATAGATATTGTATATTGTGTAATATATATATATATATAATATATAGATATTTATATTGTATTTATAGATATTATATGTCATTTTGTAGAGAGCAATTATCAGTAAGTGGTAGGTATTTTGTATATTATGACATATACACTTCTTGTCTCCCTAACTTGATTGTAAACTTCTTGTGGTTAGGGAGCTATTTTCACCTTTATATCTCCAAAGCACAGTATAAGTAGGTGTTTAATAAGTGCTTGTTGTTGTATTGATTGAAATAGGAAGTAGACATGTGACTAGAGAGAACAGGATGAGTAAAGAAATGTTATTGAATTAAAATCAACCAAACTTGGCAGCTAATTGGATATATACAGTGAAGTCAAAAGTGCCTTTTTACCTACTATGGTTGCATAATTGAGTAATTGGAGGGATGGTCTTGCAATTGACCGAAAATGAGGAATTTCCAAAGAGGTATGAGTTGAGGGAAAAAGATAGTGGGTTCTGTTTTGGCTATGTTGAGTTTGAGATAATCTCTTTAGGGATGTCGATATTAGTCATTTCGTTAAATGGAACTAGAGCTAAGGGCTGGATAGATTAGCTGGGTCACCTGCTATGTGATCATTGAACCTATGAAAGGTAGTGAAATTACCGAGAGAATGTAGAAAAAGAAGTCTCCAGACCGCTCTGAGGGTGAAACGATGATACAGCCAAGGAAGCTGAGAAGGAACAATCTCAGGCAGGTGGGAGGGGAGGGAACCAGGGTAGAGCAGAATAAAGCAAAACAAAGCAATAAAAGTCCCAGGGAGGAGAAAGTATATGGTTTGCAGAAAGCTCAGGAAGGAGGAGGGAAGGCTATTGATTTAGCTATTAGATGTTACATGTCATTTTGTAAGTGGTAGGTTTGGAGACCAGATTACAAGAGAATGAGAAGTGAATTGAAAGTGAGGTGATGTAATGTTCATGCCTTTTTCTGGTAGTTTGGCTGGAAATGAATAGAGTTAGGCTAATAAATTGAAGACATGACTAAGTCCACTAAATATTCTTTAAAGATGGGTAAGATGTTGATATTTTTGTAAGCATCAGGGTAGGAGCCAATAGGTAAAAGGCCAGAGGTAGAGGGTAGGTGGAAAGACCATAAGGAACATGAGGAACTGGAAGGGTGAGTTTCTAGGACACAAATAGAAGTATTAGGGCTTTGGAAGAAGGGCCAACTCTTCAAAAATTAGAGCAAAGAAGGAGAGAATGATAAAAGGTATTGAAGGTTTTGAGGTGCGAAGTTGTGGACAGATGGGTGCTTATGGATGGAGAAGATAAGTACCTATATTTTCTTGGTAATACAAGGCAGGTCCCACTCTGGGCAGCAGTGTGTGAGATGGGCATATGATCTGATAATGAGAACATGCATTCATGTGTAGCTTCTCAAATGTGGGGGGGGGCGGGGCAGAACGGTCCTCTGAGCCCTCAGCTAACTCCTTGAACTGTCAGGTGGGCTGGAGAAAAGGGAGATCTCGGGTAAGTCAGAGCTTTTGAGGTAGGAGCCAGATCTCATTCTCGTTATGTGGCCAAAGTATTTAAACTTAAGCTTCAGTATTTGTCCTTCCAGTGAATAATCTGAATTAATTTGCTTTTGAAGTTTTCACTTTAGCAACTCCTTTTGTGTCTCTTCTACAAATTATGGAAAAGTCTAATACCCTGTGGTTCTTCAAAGAAAGGTTAGGTGCTTCATAAATGTTGAAGTTGAATATACATAGCACAAGGTACTGAATAGATACTGTGGGAGATACAAAGATACTTTAAGACATGCTTATATATCCTCAAGAATGTTAGAGCTTACTAGAGATCAACTGTCCTATATTTGTTCTATAGTTCTGTAACTTAATGAGCCCAGAAATGAATCCTTACTTGATAGTTTTGTTTTTTTGATTATTAAAGGTGAAGGGAAATTATTCATTTTGGTTATCATAGGGTGGTAGTAAATAGAGGAGTTACAATGTAAGGTTCAGGTAATATGTTATAGAAGTTATGAGGTGCTGTCACATGATACCTGGAAAGAAGGACTAACTAAGAAATTCATAAATTCATAATATTTATTAATTTTTTATCAAGGATAGTTATTGTAAATAAGAATTTCTGTCTGTTTGTAGCCACTGATGATTATAAGTACCTGAAAGTGTGTTTGAATTTCCACAAATGATATGGAGAATATAAGCCCCTATTTGTACTTACTATTTGCAGATTATGATAAAGATACATGATTTTGTAGACTAAAGCTCTGCTTTATAGGCTTTTTTATAGCAAAATGTCTTCCATCCATACACCAAGATTATTCAAGATTCCTTAGAAGATATAGTAACAAAAATAACCCTGTTCAGCTACTTTCTGATAATAAACCTCAAATGAGGCGTAAAACAGGGAGGTATCTACCTGCCAAAAGTATTTGCTATTGTGATAGAGGAAATCCAGGTTTAGGAGAGATTGCTGAGGACATTGAGATTGGATGTTTCTATCTGCAGATGATAGTGTGTTGAATTTTTCAAGCTTCAAAACATTGGAGAACCTTCTTAAAAAGATCTGGCATCATTGAAAAGGCATTTGGTCTCTTACTTCATGTAGGAAAAAATCTATGTGATTGAAGTGAATGAAGAATGTTTATTACCCAGCTTTCAACCGGCATTTGAATGGAGACCCTCTATAGATCTTGTCCACCAGTATAGATGTCTGAAACCAGCAGTATATATGAGCAATCAGCTGGGCTCAGAGTTGAAAAGGAGTAAAGAGAGCAGGCTAAATTGCTTTCAGGAAATTGGAAAGCGCCTTTACTGACTTTAAGCTTCTCATGACAGTGAAGGTCTATCTTTTCAATTTAAACATTTTATCACGTTGCTGTATGCCAGTGAGAGAAGCAACACCATGCTTTCAAAAAACTGACGTTGAATATCACACAAGGCAATGGAAAGGTCTATAGTAGGTGTGAACAAATGGCAACATATGACCAAAACAAAACAGGAGTAAAGGCTGTCATCAAAAATTGTAAGAAAGAAAGAGAAGATAGACTGATCACATGGAGAGTGTGAAGGATGACAGGTAGGTGGCCACAGTGTGCCACTGGTACCTTCTTAAATGTTGGGATAAAAGAGAGGAAGGTTTCCATCCATGTGGCATGGATATTCAGGAGGATATAGACTTGCATCACACAGAATGGACAGAGGTGGATGTGTTGTGACCTTAGAGGTTCATTAGAGGGAATTCCAGAATCGATGAGGTCATAGATCCATTTGAGTATTGAGTGATTGCATTAGACATGAAGTTTGCTTTGTATGGTAGTACACATATATTAACTTAAAAATACCTTTGAACTTTCTTCATGCTCATGCCATGTGCCTAAACCATTTGTCTTACATACATTAGTAGCAAGAGTAATGATGACAGTCCATAATATAGAATATAATATTGAATATATGATTACCCTTGGCATTATGCTATGTGCTCAGTAAATGTTGGTTGAGTAAATGAACAGCCAGCGGAGCCTCATCCAGAGTATATTTGTTTGTCTTGCAAGACCTCATGAAGGAATTAGGACAAAAATAGTATGTACCAGGTCTTAAGATACTGTTCTAGCTGATTACTTAATTGAGATCAGTGATGATATTGACAGATAAAATACATGCAAACTCAGTGTCATAAATCAGTGTGACGATATGTGTTGCAAATTTCTGGTACAGAGCCTTTGTGTGGATTTGAGATGGAACTAGGAAAAGATAGGATGGCTAGAAAGAAATTTTCCAGGTCTCTGAGTGGTTTATTCCTTAACATTTGTTTCTTCACTTCCTGTTCTGGGCTCCCACAGAAAGAGAATCATAAATAGGGCCCTCTGGAAGTAGGTATACTGCTATAGACCAGAAGATAATCTTTAGGCACCAACTTAACTAATTGATTTTGAGAATGAGTTATTTTGTATTTTTCTCAAAGACTTGAGATCACATATGCATGTGTGGTGAGGTTATTAAGGTGTTGACTTATTTTTAGAAAAGAGGAAGAGCTATCAGGATCAGTACAGATTGTAGTGATGTAGATGTAATTGTGATTTTTCCATGATAACAGCAAGGGCTTCTTCCTAAATGTGTGCATTTCTGAGTTTGTGGTACCTCAGTGCCATATGAAATTTATGGTTAAGCATAGCCCTAATTTCATAAAGTAAAACTTTAATGACAAGGAACATGGTTTGTGTTCATCTTAATTTGTTAGTGTATACTTGGAATTGCTTGATTGATCAACCTTTATTACTGAAAATTTTGGGGAAGAAAGGAATAGAAATTGAGTAGCATTAAAAAGACTTGGAGAGCTTAATTTGAGCTTTGGCCAAATCATGGATTATAGGGTAGAGGTGTCAATGAGTGATGGAGGGCTGAGGGAGACAGATCAATGGAGAAAGTAAAGTGTGAGGGCCATGAAATGTGAAAGGAAGCAAGAGAACATGTAAAAGCCATTTTTATCCCTAGAGGCTATATTGAAGCTGCTTTAAGAACCACAGTATCCACAGTCAGTGTATCTCTTTCAGCTGTTGGTACATATTTTATTTTATTTTTTTAAAAGATTGCTTAAAGTTTATTAGTTTCTGTTGAGTACAAACTAAACAAGTTACTGAGGCTGCTGAAAAACACATAGGTGATTCAGATAGTAAAAAAAAAAACATTAACAGTATGGTTTCTTTTACTCATTTTTGGTGTTTTGCTTTTGTTTACCTTTTTAAAAAAAACCGTACACCCAAAACACAACTACTACACTTAAGCAGCCTGTCTATTCTAAGGAAATAGGTGAGAGAGGGGATGTGTATCTTCGACCTTCATTGCTGAAGAAGACCATGCCTTCAGAGAAATAATGACATGACTTGCACTTGACTTTGTTTTGAGTGAGGGAGGGCTGTGCAGGTCACCAGCCTCACTTCTCCTCTAGAGCCATTTGAATCCAGTGACCAGATATTCATCAGAATGACTGGAGATGACCCTATCTCATAAACATGAGATAATTGACTTTATTACTTAATTTTTTCATAAAAGTTATGCTCTTTTTCCATTCGTATGTTTCCATTCTTATGTTTGGGGTGTTTGCAAGTCTAATAATCTGTTAGACATTTTTTTGTGGTAGGTTTGCCACTCTTTTGTTAAATGACCTCATCAGCTTCCATGGTTTTACTTTAAAAATATTTTTGCTGATACCCTTTGCTTTTACATAACCTAGATTTCCCTGCAACTTCCCCCTCCTCCTTCTAGAGACTTAAACTTCATAAAAAATAATTTTTATAAAAAAAGAAAAAAAGAAAAATTAAAACTAATCAATACATTAAAATAATCTGACATTAATATGCAATGTTTCATGCCTGTAGACCACCCCCCTCATCTCTTCCACCTCTTTAGAGGAGTCAGGGGAGTTGTCTTCTTATATCTCTTCTTAGAGGTCAAGCTTGTTCTTTCTAATTTTGCAGGATTTACTTTTGATTGTTTTGTGGTTGTTTTTTCCATTTACATTATTGCAGTTGTATATTGCAGTAGGCTCTGTCTATTTCATTTTGCATCAGTTCATATAAATTTTTTCATGCATCCCTATATTTACATTTGCGTACCTGTGTACTTTCCCCAGTTTGATGGGTGTCAGCTTTGCTTGCAGATTTGTGCTAACACAAAAAAAGTTTTGTTATAAATATCTTGGTGATTATGGATCTTTTCATTTTTGTTATTGACCTCCTAGGGGCGTTTGCCAGCAATTGCAGTATATTTGGGTTTTATTATTAGTTTTGTTTAAGATTTAGTTTTATTTATTTATTTTTAGTTTGCAACATTCATTTCCATAAGATACAGAGTTCCAAATTTCCCCCCATCTTTCCCCTCCCCCAACCCCGAGATGCATGCATTCTGATTATCTCTTCCCCTAGTCTGCCCTCCCTTTTGTCATCCACCCTCTTATCCCCTTCCCCTTTACTTTCTTGAAGGGCAAGATAGATTTCTATACCTCATTGCTTGTATTCCCAGTTGCATTTAAAAATAATTTTTTAACATTGGTTTTTAAAACTTCTAAGTTCCAAATTTTCTCCCTTCTTCCTTTCCCACCCACCCCCATTGAGAAGGCAAGCAACTTAATATAGGTTATACATGTGTAGTTATGCAAAACACCTCCATAATAGTCATGTTGTGAAAGACTAACTATATTTCCCTACTTATTATCCTGCTATCCAATTCTTTTTTCTCCTTTGACCATGTCCCTTTTTTTCTATTTACTTATTTATTCATTCATTTATTTATTTTTAGATTACAACATTCATTTTCACAAAATTTTGAGTTCCAATTTTTCTCCACATTTCTTCCCTCTCCCTGCCCCATAACACCTTGCATTCTGATTACCCCTTCCCTCAGTGTGCCCTCCCTTCTATGACACCCCACCTTTCCCTTATGCCCATTTTCTCTCTTTTATTGTAGGGCATTATAGACTTCTATACCCCATTACCTGTATTTCTTATTTCCCAGTTATATGCAAGCAATTCAATATAGGCTGTATATATGTTGTTTAGCAAAAGACTTCTATTATAGTCATGTTGTGTAAGACTATATTTCCCTCCATCCTACCCTGACCCCCCTTTATTGTCTCATTTGACCTTGTTCCTTCCCAAAAGTGTTTACTTCTACTTGCACCCTTACCCCATTTGCCCTCCCATCTATCATCCCCCTCATCCCATTTGTCCCCTTCTCCTCTGCTTTCCTGTAGGGTAAGGTAAATTTTCATACCAAATTGAATAAGCATGTTATTCCCTCCTTAAGCCATATGTGAAGAGAGTAAGCTTAACTTTTCCTCTCTCCCCTTCTCCCTTTTTTTCCTCCTTTGCAAAGGATTTTTCTTATCTCTTTTATGGGTGATAATTTGCCCCATTCCATTTCTGCTTTTCTCCTCCCAATATATTCCTCTCTCACCCCTTAATTTTATTTTTTTTATACATATCATCCCTTTTGATTCACCTCAGCATGTGCTGTGTGTGTGTGTGTGTGTGTGTGTGTGTGTGTGTGTATAACCCCTCTACCTATTCAAATACTGAGAGAAGTGTCAAGAGTTCCAAATATATCTTTACATGTAGGAATGTAAACAGTTTTAAAAAGTGTTTTATGATTTCTTTTTCCTGTTTACCTTTTCATGCTTCTCTTGATTCTTGTGTTTGAAAGTCAGATTTTCTCTTCACTTCTGGTCTTTTCTTCAAGGATGCTTGAAAGTCCTCTGTATCTTTGAGTGACCATTTTTTCCCCTTGAAGTATTATACTCAGTTTTGCTGAGTAGGTGATTCTTGCTTTTAATCCTAGTTCTTTGTCTTCTGAAATATCCTATTCCAAGCCCTTCAATCCCTTAATGTAGAAGCTTCCAAATCCTTTGTTATCCTGATTGTATTTTCACAATGCTTGAATTGTTTCTTTCTGACTGCTTGCAATATTTTCTCCTTTACCCGGGAATGCTGAAATTTGCCTACATTATTCCTAGGAGTTTTCTTTTCAGGATCTCTTTCCAGAGGCGATTGGTGGATTCTTTCAATTTCTATTTTACCCGCTGGTTCTAGAATATCAGGGCAGTTTTCCTTGATGATTTTTTGAAAGATGATGTCTAGGCTCTTTTTTTGATCATGGCTTTCAGATAGTCCAGTAATTTTAAAATTCTCTCTCTTGGATCTATTTTCCAGAGCAGTTGTTTTTCCAATGAAATATTTCACATTGTCTTCTGTTTTTTCATTCTTTTTGTTCTGTTTTATAATTTCTTGATTTCTCATAAGGTCATTAATTTTCATTTGCTCCATTCTATTTTTAAGGAATTATTTTCTTCAGTAAGCTTTTGGACCTTCTTTTCCATTTGGCCAGTTCTGCTTGTTAAAGTATTCTTGTCCTCATTGGCTTTTTGGACTTCTTTTGCCATTTGGGGTTAGTCTATTTTTTAAGGTGTTATTTTTTTCACTGTTTTTTTTGGTCTCCTTTAGTAAGCAGTTGACTCGTTTTTCATAATTTTCTTGCGTCACTCTGATTTATCTTTCCCATTTTTCTTCTACTTCTCTTGAATTTCAAAATCTTTTTTGAGTTCCTCCATGGCCTGTGACCAATTCTTATTTTTCTTGGAGGCTTTTGATGTGGGAGCTTTGACTCTGCTGTCCTCCTCTGGTTGTATGCCCTGATCTTCCTTGTCACCAAAGTAAGATTCTGTATTCTGAGTTCTTTAACTGGGTTCACTCATCTTCCTTGAGTTGTTTTACTATGTTTACTCATCTTACCAGCCAAACACTTGGTTTTCTAACTCTTTGTCAAGGTAGGACTCTGCTTCCAGTTGGGCTGGCGGTTGGGGTGGATGTTCTGTCCCAAGTTTTGGGGATCTCCAGCCATCTTTGTGCCAGAGCTCTGGAAGCAGTCTACATTCCTTCTGCTCCTACCACCACTCCCACCACCCTGGGGCTAGAGCCAGACCAATCCAGATTGAGGGCTCCTCTTTTACCTAGGTCCCACAGAGTTTTTCCTAGGGACCTTTTTGGTGTTTGCAAATTGAGAAGTTTGGAAACTGCCACAGCTACCAATGATTGAGTCCCTAAGGCTTGCTCCAGCTGGTCTGCTCTGGTGCAACCCACACTAGACTACACACTCTGCTCTCTGCCAGGTGGAAAAGATACTTCCTATCGACTTTCCAGGTTGTCTTGGGCTGGAGATTTGTTTCACTCTGTCATTTTGTGGGTTCTGTAGTTCTAGAATTTGTTTAGAGGTGGGTGGTATTAGAATCAAGATGTGAAAAAAAGTCCCTAACAAGGACTGTACATAATAGGCCTAAAGATCTGTGATTGTGACTGCACTAGATTTGAGGAAAACATTTATAGATGAAAATAATTTATAATACTAGATAAGATAAGACCAGTTTCTTTACTATTTCTTCTTACCAAAGAACAGATTCTGTATGTAATTGGAATGGAAAGGGGAACAGTCTTTATTTTGACTTCCTTATGTTTGACTCCAGATCATTCATGATCCTTCTTGGTAGCGCTTTTTGTTTAATGTAACTGTAGTAACCAGTTTAGTTTTTGGAGACTGGATATATATAATTTAATAAAGTTTCATGATGTTTGGACCAAGATCTAACCAATCATCACCAGCCGTATTATTATAATGATTATTTTTGGATCATGACAAGAACAGTTTTGCTTTATTTGTTAATCTACAAAACTATCCAGTAAAATTGCACTTATATTCTAGAAATAATTGTACTTATAGGATTTAGAGTTTTAAGGGACAGTCCTTTCCCCTTCTTTTATAAATAAAGAAATTAAAGGCCCATGATCTACATAACTTGCACTATACAGAAATAGCTTTTGGACTTAGCTCTTCTGGACATCAAATCAAGGGCTCTTTTCCTACTGTATTACCACATTTCCTATATTTTTAGTGTATATGTTTGAGACAAAGATCAAGCCCACATAAGAGCTTTGACTTCCCATATATGTACATGTCTGTAAACATGCCCTAAGAAATAAAAACGTGAAGCAAACATATACGTATTTTGTACAGGTATATATATTATAGTGGATACTAGTGTATTTTTTGAGTGGAGAGAATGCTAAACTTGGAGTCAGAAAACCTGAGTTTGAATTTGGCTCCACTACTTCTTAGTAATTGTGGAAAAAATTAGTTAATTCCCATTTTGAATCTCAGTTTCTTTCTCTGTAAAATGGGGATAATATACTACTTCACAGGATTGTTATGAGTGAAGTGTTTGGTAAACCTTAAAGTATGATTAGAAACATTATCTATTTATTACATACTATAGTTACAACACATAACGTATGTAACATACAGATCTATGCTATATACATGTGTGTTAAGGAATATATGAATTTTTATATATGGAAAGACAGCATGATACCTTGGATGGAATTAGGAGTTCTATATTTGAGGCATAGTTTAATAAACTATTAACTCTAAAATATCTAAACTTCAGATGCTTGCTGTGTGATCTGTGTAGGTCATTTCAGCTTCTCTCTGAGCCTCAATTTCCTTACTTACCCCATCTTTTTAAATAAGGAACATGTGTGGTATATATGAATTTGTGTATATTTAAATAATCATGTAACTTACATATGGGTATAACATCCTAAAATTACATATTTTTTAGTTTTTACCTGTAATCAAATTATTAGATCCTTTTCTATTTATATTTTAAATTTTTCACTATTATCAAGTTTTAGTAGCTGGTACCTTGAAAAAAATGTCTAGGGGAATGGAAACACTGTATTCAATTGCATGAACTTGGACGTTTATAAGGAAGGTTATACTGTACATTGAGCTTTTTAGTAGTATGGCAGTAACAAAATTGGTGTAGTTTCCTGGTAGATCTTGGTGTGTTGTGATCTGAAATTGTAGAGAATCCTGATTTCGTGCGTCATTCTTCAACTGAAGTCATATTGCTATATGCAGAGTGTATATCTATAATTTAAGCAAATAGACATGTTGCAAAGTATGTATCAAATGAAGATGGGTGGTGTCCAGAAACGTTTCTTTTCTCATGGAGTTATTGTTTAGGGTTAAGAAAAACTGCCTGCATTTTCTTCCTGTAGCTGCCCCCAAGCTAAAGGGTGCCTTCCTTTTTTCCCTGCACCCGTTTCGTCTGTGGTTACTTGGAGCTTAGTCATCGTTTACGATTTCTGAAGAAGGCTGTTCCGCCCCTAAACTCTGCTAGATTGTAGCCACTAGCAACCAGGCCGCAATAATTTCCCTCTGATGACATCATCGGCGGTGGAAGGGCAGGCGGGGCTGGGGCCGGAGCCGGAGCCGCCGCCGTTTGAAGCCGGATCCAATATGGCCCCTTCGCAGCCTGCCGCCGACGCCGTGGAACTGGGCTTCTCGGACCTTTAAGCCAGCGCGGCCCCTCTTCCTTTCTCATTTTTTTCTTCCTGTTTTCCCCTCAGTTTTAATTTTACTCATGGATGTTTTTTCCGACCCTTATCTACCCTACGACGGGGGAGGAGACAACATTCCTCTCCGAGAATTATATCAAAGAGGTAACGCCACCCCCGGGGTCGGGACTGCGATCGCGCGGAGCTGGCGGCCGGGCCGGGCCGAGCCCTCCCTGCCCTCCCGCAGCCCTCGGCCCCGGCCTCGTCCTCCTTCCCCTCCTCCTCCTCCCCACCCCCGGACCGAGGCTCAGGTGCTCTAGTGACCGGGAGGTGGGAGGGGCTCGTGTTCCAGCCTTTCCAGACCTCTTTGCAGCAGTTGAATGTTGCTTCAGATCACTTCTGAGAGTGCCTCCATCTTCCTTTATACCGTTATCGGGCCTATCGATCGCTTGTTTTACTGGCTTACCAGCACTGTGCTTGACGTTGGCAAAGCAATATATTTGCCCTCTTTGGAAAACTCATCATTGTTTTTATGGTAAATTAGGAACTTCATGTGTTTGGCATCCAGTTACCATGAAGCTTTTAAACTGCCCTTTACATTTAGTTTAAAAATTTATGATTCTCTTTTAAATTTATGTGAGGATGAAAGACATATTTTTGCTATTTTCTTTTTTTTTAATTTGATGATTTAAATTTGTCTGGATTTTTTTCTACCTTATCAGGTGAAGCTTTTTTTATAACTTACCATGAATTTCATTGTAAAAAACATAATGACAAAAATGTTGATGTCATTTCTCCATATAAGATAAATGAGTTTGGATTCTGTAAGAGAGAAAATCACATTGCATTTCTTAACATAAGTTTTTTGGCCAGCATTTCATCATCTGCTAATTATGCACGATTTTATTGCTGTCATTTTCATTAAATTGATTACGGCAAAATCACCATTCATTGTTTTAGAAAGGTTTTGACATTCACTGATGACATTCTATGCATCTTTTAGGATGAGGACTTGGTTTCTACACTGAAATTCCAAATTTACCTTGCCTCAGATGTTACAAGGAAAAATAATTAGGTCATGAATTTCTTTTGCCTTTCACTGTATAGATTTCAAGACTTTTTGTGTATTTCTTAGTTTATTTTAGTAGTGAGTTACATTAGAACTAACAATGCTATTTTATTATCTTGTAATGTTCTAGATGATTTCTTGATTTTTATCTGAAATGACTTTTGCTTATAAATAACTCCTCATGTTTCTGAACTTCACAGTTTTACAAACAGACCTTTAAACAGGGAAAAGAAAGGTGAAAGCTGAAAAGAAGGTGAACTTGTTCATCAGTTGTAACATTATTCACTGCAGGGTAATCAAGCAATAAAACAAGATAGCCTGTGTTTCCTTTGGCTATTACAACATACTTTCAGTGTGAATAATAAGCCAGGGGATCAAGAAATATGAATTCCTTAGGTGAAACCTGTCAGGCCCTATAGTTCTTGTTTTAGTGTCCTATGATCAACTAATGTAAACCACACCATGATCTATGTGAGAGTTGGCATAATTAATACTAGCAGTCACCCATGAGGTGCTTAATTCGTTACATGTTGTTAATTTATCTTCATCTTGTATTTAATAGTCTTGCTAGTTTTTAATATCAAGCCTGTAGTTCTTGAGGGATTGTTTGATCAGTGTGTATCAGGGCAGATCTTAATTTGAAGGCCCCAAACTTCAGAAAATATTTGACAGCTATTTCAATATATTTGGTTTTTAAAAAAATCTATGCATTTAAAAAATATTAAAGAAGGGTTTCACAGACTTCACCAGACTATATTTATTACACAAAAATGGTTAATTATCCATTAGTGTGTAAGATCCTTAGGAGTAACAAGATCATGAATTTGTTGACCAACTTTAGCAATAGTAGAGCAGAAGTGGAGGAAGGTTTACTTTTAAAACTTGAGAAAGAATTTTTATGACAGAAAAAAAGATAATACTGACAAGTTTAAGCTATTTAAGGCTTTTTGAATAGCCTGTTAACCAATATATTATGTAGGCTAAATATATAATTAGGTTATTTGAGAAAGGTATATAAATGGATGATACATATTGTATTATTTTATGGAAGTGGGGTTGTTTGCTGTGTTATTTTTTAGAATGGGTTTGAAGAAAATTTATGTTCACATAATGTCTCTTGTTGATGTTGACAGAACCAGAATCCGGACAGATGGGAAAATAGAGTCACAGTTTGGCTTTTTCTATGCGTTTATGTTTGGATTTGAGAGAGAATATTGAAAGATTAGATTTATTTTTTCTTCCTTAAAACAAACCAACTATAACAAAAGTCTTTTACATGAAAATCCTATAGCTTGTTAAATTAACTCCTCAAGCCTCAATTTAACCTATTAAAGATCTTATTATTAGCACATACTGATTCAACACCAATTTATTTTATTTTTTCCCATTTACATCTAAAAGCAGATTTTAACATTTGTTTTTAAAACTTTAAGTTCCAGATACTCTTCCTTCCTCTATCCACCCCTACCCGCATTGAGATGGCAAACAATTTGATATAGGTTATGCATGTGTAATAATGCAAAACATGTCCATAATAGTCATGTTCAACATTAATTTTAAAAAGTATTTGACAACTAAGTATATGATAGGCAGTTACAATAATTAGAATCGTCACTTTTCAGGAACAGACTTAGTAGGGAATATAGCATGTACAGATTATTACAAAACTAGGCAATGAAGTGGTAATGTGGATACTAAGTGCTGTCGTCGTGCAGAGGAAGGAATGTTGACTTCTGGTTGAGGTGATTAGAAAATACTTCATGGAAGGAGGTGGTATTCAAACTGGGCTTTAAAGAATGAGTAGAATTTTCATAAGGTTGAGTTAAGAGAAGAATCCTCATATGAAGAGACCAACTTGATTGAGACAAAATGCAGAAGCAGAAAAGGGGAAGAAGAAAGAGGCACGTTTAAGGCTTAGAAAGTTGGACAGAGCCAATGGTTTCTATAAGCGTATAGTTGGAAATAAAGCTTGCAGAATCTGACAAGGATCTGATTGTGGAGATCTTGTGTATTTTAGGCACTAATAAAGTTTTTGTTGATGAGGTTTTCCTCTGAAATGGAGACAGAAGACCCTTCACCTTCTGAGGTGAAACTCAGATCATTTTTTACCATTCAGAGTCTGTGGCAGGTAGGAATATATATCTTGTTGGTTCATTTTCTGATGGTTGAGTTTCTTCATCTCATTCCATATACTTATATCATCAGTTAGTTTTCTTCATACCTGATTAAGAATTCCAGGTAGATCTATGCTTGTAACTCCAAAGGGAGATCCATTTAATATATTGGCATGGGACTATTAGGGAAACAATTTTAATAGACTTCATCTAAATAGAAAATTAAATTCCTATGGATTTTTCATTATAATATACCTGGCATCTAATCTATTAAAGTTAATCGTAATTGTATGTAGATCATAAGAACAAAAATGTTTATTTGCTTTCAAGAATTTTGTTTTTGTACTGAAATAAGAATAAGAAGACAAAGCCTTTCTTTAACTGTTTACCATTGCTACAGTATGTGATGCCAAGTCTTCATTCCTTTTTACCTTCCTTGATTCTGCTGTCTAAAATTAACTGACCTTCTAGCATGTTTGACCTTGTGTGTTTGTCCTTTGTTGCCAAAGAAGACCATGCCATCAGAGAAATGTTGACATGACTTGCACTTGATTGTTTTGAGTGAGGGCAGGTCACCAGCCTCACTTCTCCAGAGCCATCTGAATCCAGTGACCAGATACTCCTCAGGATGACTGGAGATGACCCAGGATAAGGCAGCTGGGGTTAAGTAATTTACCCAAGGTCACACATCTAGTGAGTGTCAAATGTCTGAGGTGATATTTGAACTCAGGTCCTTATGACTCCTACTAATTCATGGTATGCCATAAAATGAAAAGTCTTATATCCTTCATGACCTTCCAATTTGTTAGGGCACCCCTACCATATCCTTCCTTGTGGGACTTTTTTGTGGGGAGAGTTGTCATTTTTCATGTATATAGACTTCCATTTTAGATTTTTAAAAAATTATGTTACTTTTCAAAACATTGAGATTTCTTCATTTCACATCATCACTTCTTAAGCTTAACTATATCTTAGCCTTTTGGTGGTATCTCCAGTTTCAATGTTGAGAAAAATGTTAAGACAATATTGTTATGTTAAATGATTATAATGTATATAATTATTAATCTAGGCTGGTGGTTAATTTTACTAAATTCTGGAGCTGTAATTTATCAAGTTATATTACCTTTATCTCTCTAACCCATGATGGCTATTTCTTATCATTTCTTATCATACCAGGCGAACCTGAGGTTCATTCACTAATTTAATGGACTTGTAAGGTAGTGCTTGCAAGGTGTTATTTTACTTGCAGAATTCTTGAGCACTGATTTTTCCAATTTTTTTCCAAATACAATTTTTTAGATGTGTGTGTTAGAATGAAGTTTTACATGTTATGTAGAAAGGCTAAGATTTAATGGCTCAGGTTACTTCATTCTTTTTCATTTTCCTCAGGAAATAAGAAGCAATCTTATTCTTTATCTGTAGGTCTTCTTCTAGACATGAAACTGTAAATTGGTTATCTTTTGCAGAAAGGCATAATCATGCTGAAAGTGTGGTGACTGATGTTTTCTATGTGCAAATTTGGAGTGTAATCATAGTGCTGCCTTCTTTCACTGCTTGGAGATGGGTTAATTTTTTTTTATGTAACATTTTAAAAAAATTAATAAGCATTTATTTTCTCTCCTTTCCTCTCTCCCCACTAAAACAACAAAAACTATGTAGCAAATATGACACATGTATAGTTAAGCTAAACAAATTCCCATGTTAACTGTGTCTAAAAATGTATGTAAAACTCTGTGTCTTGAGTCCTTATCATGATTGTAATTGCTCCAGGGTAAAAGTAGAGGTTGGAGGTGAGTATATTGGAAGGAATTCATGCTAATGATATGGATTTTACTGCTTTCAGTGAATGGAATGATCCATGTAGAGCAGTGTTTCTTTCAGGTATTCTAAGTGACTCCACAGGAAGGTAGTAAAAAACTTTTCTAATCTCCACACATCCCAAAATGTGTCTTTTCTTGGAGGGGGGGGAAGGATATGTGGAAATGAAAGTGTAAAAAAGTGTTATATTTCCCAAAAAATCCTTTGACCATTTGTGAGAAAAGGGTTTATATGTGTATTAGAAACGAATTTAGTATTTTAGTGTGAGATAGGTAACAACAGTTGTTCAATTTCAATTTAGCTTTCATTTATTTTAGATCAGACAGGCTTCTGCCTATGTACAGTTTAAACTACAGTTTAATATTAATGATATAGATGGAATTATAATATGGAGTAATTTGAGTTGTGTTTTACTTCCCCCTCCAACCCCCAAACAAACCTTTCTCTTGGAACTTGTCAAATGCCACAAAATGAGCAAGTTCGTTTTGATAGCATCCATTAATAAATGAAAGTATTTGCCTTTCCAGAGATATATATGAATTTTACAGAGCCTTCTATTTCTCATCAAGAACTATAATCAAGACAAAAACCCTTTGTGAAATAAATTACTTTGGGGAAGAGAAGCAGAAAACAATTATAGGAATTTGCTAATTTTTCCCTGTTTAGCTTGTGTATGTGCGTGTTTTGACTTGTTATTTAAGTTTATGAAATTGTGTGTCCAGTCCATTGATTTTGCTCCTTCTTTTATTAATGAAAACACTTAGAGATATGAATCTTTCCCTTCACAACTGCTTTATCTGCATCCCTTAAGTTTTGATATATTGTTTGTCACTTTCTTTGTTGAAATTTGCTGTTTTTTCTCTAATTCATATTTTTTACTCAGCAGGTCTTTAGAATTGTGCTTAATTTCCAATTACTTTTCAGTTCTTTCCTGAAGGGCTTTTTATTTAATGTTATTTTTATTGTATTATAATTATTAAATGATCTATGCTTAATATTTATGCTTTTTTACATTTTTGATGAGTTGGGGTTTTTTTTTTTTGCCCCAGTGCATAGTAAGTTTTTGTAGAGGACATAATCTGAGAAGATAAAAATTGCTCTTTATTTCCATTTGTTAATTGTCAGAGATCCATCATATCTACTTTTTCTAAACTTTGTTCTGATCCTTAAAATCTTTTGGTTAGATTTCTCTTAAATCTGTAAAGGAGAAGATGGCGGAGTAGAAAGACTCACATTTGCTAGCTCCGAATCCACAGCCCATAGATTTCCTGTAAAAAGAACTCCTGACAAATTCTGGAACAGTGGAAGCCGCGCAGCAACACAGTGAAGGAGATTTCTGTTGCAGAGAGCCCTGAAAAACCGACCGCAAAGGTACCCTGGACGGGAACGGAGTCCTGCCCTGCGGAGCGCTCCCCTTCCCCGCCCCGGCTGCACCGCACTGAGAGGAGCGAGCAGACCCAAGCAGGCGTCAGGGACCTGAATTTCCAGCGGCCGCGAAGGTCCCTCTACCCACAGACGCACAGGTCAGTGAGAGAGATGGGCTGAGAGGGGAGCGGGGTATCTCCGGGACTCGGACCTCCTCAGGAGGCTGCGGCCGCTGCAGAGGCAGAGGCTGCTTGGGCAGAGGCAGAGGCAGAGGCCGCTTGGCTAGAGGCCCACAGAGCAGGCAGGAGCTCCACCCCAGCTCCAGTACAAAAGATCTCGGCATAAACCCCCTGAGGGAACTGAGCCTGAGAAGCGGCCCTGCCCCCACCTGAGAACCAGGAGATAAGCTCCCATTGAAGAGCAGTCAGGCCTGCCGCCAAAAGCCCTGAGGCTGGGGAGCAGCATTTGAATCCCAGACCCCAAGCACAAGCGGGGCGGATCTAGGCCAGGGGGTGGAGAGGACTCTCAGAAATCAAGTAACTGGCTGGGAAAATGCCCAGAAAAGGGAAAAAAAC
>CM053774.1:58708537-58730468 GCA_028658325.1 Potorous gilbertii | reverse complement strand
CTAAAAGCTCTTAAAGCTTAAAGACAATTTCAAATAAAAGAAGGAAAATGAGGTAATGAATATAGAATCAGTGTCAAAGTCAAGATGACTTGGGTCTAAGTTCTACTTTTTATTCATTGTCCTTGGAAGGCAACTCTTAAGAATATAAAATTTTGTTGGTAGAGAGACAATTCCCTTAGCAAGACGTCTTTATTCCAAGGAAATCAGATTAGAAATAAAGTATGTAACACAACCCCACTCCCTAATACCTGCTTCCCATCTAAAATATCTCTTGACAAGCAGATGTGCAGAATGTTGGAACATCTCCAATGATAAGAAAATTATCATATTATGGGAGTCAGTACTTAATTATTCGGGTAGTTTTCCTTTTATTAAAAAAAGGTTGTTTCCTTACCATTCCTATTTATTGAAATAACAGAAAAAATGGGTTATGATAACTTTTCAAATATTAATTATAATATTTCCTTTTCCCACTCAGACCTTTCTTTTTGAAGATGGTCTTCAGCTGAAAGACTTTTAAGTTGTCTTGCCTCCTAGTTACCCCTTTCTGTATACACTGGCAAAAACTAATAACTTCTAAAATGTCACGCTGAGAACTGAACACAGTAATGGAGATGTGTGTGACTGGACACACAACCTTATAACATGGTATTCTATCCAACTTTTGGACAGGTATCTTAGGAGATGATATTCTATTTAACTTTTGGACAGCTTTGAATGTTAGGAAGTTAATAGAAAATGTAGTGGAGTAGAAACAGGGACCTACCTGAGCTCTCCTCTCAAACCCCTCAAAATACCTGCAAAAAATGACTCTAAAGGAATTCTAGAGTAGCAGAAACCACAAAATGACAAGAGTGAAACAGATTTCCAGCCCAAGACAATCTGGAAGGCCTACAGGAAGGGTCTTTTGTGCTGGCTTGGAGTGGAGCACAGTGTGGTATGGGTTGTGCTGACAGAGACTGCACTGGAGCAGGCCTGAGGGTGCTGAATCACTGGCAGCTCTAGCAGTTTCCAGGCTTCTCAACCCATAAATGCCAAAGACAATTTCAAAGGTCAATGGGAAAGCTTGTTCACCTGGGTGAGAGAGGAACGTGGTCTGGCCACAGCCACAGTTCTAGGGTGGCGACAGCCACTGGTGCAGTGGTGGCTTCTTGGCCTACAGATAGTGGGGGAATCGAGCACCTAATCTGGATTGCAGCCCTGGGTGGTGGTCTGGGACAAAGAGGAATGTTGGCATGTCAGAGCTAGTAGTGGCAGTGGAGAGGGAATGCTACTAATGTTCCAGTGTAGAAGAGTGATTGTGGTTGTTCATAGACCAAAGTGCAGGCCAGGAGAGAAGTAAACACCACCTCTCCTTTGATCATACCACTTTGGAGGAACTGAGAATTTATAGGTCCCTAGAGATATTTCTGAAAACAGCTGCACCAAACCCCTGAAACTCGGGCAGTACACCATCTACTTAACAGAGAGGTCAAAAGTCAAGAAATTGGCTGAGAAAATGACCAGAAAGGAAAATAAAAGATGATAGAAGGTTACTTTCTTGGTGAAAAGATATTTTCTTTCAATGAGGAAGGTCAAAGCATACAACTGGAAGAAGACAGCAAGGTCAAGGCTCCTACATCCAACGCCTCCAATAAAAATATGCAGTGGTCTCAGGTTGTGGAAGAGCTGCAAAAGGATTTTGAAAACGTAAGAAAAATAGAGGAAAAATTGGGAAGAGAAATGAGAGTGATACAAGAAAATCATGAAAAAAAGAGTCAACAGCTTGCTAAAGGAGACCAGAAAAAATATTGAAGAAAATAATACCTTTAAAAATAGACTTACCCAAATGGCAAAAGAGGTCCAGAAAGCCACTAAGGAGAAGAATGCCTTAAAAAGCAGATTTGGCCCAAATGGAAAAGGAGGTCCAAAAGCTCACTGAAGAAAATGATTCTTTCAAAATTACAATGGAGCAAATCTAAGCTAATGACTTTATGAGAAATCAAGACATTATAAAACAAAACAAAAAGTGAAAAAATAGAAGACATTGTGAAATATGTCATTTGAAAAACCACTGACCTGGAAAATAGGTCCAGGAGAGATAAAGTAAAAATTATTGATCTTCCTGAAAACCCTGATCAAGAAAAGAATCTAGGCATAATCTTTCAAGAAATTATCAAAGAAAACTGCCCTGATATTCTAGAACCAGAGGGTAAGATAGAAATTGAAAGAATCCACTGATCACCTTCTGAAAGAAATCCCAAAAGGAAAACTCCTAGGAATATTGTACCAAATTTCATAGTTCCCAGGTCAGGGAGAAAAATATTACAAGCAGCCAGAAAGAAACAATTCAAATATTGTGGAAATCAGAATAATACAGGTGTTAGCAGCTTTTACTCTAAGAGATCAGAGGGCTTGGATTATGATATTCCAGAAGTCAAAGGAAGTAGGATTAAAACCAAGAATCATCTACCCGGCAAAACTGAGTGTAATCCTTCAGGTGGAAAAAATAGAATTTCAGTGAAATAGAGGACTTTCAAGCATTCTTGTTGAATAGACCAGAGCTGAATAGAAAATTTGACTTTAAAATACAAGAATCTAGAGGAACATGAAAAGGTAAACAGGAAAGAGGAGCCAAAAGGGACTCATCAATGTTGAACTGTTTTACATTCCTACAAGGAAAGATGATATTTGCAACTCATGAGACCTTTCTCAGTATTAGAGTAGTTAGAGGCAATATGTGTGTACATTACAATGTGTTGATGTGTGTATGTGCATGTATACATGCATATATGTGCATGTACACATTACGTATGTGTTGGTATATGTGTATTATACATGCATGTGTATATATACTTGTGTCTACACACACTGTGTATGTGTATGTATATATACATGCATACAGAGAGAAAGAGAGTGTGCTCACAGGGTGAGCTGAATATGAAGGGAGGATACCTAAAAAGAAATCGAGTGTTGAGTGGAATGTACTGGGAGAAAGACAAAGAGAGAGGTAGAACGTAGTAAATCATCTCACATAAAAGAAGCAAGAAAGAGCTTTTACAATGGAGGGGAAGACTGGGGAGGTGAGGGAATAAATAAGCCTTGTGTAAGGGCAAGGAAAGCAGGATCTTTTGCTGTTTTTGTTTTAGAATAATCAGATGCCTCTGATTGAATATTGCCTTTATCAATCAAGAGTCTTTACAAGGAGTAAAGTACAGAAACAAATTTTTTTTTAAACTAGAAGTAGTATGTGTATTTGTATTGTTTTATATTTTAGTGTGATTAAAGATCTTATTCACCCACTAATGGGCCTGCCCATTAAGGAGAGTTTGATTTGGAAAGATCTGTGGGAAAATACAAGCCTTTTGTTAATAAGGCATGGGTTTTCAAGGGTTGTGTTGCCCTCTGGCAGAGTATAAATACTCTGAGCTGAGATTTTACTTTGGGGTTTACTGACTGGAAGTGTTTGTTTGGCAAGATGAGGACTCTGGGAAGCTGATAAAAGAGCTCCCTGGCTTTGAAAACCCAGACATTGATGTTCTTCTCTCTGGTAACTATGGTCAAGTAACTGTGGTTGGACCTCTCTGTTGAATTCAGGCTGAAGAAGCCATATCTGTTGATCTTTCCTTTCTCTGTATTTTCTTTGGTGTTCAAGGTGCTGACTCCCCTGAACTAGGTGAATGATATATGTACTTGGTTAAAGGACTGATACATATGTTTGATTGAAGTGATTATTATTAACCCCTCAAAAGTTGTCTTTCCTTTTATGAATGCAGGTCTAAGAACCTGTGATAGCAGGCCCCCCTCTGTATGTTGGGGTGCCCACTTACACCTTACTCTCTATGGATTTGATATAAGGAGGGAAAGATTCACATTCAGTTGGGTATGGAAATCTATCTTACCCTGCAGGGAGGCACGGGGGAAGGGAATAAGAGATAGGAGGATAATAGAAGGAATGGCATATTGGAGGAAGGGGTTATCATTGGTGAGGATGGACAGCTCAAGGGAGAGAAGGGAGTAAACGGAGGACAGGACAGGATAGAGGAAATTTAGTTAGTCTTTTGAAAAATGGCTTTTCATGGATATACATGTATGACCTATATTGAATTTCTGAGTTTCTCAATGAACGTGGGTTGGGAGGGAGGAAGGGAGAGAATGTGGAACTCAGAGCTTTAAAATTGAATGTTAAAAATTGTTTTTGCATGCAACTGGTCATTAAGTTGCACAAGCAGTGGGGTATAGGAATCTATCGTCTCCTACAGGAAAATAGAGTGGAGGGGAATGAGAGAAGGAGGAGGGTGATAGAAGGGAGTACAGATTGGGTAAAGGGGTGGTTGGAGTGCATACTGTCCTGGGGTGAGGGTGGAGGGAGAGATGGGGAGGAAATTTGGAATTTAAAATCTTATGAAGGTGAATGTTGAAAATTGAAAATAAATTATATTTAAAAATAAATAAAAAAACCTTACTAGATTAGGATGAGATTTTCTTGTGGTATTTTTGGCTTGTGGTGAATATCAGCTAACTCAAGCTCTGTCTCTTGCTCATCACAGGCAGTTAATGTTTGGTGACTTGCTGAACTTGTTTTTCACCCACTAAGGTCTATGATAGAAAAGACTCAAGTAATGAGGATAAGGGAAAAATTGGGAATTTAGATGACTGAGTTGTCATTGCTTGCTTTCTGATCTGGGAAAAATGACAACTTCTGCGCCTCAGTTTCCTGTAAAGTAAGGGTACTAGACGAGATTATCTCTACGGGGTAGTTTTGATATGATAGAGGATTTTTCATAGTAATTTTCATAGAATGATTGGGAGGAAAGAGGGAATGATGTGTTTCAGGATCATGAAAGGGAAGGTTAATTTATTTTCATGTCTGGACCTGTGATTTGATTGATGTAGATAGTTCCCAGTCATTAAACTTCTCAAATTAACAACTCTAAAACACTGGTTTTAGAGAATTGCTGAGAAATTTACACAGTTAGTATGTATCAAGGGTGAGGAGAGACCTGAACCCAAGTTTTCTCACCTCTGATTCAGTCTTCTCTGCCATGTTGCTTTTCATTTATTAAATATGAAATGACACATTGCTAGAAAACACAAAATATTGATCTTAATATTAATTTGCATATTTTAATTCTAAAATCCTACATTACATTGAAATACTATATTCTCACTGTAACTTTTTCTCTGTATTTGCATGTCTGCTGATTGCAAAGAAGCAAATAGTTCTTCATTTGCCTCCTCTCTGCTCTCACTTCTGGACTTAATTATTTAAAATTACATGTTAGCATGACTGCCTTCTGAATGTTTTATAATCTACTTTTTAAAAAAAGCTACAAATAGCTATCTTGCCTAGTCACTGTTCTATATACTGTCATTATTACCAGCACTGCCTATTGATGGTGGTTTTTCACCAGTGTTGAATCATGGTGTGGCACTTTAATTACTTATATTTTAATATTCTCCCATTTTATAGTTTTTTCTGTTCAACATATGAATTTAAAACTAACCATTATTCCTTTTAAGTAATTTTTTCAATATTAACCTTATTATATCCAGTTAACAGATATCCTTTTTAACCAAAAATATCAAAAAATGAATTTGTGGGTAGTAATGGAAAAATATTATTTTACTAATAAGAGTTTGTCATAAAACATATACAGAAACATAAATGTATAGTAGAAGAGGGCAGTAAAAAAATGAGAACATAACAGAGATTTTCTCTTGGCATTTGGTCTTAGGTTAATTTTCTTTTGCCAAGGTAAAAGGAGAATGGAACAGTCTTTCAGAGACAGTTCAGTGCCTTTTCCTGCTTTCTTCTTTTCTAGCATTAATAGTTCTTTACTCCTCGGGTCTATTTTAGCTCAGTACTCAGTTTAAGTGCACAAATGTACATTTAAATCACAAATGTGATTTTTTTCTAAGTACAGAGTGTACTCTATTGGGAATTACAAGTAGTCTCATAACCAACTTGCGTAGCTTGACATAGGTTTAAAGTACCAAACTTTTTCTGGCTCCTAGAAAATCAAGGACCTCTTATGCTAGTTACTATGCTGCACAGAAGGTAGTTCTTTCAATTGTCTACAACAGCTCCTTGTAGGTGGGGAGATGCAACATATTTATTCTTAGATAATCTTAACACAGGATATATACAAAGTAAATATAAAGTGATGGAATGAACACTAGAATTGGGGGAACTAGGAAAGGCTCCTGAAAGGAAGTGGTACTTGGACTGAACTTTAAAAGGAGATAGTGTCTAAGAGAATATTCCAGGCATGAGGGACAGCCTGTGAAAACTATGGAGGCTGGAGATAGACTTTTTAAAAAAATTATTTGTTTTCAGTGTTCTACAGTCACTTCCATGTATCTTAGATTTTTTTTCCTCTGACTCCCTGGCCTTCCCACTCCCTCTCCAAGACAGCATGCAATCTTACATAGGTTTGGAGATAGACTTCTTGATACAAGGAACAGCAAATAGGCCAGTTTAGTTGAAGCATAATGGGTATGTAGCATGAGTGAGAGTAATCTGTAATCAGGCTATGGCCTAATTATGAAGAAGGATTTTAAATGCCAAGCAGAGATATTTATACTTTATCTTAGAGGCATTTAATGTGTGTGTTCGTCCTTTGTTGCTGAAGAAGACCATGCCATCAGAGAAATGGTGACATGACTTAACACTTGACTTTGCTTTGAGTGAGGGAAGGATGTACAGGTCATCAACCTCACTTCTTCTCCAGAACCAACTGAATCCAATGACCAGATATTCATCAGGATAACTGGTGATGACCCAGGATGAGGGAATTGGGGTTAAGTGACTTGCCTAAGGTCGGTCGCACAGCTAGTGAGTGTCAAGTGTCTGAGGTGAGATTTGCACTTAGGTCCTCCTGACTTCTGCACTGGTGCTCCATCCACTGCACCACCTAGCTGCCCCCTTAGAGGCACTAGAGAACCATTGTCTTCTTGGGTAAGGGAACTTAAATGGTTAGATACAGTAAGTTTTTACCATTCTTGGTAGTTATGGTGTGTATAGTCACCTTGAGCACTGAATTAATGGAACTGTTCATTTCTCATAATGGAAACATTGGATGAGATTCCTGTGAGTCTAAATACAACATTTACTTTAGCTGTGCTTTGCAGAGCAGCCTCACCTCCAGATTGTTGAATTTCCTCTTTCGAGATCAGTTATATTGTTGATTCATTAACATTGAACTTATGAACTCAACAGCACTACAACTCATGCTTGAAACTTTGAACTCATGGCCAACATTATTATAACTCATACCTGAATGAAACTTGTCTAACATGTTTTCTCTATAAGGCACATTACAGCCTTCTTGCACGTAGAAACAAGACAGCACTTCAGCACTATATTTGGGGGCCACTTTAAACAGTGAAATTACCAACAAAAAGCACAAAAATGTGAAAAACGTGACTCTCCAATACCACCAAAAGAACACTGGTTGACATTATAATAGCACATTGCCTTCTTTGGCTGCAGTTGAGAGTGTATGTATTGGTACAGTTTTTTGGGTGCACTGTGTGTATTGATTTTGTGGTTATGGATAAATTTTAGTAAGTAGATGAATTTACAAATATGGACTAGGAGTAATGAAAATCAACTATATGTGCTTTCAGAATGTTATCTTGGCTGTTGGGTAGAGCATGGATTTATAAAAGGGAAAGACTAGATTTAAGGAAGCCAGTTTCACTATTGCAACAGTCTTGGTAAAAGGTAATGAGGTCCTGAAGGTTGTGTTGTGAGTAAAGAAAAGGTGATGTTTGATGATTGTTGCAGAGTTGAAATTTAGAATATTGGATATGGAGGTTGAGACAGAGTTTAGAATTAAAGATTAACTCAGTTCATGAACCTGAATTCTTCATGAAGGCTTTACTGACTCCAGTTGCTGATGATTTGATATTTGACTATTCTTTTTATTATTCATATATTTATGTACCTGTTGTCTATTTTTTTTACTAATCTCTTAAAATTAATTAAATAATTGTTTTTCAGATTTTTACAATCACGTTCATATATCTTAGATTTTTTTCCCTCTCCTCCACCACCTTCTCTTTCCTTTCCCCTTCCCTCCCTGACACAATGTGCAATCTTTATGTACGTTCTACACATACATTCTTATTAAATACATTTTCACCTTAGAAGAATTAAAATGAATGGGAGAAACCATGAAAACAAAACAGCACACAAGAGAAAATTGTCTGCTTCATTCTGTGATCCAGTTCCATAGTTATTTCTCTGGATGGGGAAGGCATTTTACCTCAAGAGTTCATTGGGAATTTTTTAGGTCTTTGCATTTCTGTGAAGGTCTAAGTCTACCAAAATAATTCTTTACAAACTTTGGTTGCTACTGTGTACAAAATTCTCCTAATTCTGCTCCTTTCACTCAGCATCAGTTCATATATGTCTTTCCAGGCCTCTCTGAAATCTTCCTGTTCATCATTTCTTATAGCACAATAGTATTCCGTTACATTCATATATTACACCTTGTTCAAGCCATTCCCCAGTTGATGGCCATCCCCTTGATTTCCAGTTTTTGACCACTACAAAGAGAACTGCTATAAATATTTTTGTACATGTGGGATCCTTTCCCATTTTTATGATCTCTTGGAGATGCAATTCTAGAGGTGGTATTGCTGGGTATGCAAAGGGTATGCACATTTTTTTAGCCCTTTGGGCATAGTTCCAAATTGCTCTCCAGAGTGGTTGGATCAGCTCACAGTCCCACCAACAATGAATTAGTATTCGAACTCTCCCACATCTTCTCCAGCATTTATCACTTTCCTGTTTTGTCATGTTAGCCAATCTGATAGGTGTGATGTGGTACCTCAGAGTTGTTTTGATTTGCATCTCGGTAATCAGTAGTGATTTAGAGCATTTTTTCATATGATTATAGATAGCTCTTTAATTTCTTCCTCTGAAAACTGCCTGTTCATATCCTTTGACCATTTATCGATTGGGGAATAACTTGTATTCTTGTAAATTTGACTCAGTTCTCTATGTATTTTAGAAATGAGGCCTTTGTCACAGACACTAAATTGCAAAAATTCTTTCTCAATTTTCTGCTTCCCTCCTAATGTTGGTTGCATTGGATTTGTTTGTGCAGAACCTTTTCAATTTAATGTAATCAAAATTATCCATTTTGCTCTTCATAATGTTGCCTATCTCTTGTTTGGTCAAAAATTTCTCCATTTTCCACAAATCTGACAAATACACTATTCTGTGCTCCATTCATTTGTTTATAGTATCAATCTGTGTACCTAGATCATGTATCCATTTGAACTTTATTCTTGTGTTCAGTGTCAGGCATTGATCTATGCCCAGTTTTCACCACACTGGTATCCACTTTTCCCAGCAATTTTTGTCAAATAGTGAGTCCCTATCCCAGAAGTTGGGGTCCTTGGGTTTATCAAATAGTAGATTGCTATATTGATTGACTGCTGTGTCTTGAGTACCTAATCTATTCCAGTGCCTACCCCTCTGTTTCTTGGCCAGTACTTAGTGGTTTTGATGATTGTTGCTTTATACCGCAATTTGAGATCTGGTAGGGCTATGCCACCTTCCCTAACATTTCTTTTCATTAGTTCCCTTGATATTCTGGACCTTTTGTTCTTCCATATGAATTTTGATATTATTTTTTTCTATCTCTAGAAAATAATTATCTGGTAGTTTGATTGGTATGGAATGGGAAAGAATTTTTGCAACTAGTGTCTGTGATTATAAACTCTTTGAGGTCAGAGATTGTCTTTTACAAACTCTTATTGTATCCCCAGCACTTAGGCCAGTGCCTGGTACATAGTATACACTTAATAAATGTTTATTGATGGATATTTTATAACTTAAATCAAAGTTTTCGCAGAGGTTAGAGGTTATCTAGTACAGAGGTGTCCAACTCTCACTAGAACCAGTTAAATGTAATTGGAAAATGTTTAACAAAATAAATAAAAATGCAGTACAACTTCAATAATGTTAAATCTCAGTTTTCTAAGTCAGTATGTGCCTGCAAGGGTCCCTTTCTGTTTCTTTGATGACTTTGATCTAGTCTAATCAAGCCATTTTTGACTAAGCTTCTAGAGAGTCAGGATCCCATCTTTATCTAAACTTAGTGTCTTTCTTAGCAGCCTAAGAGAAGACTTTGCGATGCTATGTCCTGTGTAATGTTTTTAACTGAGCTGAATTAAATTCTAAATGAAGAAATTGAGGCTTAGAGAGGTAAAGAGATTTGTCTAAGGTCATACACTAAGCCTGGGAGTAGACCCCAGGCCCCCTGACCCTAGTCTGTTCTCAGAGGCTTGCTGGAATGAAAGAACTTGTTGCTATTTAACTTACTGTTGATTTTGAGTGAAGCATTTAACTTTATGGGGTCTCAATTTCCAGGCAGTAAAATCGAGGTTAAATTGAACATTCCCAATGGTCCTATCCAGTGGCACATTAGGTGCTCTTCTTTTCACTATATGCTATTAGAATAAGTTACTTAATTGCACAGTATAGACAATTCAGAAATATGAGGCTGTTTGGATAAACGTAGTATTGCTGGCAAACTTAGAGATTTCACTATGTACTGTCTGTTCTAGAATCTTAGAAAAATGTTAAATTAGACTGGTTCTGGTACTTATCTCTGGGAGGACTTAAGTGTTTTCAGTTCATCCAGCAACTGCTAGCAATTATGGCACAGAGTGAATCAGGATAATTCCCTATGATGGGAAGAGGTGTGTGTGTGCGCGTGCGTGCATGCGTGTGTGTGTGTGTGTGTGTGTGTGTGTGTGTGTGTGTACACATAAAAGGAGGGAACTACGCAGGTTTGAACCAGGGAAGAACTCACTTGGGAATACATCTACCGAGAGGAGGAAATTATAAGATGCTATTATAATGAATAGTTCTTGCCAGATGTAGGCTATCTTTAATTATTTCTGCTGTTGAAGAAGTACAAAAACTTGCTACAGCACACTTTAAATTTCTGCATCATTCTTTACTTCAAGCTTTTGCAGAGTTATACTCACACATGGGGTAGTCCTGCATCTGTGATAACAGTTCCCTGATCCTATTTTAACATTGCTAAATTGAAATTTCCAATTGAGCTGTCTAGTATTTTTCTATTTCCTTATTTTTGTCATTATGGGTAATAGCAAGTAATGTTGAAAATACCATGAGGGAAATGATTCCATGAAATACTTTGAATATTTTTTTTACCTGTTATTTAGCAACCTTTCTTCTTTGAATACTTAGCCATGCAGTTTTATTTAGAGGATTTTAGCATAAACATTGATAGTTTAATATTACTGTTTATGTGATGCATTGTTATAACAAGTATTTGGACTGATTATTTTATTTTTTTATATAATCTATCTAGACTTATCACTCTTGCTTCCATACACCTATTGTTTTCTCTAAATTTAGCTCTTTTGCAGTGATTAAGTGAACATACAAGTTTTTTATATGACCAGACTTGTACACCTTTCAGGCTAAAAGTTTTTTGTGTAATTAAAACTGTTTTTCTACATAGAAGTTTTAAGTAGCAATCGTTATGTTTGTGGGAATTACATATTAAATAGCTTTAAAGATTAAAATACCAGGCACTATGAAAAGGTAATTAAGGTCCCTCAGCAGTTCTGTAGCATCCTTGGAATCATGTGAGTGATTTAAAAAAAAAATGATTTTCATTTGCAAAAATCTTCTCCTCTCCTGTGAATATGAGAAAAACAAAACTTCTGTTACACACTATACTATAGCAAAACAAATTGCTACAATAGTTATGTCTAAAAGAACATACATGTACACATACACACGTGCATAATATACATTTTTCGATGTATATATGTGTCTCATTCTTTCCTCTGAATCTTTACTTCTCTATGAGAGATGTGTAGCATCTTTTATCAGTAGTCCTCTGAAATTGTGGCGAGTTATGTTGATGAGAGTTCCTATGTTTTTCACAGCTGTTTGTCTTTACGATATTGTTATCATTGTACAAATTATTCTCCTGATTTCCTTCACTACACTCAGTATCAGTCTGTAGAAATCTCCGTAGCTTTCTTGGAATACAATACAGTAATATGATAGTATTCCATCACATTTATATATCACAGCTTTTCAGTTATTCTTTATTTGGTGGGTATATACTTTGATCATATGCTATGCTGCCAAGTACAATTATAGTTGTACAAGTTAGATATTTAGAATCTAGGCTGTTTGGATAAGCTCAGTTTCACTGGTGGATTCAGGGATTTCATTGTGTACTTTCTCTTCTAAGTCCCTTTTAAAAATATTAATGTATAGCTATAAATATTTTTGTATATTCTTAGTTTGAGTTTATTTAGAAATAATTCCTCCTTTTATATATCTCCCCTTTTATTCACCCTTCTCTTTTCTCTCCTTTTCCTCCTTTTTCCCTGTTGAATGGAATATATTTCTTACTCTACCTTGTATGGGTATATTCTTCACTCCTTTGACAGTTTAGATGAGTAAGGTTCAAGTGTTAGCAGTTCTCCTTACCTCTTTTCTGCCTGTTTGTTTACCAGGGATGGGGAACCTGTGACCTTAAGGCCACTAGGTCCTTAAATGAGGCCCTTTGACTGAATTCAAACTTCACAGAACAAATCCCCTTAATAAAAGGATTTGTTCTGTAAAACTTGGACTCAGTCAAAAGGCCAAATCCAAATACCTGGGAAGGCCACATGTGACTTGGAGGCCACAGGTTCTCTACCCTTGGTTTAGACCTTCACTTGCAGTCCCCAGTTATGTGAGATGATTTTCCCTAACTTTCTTTTTTCTTTTCCTTCCTTCCATTTCCCACTATATTTTTCTTCTTCTACCTTTCCATTCTTATAAAGATTATCAAGATATGTCAGAACCATTCCCATTTTTTCTATTTAATTAGACTCCCTCTACGACCCCTGATGATGAGTTATTTCAGAGGGGACACATTATCTTCTCACATTAGAATGTAAGCAGTTTATCCTTGTTTAGTCCTTTGTCATTTTTTGTTTGTGTTACCTTTTTTTGTTTCTCTTTAACTTCTGCTTTTAGTATTCAGCACTGTTCTTTTCATTAGGATGTTTGGAAATCTATTTCATTAAGGTTCCATTTTTTTCTCTTGTAGGATTATGTTGTTTTGCTCCCTAGGTTATTCTTGACTGTAAACCTATCTGTATATCATCTATCTATCCATCCATCTATCTCTCTATCTATCTAATCTGTATATGTATGCATATATACACATATACATACACGTATATCTCTTTTGCTTTCTGGAATATTGTATTCTAAGTTCTCTTCTCCTTTATAGTTGTGGCTGCGAAAGGGTGTATGATCCTGACTATGACTTCTTGGTACTTGGATTCTTTTCTTTCTAATTGCTTGTAGTATTTTTTTTCTTTGACCTGGAAGCCCTGGATTTTGGCTGTTACGTTCCTGGGAATTTTCATTTTGAGGTTTCTTTCAGGAGGTGACTGGCAGATTGTTTTCCTTTCCATTTTGCCTTTTGTTTTTAAGAGATCCAGATAGTTTAGAAATTTCTTTAAATATGTCTATGTCCTTTTTTTTGGTCCAATGATTCTCAAATTTTTCTCCTCAATCTGTTTTCCAAGCCAGTTGTTTTTGCTATGAGATAACTTATATTTTACTTTTTTCAGTCTTTTACTTTGTTTTAATATTATTTTCTCATTGAGTTATTGGATTATAATGGTTAATATCCATTCTAACATTTGTTTGTTCCTTAGGCAAGAGTTTTTATGTCTTGTGCCAAGCTGTTAATTATGCTCTTTACAATTTTTTCCCTGTAGCTCTCATTTCTTTTCCACTTTTTTGCCTCCATCACTTTTATTTCATTGATAAAAACATTTTTAAACTTGAAGCAAATTTTTTTTATCTCCCCTATTAATTCTAATTGAAATTGTGCCCAAGTTGCGGCACAAAGTTTCTTTGCGGCTTCTCATATATATACATAAACGTGTATGTATACATATGCATACACACACACACACACACACACACATATACACACACACATACATATTCCTATGCACATACACATTATACATATGCACATACATATGCATTTGTATATATATGGATGTTATGTATGTTAACACATAAAGGATCTGTAATTTAATCAATGTGGATTGGATACTTCTTTCTGCTGATTCAGACTGCAGTGCCTCCTTGACTCAATGTAGTAGTCTTTGTGGATGAAATATTCATTGCCTCTTAGCAAACTTGATGATGAACTTTTCTGTACTTTGCAAGGTTGGTTCTCAAATAGCAGACATATATATAATCTATCACTGGATTATAGCAGCCTCTTCCTCTTGATAGAAACAGTCAGAAAGAGTGTTCCATTGGTGTAACCACCACAGCCTTGGATTCCTCCACACAATGATAAGGTATTGGAATAGGACTTTAGTAGAAAGATCCTCTAGTCCTTACAAAAAGGAGCTCTTGTAGGAAGATGAAATGAATTTTATTGGAAGGAAAGTTCCCAGAGGCTACAAGAAATCTTAACACTTGTTATGTTCTAAAACCCAGTTAATACCTCCCCAAACTATTGTCTGTGATTTTATTAAAATTATTTACAGGCAGACAGGCCAGTCTTGGGTAAGCAGATAGGGTAGAGGAAAAGTCAAGGTCATATTGGTAGGGAACCTGTGGCCTCAAGGTTGCAGGTTCCCTACCACTGGTCAAGGGCATAGGGGCAGCCTTTTCATTGGTTCCCTGCTACATCCTTCACACAGCTTCCAAATTTATATATTTAAAAAAACAGGTCCAATTATATTGCTCCCTGATTCAAGAATACCTAATTGTCATACCTAATTGCATCTAGATTAAAATATAAACATCTCTGGTGTTGGAAATCCTTTACAATATGGCTCTAGCCTACCTCTCTTAACTTGCTGCACTTAGACCATCCTATACATTCTATGTTCCAAACTGGCCACCTTGCTTTTCTGTCTCCTATTTCACTCTTTTTACACATCCTTTCTACTTAATGAATCCCTGTCTTTTTTCGAGGTTGTTCTTAAGTGCTACTTACTTCTACTGAATGCATTTCTGCCCCTACTTGTATCCTGGAAAGTTTCTTTGCATGTATTTTGTATTTATTAGCTATGTTAATGACCATTCTTTGCCTCATTTCTTTTGATTCAGCAACCTTAGTCACTGAATGGCTACTGCCTCAGTCAAACAGACTTGTTACAAATCCTGGACCATCTCCAGTTGTTCTGATCCATATCTGACCACTCTATCAGATGACCCTGGAGGAGAAAGTGAGGCTGTTGGCTTTGCCCTTCCTCACTTAAGTCCAGGGCAACATGCATGTCATCACCTCCCTGGTGTCATGGTCCTCTTGAAGAACAAAGGGCACATAGCAGCAGCAATAGTATTCCCAGCCTCTAGCACTGGATCTGGCTCATGGTAGAGAGTCAGTAGATGCTTGTGGAAGGAGTAAAAGAAGGCAGTAGGACCTGGCACTTAAGCATAGCCGTGAAGGAAGACAAAGACTTTATCAAACAGTTGAGGAAAAAGAGATTTTTACTGCTTGTTCAGTTGTGGAGAAGTGGAAGTTAGATGTTACGTTGGGGAAATAGAATAGCTAGTAGTCCGGTTGGACTGGGACTCAGAGTGTATGAAGGGGAGTATTATTATGAAATAAAGGTGAATTGGACTCAGATTATAGAGGACTTTAATAGCCAGGTTGAAGGGTTTTGTATTGTACTAGAGGCATAGGAAATCATCTGAAGGGTTTTGAATGGTGAAAAAACGTTGGAAAGATTATTTGTTTTGAATCTTTGTATAGGGCAGAATTTTGGAAACAATTGAAACACTTAAACAACAACAACAAAATAGGATGGAGTATAGAGGAAAGGAGGCAGGAAAAAACATTTGGAAGATTATTAAAATTCACTTTAATTCAGTAGCCTTATTTAAGGGAACTTTGTTAGTCACTGAGGATACAAAGATAGTATGTACAATTGCTTAGATCTCTAAACAAAAGGAAAATAAAATAGATAACATCTAAGAGATTTTTGTTTGTTTTTTGGATTTTGTTAAATGCTGATAGTTATAACCTTCCTGTATCTCAGCGACTCTCAGTTAAATTCAACAAATACTAAGCTAATGATAATCTATTATTAATGTAATTATTAGGAGGCAAGCCTGTGTTGCTGTGGATTTTTAATTATTAATGTAATTATTCAGAGGCAAGCATTGTTGCTGTGGATGGATGCTTCTGCTTTTTTATCTCTGGACAAGTTAATTAACCTCTGCCTGCCTTAGTTTACTCATAGATAAAATGAGAATAATAGTAGCGTTTCCCTGCTACAAGAGTTGTGATGGTCAAATGAGATAACACCTTTGCATCTTTGGTTTACAAATCTGAAAGTGCCATATAAATGCACAGGTGTTATTAAACATATACTGTGTTGTGGAAAAATCTGTATCAGATGCTTTTATACTAGTGATATGAAACCAAAAATAATGTTGCCTGCCTTCTAGGTATTTATATTTTGCTGGGGTAGGAATACCATGCATATGCAGATAGGTAAATATTAAGTAATTTGTCTGGCGAGGATACTAAGAGAGGAGTAGAGAGAAGGGATATGTAAAGACTTAGTAGGAAGTAGCACCTGAAGCCTTGAAGGACTCTGCAGTCCATCTATGACGGTCACCTTGGCCGTTTTGCTTTTGACCCCAGAGCTGCCTGTCTTTTCTCTGCCTAGAACAGCATCTTTCGGACTGGACCTCCAGAAATTACTTCCCCAGTCCCTTTAGGAGTTAATCTTAACTGTTTTAGAACTCTTTCCCTGGGACTGAGCTGTGTAGTTTTGATGATGAGAGAATGCACTAAGCTTAGCTCACAGTAGGAGGCTCTAAGTCAGGCCATGCTTTACACTCCATCTAGCCTTTGGCTCTGGCAAGCTTGCCATTTCATTTGTGTCTATGCCAACACTCCCAATCAAATCCTTGCTTACATTGCTTTTGGTAAAATTCTGTACAATGATCAGCCCAACATTGTTCTGACTCCCTACATTTATATGCCTTTCCCTGGCCACCATTTTCTACTGTATGTTGTCCTTTCTTAGTAGAATATAAGTTCCTTCCCATTTGCTCTCCTTTCCCTTCCTCTGTTCCTATATATATATATATATATATATATATATATATATATATACTTAGTTAAATCTTATTTATTATGTATCCATGCCATCTCTCTCGTTCATCCTCTTTTCTATATTCATATTCCCACTGCCCTAATTCAGGGATTTGGATTATTGTACTTTCCTCCTAATTTGACATCGCTCTCAGATCTGTCTTATAACCCAGCTGCCAGTCTGCTTAAGAAGTTTCAGTGGCTTCCAGTTGTTTCTAGGATAAAATACAAATTCTTCTTTGGGGCATTAAAGACTTTCACAGCCTGGCTCAATCTAACCTTCTCTTTCCAGATTTATTTCATGTTAATCTCCCTCCTACACTCCCTGGCCTATCTAAATTAACCTCCTTGTTTGCTGCATGTGATATTCTGTCTTTTGCCTCTGTGCGTGCTATTTTGCAAAGTTCCTGAAATGCTTTCCCTCATCAACTCTTGTTTCTTGGAATACTCCGCTTCTTTTCAGGACTCAGCTCAGGTTCTACCTCTGAAATGAGACCTTTCCAACTTTCCCCAATTGTTAATGCTTCCCCGAACCAAATTACTTTGTATATATTGTATGTTTGCTTATATGTCTATGTGTTGTTTCCCTCAGCAGAATGTATGACTTTTTAGGGCTGTAACTATTTTAATTTCTGTTTTAAATGCCAAAGACCTTTGGACAGCACATGTTTGACTCTTAACAACTGTCATTTGAATTAAGTTGAGATACCATATGGGCCATCGTCCCCAGGGAAATATCCCACTTCGTAGGTGACAGTGTAAGAAAAATAGGGCTAACTACATAGATTTGGGAGTCAATTGCACAGAGATAATTATGCTCTGAAGTGATGAGATCACTGAGACAGATGTAAGGAGAGAGGGGAAAGGGCCCAGAATTAAGTCTAGTAACAAGAATAGTGATTCCTTGGAGTTTACAGATGTGTGGTAGGAAATGAAGACTATAGATTATATTGTAGACTATGTTCTTCTAGACCAGAGGTGGAGAACCTGAAGCCTCAAGGCCCTCTAGATCCTCAAGTGTGGCCCTTTGACAGAGTCTAAACTTGACAGAACATATACCCTTAATAAAAAGGATTTGTTCCATAAAACTTGGTTTCAGTCAAAAGGTCATGTTTGAAGACCTAGAAGACCCCATGTGGTCTTAAGGCCACAGGTTCCCCAACCTGTTCTAGGCTGTCACAGCTGTCCTAATCTCCCTTGTCTTCCTTCCCAGGATTGGCCCTACAGTTAACCAGTTCAGCTCTTCACTGCCTTTTACTCTCGAGTCCTTTGCTCCCAGGTTCCCATTGATGCTCACCACTTGTTAAGCCCCAGTCTTTTGTTGCTCCCACCACCTGCCCTTCAACTCTCTCCAAAGTTGCTAAATGATCTCCTAATTGCCAAATCTAATGACATTTTCTTAGTTCTTATCTCAAAAGTTGTAGAGAAGTCTCATACTAGGATTACACTCTCTTCTCTGACCACCCTTTCCCACTATGTTTTGTCCTCTCTTATTAGAATGTAAGTTACTTCTCTTCATCTTTTGGCACTCTTGACTGCCGTCTTCTCCAAGACCTTCTCTCCTTTCTGAGTTTTTGTGCCACTGTTCTCTCCTGGTTTCCTTCAACCTTTCTGACCATACCTTTTGAATTTTCTTTGCCAAATCTTCATTGGAGTCACGTCCATTTACTATGGATGTTCTACAAAGATTTGTCCTTGGTCTTCTTCTCCCCTATCAGGGGATCTTAACTTTTTCTGTGTTCTGGACCTTTTTGGCAGTTTCCTGAAGCATAATGGTCCCTTCTTAAAATAACATTTTAAAATCTGTAAATACATGGGATTTATATACATAATACATAGGATTTACACAGGAAACCAAGTGCATTGAAATAAAAAAATTCTTGACCTACCTGAGTTCACAGATCCCTTGGATGTCCATAAGATGGATAGCGAAGAACCTCTGCTCTGGCTGTGTGATCTCATTAATTCCTGTGAATTCATTTATCACCTCTTTGCAGATGATTTTCATATCTTTTTATCCAGACTGAAACTTTCTTATAACTTTTGAACTTTGGATAGTAATTGACTGGATCTTTTGAAGTGGATGTCATGTAGATGTCTTAAGTACAACACATCCGAAAAAAAAAAAAACCTCATTGTTTTCCCTCCTTCACAACTTCCCTATTACTGTTGAAGGTACCACTGTCTTTCCAAATACCTAACTCAGAAGTGTCAGACACAGGAGCACATCCCATAACACTTCCAAATGCAACCCAGTTAAAATGTAATTGGGAAATATGTAATAAAAGAATAAAAGTACAATAAAACATAGATGATGTTAATATGCGATTTTCTTAGTTATAATGTGACTTGCAGTTTCTGCTTGAGTTTGATACTGAAAACGTTTTTGGGGTGCTTGTACCCAATGTCAAGGCAGGTTCTCCTGGAATGAGTTCACATTCTCAAGCCTTCTCTTAGTCAAGTGGCAAAAAGTTTATTATAAAGCTTTAGCAAACATGGATCCTTAAGGGAACCTGCAAGAGACTGAGAGTGTTCCTCTATATTTATTCCATCTAATTATATCAAAATTGTCAGCTTTAGTAAACTTTAATAAATTTGAAATTTTTAGCAGTCTAGGGTTTGGTCACTATACCATTGTTTTGTGTTTAATGATCAGCAAACTGTTGTATAGATGGATAAAATAATTGCTCTTTTATTGTTAAATAAACATTGGGATCCAAGTTACCATTTTTGTTCACTGAAAGAATCTTCTGAATAACTTTTGTAGCATACTGAATGTTAAGGTATATGTACTTTATCTTTTTTCTGCATAGTTTTGTTTTCTTGTGCTAAATCTTTATAATTTGAGAACTTTTAATTCTTTGTAGTTTGGAGGTTATGAGATTTGGTATGGCAATATCTATTAAAAATATTGTTCTTAAATTATGAATCACTCTTTTATCTAGTTACTTATGGGCAGCAGTTTTGTCTATGATGAGTTTTAAAGGCTCTTATAGAGTTTGTCTTTGTAGTATTTGTATTTATATCTGTATTGCAATTACAGTTCTTTTACTGGAAGCTTTCTCTAATCCTCCTTAATTCTGTTGCCTTCCCTGTGTTAATTACTTCCTATATCTAAGATATTAGCTGAGAGCCCTTCCTCAGTATATAAGTGATCAAAGGGCGAGATGCTGTGTGAAACTATCCAAGTTTTTGAATGAGCAGTTAATCATAATTCTGTGAAATATGCTCCAAATAACTAATAATAATCAGAATGCAAAATAAAATACCTCTGGGCTTTTACTTGACACTCATCAAAGTGATAAAGATGATAAAAGTTGGAAATCGTGTTTGAACAGCTGTGGAAAGGTAAATCTACTAATACTTATTGGGGAATCTGAATTGTTTCGGTGGTTTTTTTGGAAAGCAGTTTGAAATTATTGAGAAAATGATTAATACTTCATATTCTTTCACATAGTGATCCCACTACAGGACTTAAGGAAGTAAAAGAAATAAAACTATTTTAAATAGCAAAATTTTCATAGTAGCATCTTACTTAGCGTAAACTTGGGAATAAATTGAGTACTCATTGATTGGGGAATAGCCTAATAAATTGATTTATTAATATAATGAAATATTATTTTGCCATAGTCTATAATAAACAGTAACTGTGATAAACTCAGAGAAATAAACTTCTTATAAACAGAATCAAGGAAGTTAGATCAAGAAAACAGTATGCATAATAATTAGTTATAATGAAATGAGCACTGCAAAACAATTCAAATTAAATGCAGTGACCAATCCAAAGAATTGATAATGAAACACATTTCCCGCTAGCAGTAGAAGAGGGGAGGTAAAATACAGGTGCTAAATATGTTGTCAGATACTGTCATTGTTAATTTTGCTCTTTTAAAACTTTTTCCGTGTTGCGGGGAGAATTATCTAGTGTTTGGGTTTTCTTAGGAAGTGAAACTAACATAAAAACCAAAAAGAATCGGCAGCCAAGATGGCGGAGTAGAAAGACTCACATTTGCTAGCTCCGAACCCACAGCCCATAGATTTTCTGTAAAAAGAACTCCTGACAAATTCTGGAACAGTGGAAGCTGCGCAGCAACACAGTGAAGGAGATTTCTGTTGCAGAGAGCCCTGAAAAACTGACCGCAAAGGTACCCTGGACGGGAGCGGAGCCCTGCCCTGTTGAGCCCTCCCCTCCCCCTGCCCTGGCCGCACCGCACGGAGAGGAGCGAGCAGACCCAAGCAGGCTTCAGGGACCAGAATCTCCTGCAGCCGCGAAGGTCCCTCCACCCACAGACGCACAGGTCAGCGAGAGAGACAGGCTGAGAGGGGAGCGGGGTATCTCCGGGACTCGGACACCTTCGGGAGGTGGTGGCCACGGCAGAGGCAGAGGCAGCTCGGCCAGAGGCACGCAGAGCAGGCAGGACCTCGGCAGCAGCTCCATTACAAAAGATCTCTGCATAAACCCCCTGAGGGAACTGGGCCTGGGAGGCGGCCCTGCCCCAACCTGAGCACCAGCAGATAAGCTCCCATTGAAGAGCAGTCAGGCCTGCTGCCAAAAGCCCTGAGGCTGGGGAGCAGCATTTGAATCTCAGACTCCAAGCACTAGCTGGGCGGACCTAGGCTGGGGTGGAGAGGACTCTCAGAAGTCAAGTAACTGGCTGGGAGCATTTGAATCTCAGACCCCAAGCACTAGCTGGGCGCATCTAGGCCAGGGGGTGGAGAGGACTCTCAGAAGTCAAGTAACTGGCTAGGAAAATACCCAGAAAAGGGAAAAAAACTAAGACCATAGAAGGTTATTT
>CM053774.1:58683818-58708037 GCA_028658325.1 Potorous gilbertii | reverse complement strand
TGCCTTTCCATACCTGTTCTAGTTCCTGCTTAAATAACAACTATAAAATCAAATTTAGCATTAAAACCTTAACTTTTCCATCAGTGCCAAATTTTACCTGAGGTTACCTTCTTCTAGGAAATTTAGACTAAAATTCTTTTCTCCAAGCTAAAGATGTCTCTGATTTATTCTCAGTAATTAATTCAATCAATTGTTTTAATACTAATTGCTTTTACCTCATTTTGTAACATGTCAATTTTTCTCCCCATAACTCCCCTCCCCACCCCTTTCCTAATACCTTGCATTCTGATTGCTCCTTCCCTCAATGTACCCTCCTTTCAGTCACACCCCACCCTTCCGTTATCCACATCATCTCTCTTTTCTTGTAGGGCAAGATAAATTTCTATACCCCATTCCCTGTATTTCTTATTTCCCAATTATATGCAATAATAATTCTCAACATTCATTGCTAATACTTTGAATTCCAATTTCTCTCCCTCCCTTCCCAGCCCCACTGAGAAGGCAAGGAATTCAATATAGGATATACATATATATATATATATATATATATATTGTTTCAAAAGACTTCCATAATAATTATGTTGTGTAATAATAATATATAATAATAATATATATAATTATTATATTATTATATATAATATATATTATAATATATGTATGATATTATCATATATATAATAATAAGTTGTGTAATACTATATTGCCCTCTATGCTACACTATCCCCCCTTATTTTTTTATTCCCTCATTTCACCTTGTCCTTTCCCAAAAGTGTTTATTTCTAGTTACTCCCTTCTCCCATTTGCCCTCCCTTCTATCATTCCCCTCACCCCACTTGTGGCCTCCTCCCCTACTTTTCTGTAGTGTAAGATAGATTTTCATACCAAATTTAGTGAGAATGTTATTCCTTCCTTCAGCCATATGTGAAGAGAGTAAGCTTCACTTTTCCCCTCTTACCTTCTCCCTTTTCTCCTCCACTGAACACAATTTTTCTTAAATCTTTTATGAGTTTTAGCCAGCCCCATTCCATTTCTCCCTTTCTCCTCCCAGTGTTTTCCTCCCTCATCCCTTAATTTTTAATTTATTTTTTTGTAGATATCCTCTCTTCTGATTCAACACAGCCTGTACTGTCTGTCTGTGTATGTATGTACGTACATACAATCCCTCCACCTACCCAAATACTGAGAAAAGTCTCTAGAGTTCCAAATATTATCTTTCCTTGTAGGAATATAAACAGTTCAGCTTTAGAAAGTCTTTTATTATTTCTCTTTCCTGTTTAACTTTTCATACTTCTCTTGATTCTTGTGTTTGAAAGTCAGATTTTCTCTTCAGTTCTGGTCTTTTCATCATGAGTGCTTGAAAGTTCTCTGTATCATTGAGTGACCATTTATTATCTTGAAGTATTATACTCAGGTGATTCTTGGTTTTAATCCCAGTTCCTTTGACTTCTGGAATATCCTATTCCAAGTCCTTTGATCCTTCAATGTTGAAGCTGCCAGATCCTATGCTATCCTGATTGTATTTCCACAATACTCAAATTGTTTCTTTCTAGCTGCAGTATTTTCTCTTTGACCTGAGAACTCTGAAATTTGACCACAATATTCCTAGGAGTTTCTCTTTTCGGTCTCTTTTGGTAGGTGATCAGTGGATTCTTTCAGTATTTATTTTGCCCTCTAATTCTAGAATATCAGGACACTTTTCCTGGATAATTTCGTGGAAGATAATGTCTAGGCTCTTTTTTTGATCATGCCTTTTAGGTAGTCCCATAATTTTTAAATTGTCTCTCCTGGATCAGGTCAGTTGTTTTTCCAATGAGATGTTTCACATTATCTTCCATTTTTTCAAACTTTTGGTTTTGTTTTTTAACTGTTTGGTTTATCTCATAGTCACTCAGTTCCCTGAACTCAATTCTCTCTTTCATAGAACTAATTATTTAGTTCAGTGAACTTTTGAACCTTCTCCTCCATTTGGCTAATTCAGCTTTTTAAAACCTCCCTCTCCTCATTGACTTTTTGGACCTCTTTTTCCAATTGAGTTAGCCTCTTTTTAAAGGTGTTATTTTCCTTAGCACTTTTTTGGTTCTCCTTTAGCAAGCAGCTAACTCAATTTTCAAGCTCTTCATTGCCTGAACTCAATTTAAGTTCCCTTTTGGAGTCGCTGGAGGCAGGGGCCTTGACTTCCTGTGACAGCATTCCTTGTTCTTCCTCATCTGAAAGAATGGGAAGAGACACCTGGTCACCAAGAAAGTAACTTTTTGTGGTCTTATTTTTTTCCCCCTTTTTGGGCATTTTTCCAGCTTGAATCCTTTGTTAAGAGGTTAGTCCTATTGCCCCTCCTCTCATCAGTGCCGTATTCAAGGCTGAGATTGGAGTCAGCTGCTTGATTTCCCAGGGCTTTAGGTGGGGGTGGGACCATCACTCAGTGCTGAGGTTTAGATCAGCTGTTCCTACAGCCAGATTCTTTAAGCTGAACTGCTTGGACAGTGGATCCAGGTTGCTTCCCAGCTGCCAGCAGTCTACTGCTTCTGCCATTGCCTGAGGCTGTTGCTGGAGTAACCCCATTTCCTTCTCTCTCAGCTGGGAAATCCCTCCCACCCTGACCTTTGGAGCTTTCTTGAGAGATCTGGAACCCTCCCTGCTGGGAACTCTGCCCCAAAGGTCTGTTCAGGTCCTGTTCCTTCCAGTGCCACATGGCCAGGGCTGGGCTCTGCTCCGCTCAGCATCCCATGAGATAGACCTTTCCTGTCAGCCTTCCAGATTGCCTTTGGCTGGAAACCTCTTTCACTCTGTTGTTTCGTGGCTTCTGCTGCTCTGGAATTTGTTGAGAGTCATTTTTTACAGGTATTTTGTGGGCTGTAGGGAAAACGCTAGAGTATATGCGTCTTTCTACTCTGCCATCTTGGCTCTGCCACTCCAGTTTTACTTTTTATTGTCTTAATCATACTCAGGTCTACCCGAATTTCTCTTACGAACTGCCCAATTACTAATAACAATTTTAGGTATATGTTTTACATTTTACATTCATAAAAGGTAAACAGTCTGTTCTTATTGACTTTTTTGTAATTAGTCTTTAGTATTTCTTAGTTCTTGTATAGTAAATCTTCTAAGTTTGGGTTTTTTGTTTTGTTTTTTTTTTTAACAAAATCCTGAAAGTCTGACAATTCATTAAATGTTTTTTTTTTTTTTTCCATTCAGGATTATGCTTAACTTTGCTGGACATGGTATTTATGGCTGCAACCCAGTTCTTTGCTCTTCAGTACAGTGTTCCAAGACCTGTGATCTTTTAATGTTATTACTGCTAGGTCTTTTGTGATTCTAATTGTGGCACTGCCATATTTAAATTTTTTTTTTTGCTTGTAATATTTTATCCTTAAGCTGGGGATTTGGAATTTGACTATAATATTTCTGTGGGCTTTCCTCATGGGATCTCTTTTACAAGGTAATAGGTAGATTTTTTCTGTTTCTACTTTCTGCTCTTGTTCTGAAGTTTCAGGACCTTATTCTTATGTTTTCTATTCTTGATGTGTTCTCTAGATCAGTTGTTTTTCTTTTGAGATGTTTCACATTCTTTTCTATTTTTTCTTTATATTTGTTTTATTATTTTTTGGTCTCATAACTTGTCTGGTTTCCCTTTATTCAATTCTAATTTTCAAGGATTCATTTTCTTACTTAAGATTCTTACCCATGACCAAGTCTTGGCAGCACAGCTGGATCTGGCATTCCTTATCAGCAGGGGTTCCCTTAGTCTTCCTTGCTTAGATGCTCAACTCCCCAAACTGTATGGGAAGTGAAAGTTCCTGGGGCTGAGGCACAACCCAACTTGCCCCAGGGTTGCCTGCTTGCTGTTTCAGGGCCTGTAGGTATTTTCACAGGGACCAAACTTTTTTCTGGGAGTTTTCTTTAGATCTGTTCTACTCCAACTTTTGTTACTTTTACCTTTGTACATTCATCCTGAGACACTATCTCATCATGTTTGTGGGAGAAATCTGGAGAGCTTGGGATTTTTTGACCTACTCTGCTATCTTCCCAGAATCTTCTCAATTTATTTTATAATTCAATTCCAAAGTTTCCTATCAGGTAAGTAAAAAAAAAAGTAATTCCCTTTTATCTCCTACAGCACATTTTGGGTCACCTGAGAGAAAGTTGGACTGTTAGGGTCCACCAGTGAATGTATTCCAGGGCTTTTATTCTTTTTTGTTGTTTTTTTTACAGTTTTCAATTTATTTATTTTTAGTTTTCAACATTCACTTCCAGAAGTTTTAAATTGTTTTCCCCTCCCTCCCCAAGACGGCATGCAATCCAATATGGACTCTGCACATACATTCCTATTAAATACATTTTCACATTACTCATGTTGCATAGAAGAATTATTACAAATGGGAAAACCATGAGAAAACAAAAGAAAACACAAAAGGAAATAGTCTGCTTGCCTCTGCATTGACTCTATAGTTCTTTCTCTGAATGTGGATGGCGTTTTCCATCATGAGTCCTTTGGAATTGTTTTAGGTTCTTGCATTGCTAAGAAGTCTATCAAAATCAGTCATCACACTCTGTGGCTGTTTCTGTGAAAATATTCTCCTGGTTCTGCTCACTTCTCTCAGCATTGGTTCATACAAATCCTTCCAGGATTTTCTGAACTCTGCCTGCTCATCATTATAGCACAGTAGCATGCCATTACATTCAGATACCACAACTTGTTCAGCCAGTCCCCACCTGATGGGCATTCCCTTGATTTCCAGTTCTTGACCACCACAAAAAGAGCTGCTATAAATATTTTTGTACACATGGTTACCATTTTTATGATCTTTTTGGGATACAGCGCTAGAAGCAATATTGCTGGGACAAAGGTTACCCACATTTTTATAGCCCTTTGGGCATAGTTCCAAATTGCTCTCTAGAATGATTGGATCAGTGCACACCTCCACCAACTGTGATTTAATGTTCCAGCTTTCCCACATCTTCAACATTTGTCATTTTCCTCTTTTGTCATGTTAGCCAATCTGATAAGTGTGATGTGATGCCTCAGAGTTGTTTTGATTTGCATTTCTCTAATCAATGATTTAGAGTATTTTTATATGAATATAGATAACTTTAATTTCTTTCTTTGAAAACTCCCTGTTCATATCTTTTTACCATTTATCAATTGGGCAATGACTTGTGTTCTTGTAAAATTGACTCAGTTCTCTATATATTTAAGAAATGAGAACTTTATTAGCAATACTGATTGTAAAAATTCTTTCCCAGTTTTCTGCTTCCCGCCTAATCTTGGTCAGAAATTCCTCCATTCTCCATAAATCTGACAGATAAACTATTCTTTGCTGCCCTAATTTGTTTATAGTATCAGCCTTCATACCTAAATTGTGTACCCATCCGAACTTTATTTTGGTGTACGGTATCAGGCGTTGTTCTATGTCCAGTTTCTGCTATACAGTTTTCCAGTTTTCCTAGCAGTTTTTGTCAAATAATGAGTTCTTATCCTAGAAGCTGGGGTCTTTGGGTTTATCAAACAGTCGATTGCTGTAATCATTGGCTACTGTGTCTCGTATACCTAATCTATTTCACTGATCTACCCCTCTATTTCTTAGGCAGTACCAAATGGTTTTGATTGATTGCTGCTTTATAATATAATTTAAGATTTGGTATGGCTAGGCTACTTTACCTGGCATTTCTTTTCATTAATTCCCTTGATATTCTGGACCTTTTTTTCTTCCAAATGAATTTTGGTATTTTTTCTAGCTCTATAAAAGAATTTTTTGGTAGTTTGATTAGTATGGCACTGAATAAATAAATTAATTTATTTAGAATTGTCATTTCATGGCTTTTATTTTTAAATAACATCCCCCTTTGTTGTGCGAACATGTTCTACATAGAACTACCATACTAGGCTACTGAATTAAATGCATCTTTTGACCTCTACACTGGGCAGGCTGGACAAATTTGGTGTCTATTCCAGACACTTTTGAAGCTCTTGTTCTCTTTATTGTAATCCTTGGTGATGAAGATGAATTGGCAACTGTAAGGAGCTTTTTTTTAGCATATCAAATGCCAAGCCCTGGATTCTTTAAAATGTCTTCCACTAGTAGCTAGAAATACAGTTTAAAGAACGGCACAAGCTCCATCCTCAGGGTTACATTTTGCTGGAGTGAATGAGTGAAAAACTTTTTATAAAGCACATACTGCATTCTAGGCACTGTGCAAGGAAATGGGAATACAGATAACAAAATGATAGTCTCTGGCCTCAAGGAACTTAACATTCTGTTGGTTTTGGCAGGTGAAAGATGAAATGACTGAGAGAACAAAAGCTTGAGCTTTTAATCTTAACAGTTTATTAAGCAGTACATGCCAATGCATAACAAATCAGGACCAGGCCTCCTTTGTTTTGGCACTGCATCCCGAATACAACGAGAGACAGATTTGTATGCGTTAAAAATAATAAATCCAATAAGATCAATTTATTAAAAGAAAATAGTTAACCAGGATACAAAATTAGGTAATCTGATTTCTAACTGGAGGAAAGATTAGGGGCTTTCCAATTTGGGAAGGGGAGGATAAACAGGTACAATTTGCTGAAATCAGAAAAAGAGGTGTCCCACTCCCTTTTACTATCTGTGTACAGTCAAAAGAACACGAAATCTACAATTCATTGACTAGGTTGGGGCCAATTTTTAGATAAGACATATGAGTTGCTTGAAATTTGTAATCGTGAGAAAACCCTTTGCATCAATCTTCAGATCTGACTAGGTGTCTGGTCAGCATAACTTAGGTCCTTAGCTAATGGTCTCTAAGCAGCAAGTATAGGTGATTCAACTTTGCAGCCACACAAAACTGGCTTCAAATAATACAATAAAGTTTTCTTAAAATTTCCATAATTGAATAAAAGTTTCTGGCAAGAAAGTGGACTACACCCATAATTGAATAGAGAAGGAACTGACCGAGATCCAAAATTGAGTCACAAGATGGTGTTAGTGAGGTTCACTCAATTTTCACAGGAGAGGGCATGTACATAGGGGAGTGGTAACTAGGGAAGGATGTCTTGTATACAGAGAGCTTGTACATAGGGGAGTAGTGACAAGGGAAGGAAATTTTTGGTCGATAGAATCAGAAGGATGGTGAGTTGATCCAGAAGTAGTGATATGGTATTATATTTTCCAGAAGATAACTCTAATATACTTTTGGTTAAGTTGTAAAAGAGACCAGCAGTTTCTGAAAATTGACATCATACCAGAAATATCAATAAACTATTTGTCCTCCTTGACACAGACATCTCATTTTTGGGGATATAGCCTAAGGAGGTCAAAGACAGGCTCCATTTATACTGAAATATTCGTGGCAGTATTGTCTGATGTGGGACCAGCTAGATTTAATGGGCTAGCTGAGTTTGCACTTGCTCACTAATAAGGACAGTTTAGCTCCACAATGAGAGTTCTAAAACTGGATTAACTTCCCCAAGGCCTGGGACATATTATCTGGAAGTCTTGTTAGGGAGAGTGGTAATCCAGGAAGGGAGAAGTGGAAAGAATATGAAACCTACACCTCTTCATAAGTATAGTAGAAAGTAACATATGATAGGGACAAAGGAGAAGCCTAAACAGAGTATTCTGTGAATCCTTTTCCATCAACTACTGTTGAAAGGACAAAAAAGCACTGGGAAGAGACAGTAAGAAAAAAAAATCAAAAAAGGAGGAAAAATGTGGGAATAGGAAATGAGCTGCCAAAATGAAGAATGAATTTATTGAAGCAAAACAGATCAACGTGTTGCCCATGTCTTCAAATGCACTCTTTATTCTGCACCTGTCATTTACCATTTCTCCGCAAAGAGTTGAGAAGCATTCCTCTGAAGTCCCTTTGTTGATCAGTGCTATAAAATCTCTCCCTGTGGTTTTCCTTTACATTATTGTGATCATCATGTAAATTAATCTCTTCATTCTTCTAACTTTCTTCTGCATCAGTTTATATAGGGTTTGTCTGAACTGTCCCTACTAGGGCAAGAAGAAAAATGGGCCTTGTATAAAGTAGTTAGCAGGCAAGAGAAGAAATTAAAAAGTGCTTTAGTTACTGTGGTTCCTTCAGCACCAAGAATCTTTGGTTGGTGATTCACATTTACTAGCTGTGTGACAACCCTAGGCAAAGTCGTTTAATTTCTGTTTGCCTTTGTTTTCTCATCTGTAATGATGATGACATGATGATAAAATAATAGCATTGAACCTCACAGAAATATTGGAAGTTTAAACTGAGATGTGTATAAAGTGCTTTCCAAACTTTTCATTTTCTTCAGTGAGCCTGTCGATCTCCTTTTTCATTTGGCCACTTTTGCTTTTTAAGGCATTCTTCTCATTGACTTTTTAGACCTCTTTTACCATTTAGCCTAATCCGGTTTTTAAGGTGTTATTTTATTCAGTATCTTTTCTATCTCCTTTACCAAGCTCTTGATTCACTTTCGTGATTACCTTTTTTTAAAAAATTAAATTATTTTATTTGTTTTCAGTGTTCTACAGTCACTTACATATATCTTAGATTTTTCCCCTTCCTTCCTTCCTTACTCTCTCTCTGAGATGGCACACAGTGTTACGTATACATTATATATATAATATATATACATACCTTCCTATTAATTACATTTTCACCTTAGTCATGTTGCTTGGAAGAATTAAAATTAATGGGAGAAATCATAGAACATAATACAAAAGAAAATGATCTGCTTCATTTTGCGATCCAATTCTATAGTTCTTTCTTGCGATGTGGAAGACATTTTGCCTCAAGAGTCTGTTGGGAATTTTTTAAGTCCTTGCATTGCAACATGATTTTCTTGTATCACTCTCATTTCTCTTTCCAATTTTTCCACTACCTCTACTGTTTGATTTTCAAAATTCTTTTCAAGTTCTTCCATAACCTGAGAGCAGTTCATTTTTTTTTTGAGCTCTGATTTTGTTGTCTTCTGAGTATACATTTTGATCTTTCTTGTCACCATAGTAACTTTTCTCTGTAGTCTGAGTTTTTTTCCCCTGCTGTTTGCTCATTTTGCTCATTTTCGCCGCCCATTACTTGATTTTTAACTGTTTGTTGAAGTAGGACCCTGTTCCAAACTTCAGGGCTTTTGTGCAACTGTTTTCAGAAATACTTCTAGAGACCTGTAAGTTTTCAGTTTTTCTAAGGTGGTGTGATCTAAGGAAAGATCTTTACTCCTCTTCTGACCTGTCTTTGGTTTGTGACTGACCTGTGTTTGGTTTGTGAGCAACCATAAGCATTCTTTTCTGCCCTGAAAGTGTGGGGAGGGTCCCCCCTCCACTGTGGCCACATGTTCTGCTATGTTAGTGCTCCTCCTCACTCTGGGACTACCACCCAGGACTGTGACCCGGATCTAAGTATGGACAAAGCAACAGTCTGCCCTGTAATCTCCTTCTGACCTCCTTACCATCTGTGAGCTGAGAGCTCCGGAAGCAGCAGCTGCCACTGCCACTTCTAATTTAGTCATTCCCAAGGCCTGTGCCTGGTTTGCTGAGGCTCAAACTGTGCTGGATGCAGCCTGTCCTGGACTATACTCCAATCTTATAGGTGTGACAGCCCCTTCCTGCTGACCTTCCAAGATACCTTTGGTGTCTGTGGGCTGAGACACCTGGAAACCGCCACTGCTGCCAGTGATTCAGTCGCCCTGAGTCTGGCTCTAGGTTTGCTAGGGCCTGGTCTACACTGGCACAGCCTGTGCTGAACTGTGTTCCTCTCTTACCCTGGTGCAACAGACCTTTCCTGCCAACCTTTCCAGTTGTTTTGGGCTGGAAATTTGTTTTCACTCTGTCTTTTTGTGGGTTCTGCTGCTCTAGAATTTAAAGTCATTTTTTAAAGGTATTTGGAGGTTTTGGGGGGAAACTCCACCTCCTTAAAGCACTATGTAAATAATAGGTGCCATTACTATAATTGTTATTTTGGAGGAGATCACATGCACAAACATAAATATGTATAAAATAAATCCAAGTAAATACAAGCTATGGAGATAGAGCAATTGCATTCGATATCAGAAGATATCTATGGAAAGTGCTGTTTGAGATAAGACTTGATGAAGAAATAAGGCATGCTGTGAGGTGGAGGTGAGAAAGGAGGTCATTCCAGGTGTGAGAGACAGCCACTGTAAAGGTTCAGAGATGGAAGATGGTATGCCATGTATGAGGAAACAGAGAGAAGTCAGTTTGACCAGATCATAGAGTCTTTTACAGTGAGCTGAAAAGATATATTTGGGACCAAGTGTGAAGTGCTTTTTTTTTTTTTTTAAAATTCTAGAGGCAATAGGGAGTCACTAGAGCATGTATAGGGGAGTGACATAGTTGTATCCGTGCTTAAGGAAAATCACTTGGTCAGCTGTGTGGAAGAATGATTGGAGAAGGGTTGAGTCAGGGAGACCTATTAGGAACTCATTACAGTTATCCAGGGTAGAGACAGTAATGGCAGATAATGATACCTTTCCTTTTCACCATTTGAAGATGATGACATATTTAGATTTCCAGGAAGTCACAAAAATTTCAATTTGTATATGGCGTTATTTGGGGGGGAGGGATTTAAACTATAGGTAATGTGCAGTATAATTTAATGAAAGATTATTTAACTATAAGCAAAGATTTACTATTTCTTTTAAACTTTAAAACATGTTTTAGTAGATGTTTTATAGATCTATAAATTAGCATCTGTTTAACAGATGTTAATAGATCATTAACCTATGTTAATGATACCTTTTTCTTTTTTAGCACATGTATAAGAATGCCTTAAGAAAAGAACCATGGATAAATACTATAAACTCCAAAAGATTGGGGAAGGATCCTTTGGAAAAGCCATCCTTGTTAAATCTAGGGAAGATTGTAAGCAATATGTTATCAAGGAAATTAACATTTCAAGGGTGAGTCAGTTTTTATTCTCTTTTTGGTACTGCTTTTTCATTTCCATAGTCATGTGTTTTTTTAAATCTGATTTTCTCTTTCAGATGTCCAGTAAAGAAAGAGAAGAATCAAGGAGAGAAGTTGAAGTTTTGGCAAACATGAAGCATCCAAATATTGTCCTATATAGGGAATCATTTGAAGGTCAGATAAAATTTGCAAAAGAGTTCACAAGAACTCATCCTCTAAATGATGGTCTCTGTATAATTTTGTTGTGACTGTAGCTTCATTACTCAGGGAGAATAATCATTGCAATGCCAGTATTATATGGAGCCTGGTGGCCAGGTTGATTCTTTGATATCATCCATATCCCCAGTTAGTTCCATACTGCCTGAGTACTGTGTTAGTAATCTGTGGAAGGAACCTGTCATGCTAAAAAAAAATTTTTTTCACTTAAATTGTTCTTAACCCTTTAAGTCCTGTTAAGCATCACCTCTGACAGAAATCTCTGAGCCTCTGAAAATAAGTTGATAGAACTATCCACTCATTCGTATCTTTATATCTGAAATTAAAGATTTAAATATGTTAAGGATCTTCTTGTTGGGGTTTAAAATGCTGTAGATATAGTATTAGAAAAATTTAGGCCAGAGATTGTGTAAACTATTCTCTGCATATCTTAAATAAGAGGCTAGACAACCTTGTAAGCAGAAAAAAGCAGTCAATGTCAAAAGAATATTGAAGAACCAGGGATTCCCAACAAACAAACCCAGAAGAGAATGATTCCATGTTGTGTATAATCCAAGACTCAAAGAAAATCACCATGTCTTCTTCCAGTTATTCATCTCTCTAATCTTAGTTGCTAAACTGAGGCTCTGTGCCAAGGTCCGGCTCTGCCCCTGCCCTATTTTGGTTGGTGTGATAGGCCTTATCTGATCTGTACCTGGGTCATATGGCTTCCTACTTAGACATGTATAGACACTCTTCTAGGATATGTCTATACAAAGAGCTCTGGTAGGTTCTTTTGGATTGTTGAGATTCAGAGCACTGGCTTTGCCCCTATGGCTTTTTAAAAAGCTTGAGAGACATAATTTTGGGGTAATTTGTTATTTTATTAATAATGCTAGTTTTTTCTTTTTAATCTTCTTTATTAACATTTTCTTCATCATTTTCTTAAGCTTGGACAATCCACAAAATAATAAATAAAACCCTGATTTGCTGATTTTCAAGGTATAAATATGCTCAGACTGAAAATTTAACATTTGACTTCTTTTGCTTGGCTCCAGCTCACTCCTACTTTCTTTGTCTTTCTCCTGGCCACTCATTGATGTAGGAGAACAGAAGGGAATTAGATTTGAAAAACCAAGGGACTGAGAACAAACAGGACCCTTGGCAATTACTGGGTGTGCAGTCCTTATGTGAATGAAGACCTGGAGTAGTCTTGCTTCTGAAAGAGATTAAAATTGGGAAGTATTTGGAAACCTTGAATGAGATTGTGCACAGAAATTCACCTCCCTACCCAAACCCAGTGACTGTGTAGTTCCGTTAAAAAAAGACAGATGTGTGCCTGAAGAGATTATGATACTGCTATTTTAATAAGAAGTCAGTGGCACTCTGAAACGCCAAGGGTAATCATGGTGGCCTCTTGGCTTATATATCCTTGAAAGAGGGGTGTTCCTGAGGGTAGTAATCAACTAATGGGTTATTAATGAGAATGAATATTCTGGGAAGGAAAAATCTCAATGGGCTTGAACTGAATTAGATGAAATGTAATAGATATAAATGTCAGGTCATATATATGGACTCAAAAATCAACTTTATAGGTACAAGATGGAAGGAGGTAAGCAGCATGAGTACATAATGGGGCTGGACCTATTCTAATGAATTTTTATTATTTCATTTACTTCTAAGTTACCCAGCCTTGGGCAATCTATTCAAAGAATTTAGTCCCACTCAATTCTGTGTAGAAAATTGGGTAGGGTGTGACCAAGATTGAAGAGAATTAGTTCATCTCATTATCAGTAATTTCTTTCGAAAGACTGAACTTTAAAATGCGGACTATAGAAAAAGAGGGAACTCTGGATCTCCCTAAATCATTAGTTATTAATAATATCTCTCCCCAGAGGACAGAAGTAGGAGTCTAGGTAGAACTTGGTAAAAGTTGCAAATGAGCTGATTGCCTTTGTAGCTAGTTGTTATCTCACTAAATGTCTTCAAAGGCTAAATGATCAATATCAAGTGTATTGTAGAAGACATTTTAAAAAGTAAGTTTTTATTAATATTTTCTGTTTCTTATATCACCATAGTATCCAATGTATTGCTTGCACCACCCCTCACAAAGAGCCATCTCATGTGACAAAACAATATGTTTTTAGAGAAGGGAAAATGGCAGCACAACTTGTCAATAGATTGAAAAGTCTGTAAGCTTGTCAGTATGTAACCGCTATGAACCTTTCACCTCCACAAGGAGATAGTTTGGGGGAACTTCTCACATCTATTTGAATTCTGTTTGAGCTTTATAGTTATGCCATGTTTACTTTTGATTTTTTGGCGTGTCATTCTTTCCATTTACTAGGTATATTACTTTCTTGACTCTCTTTGCTTCACTGTCCATCTGTTCATAGTTGATGCTTGTCTGTAGTCATCACACTCATCATTTCTTACAGCATAGTAGTATTCCATTACATTCATGTACTATAATTTGTTTAACCAATTGATAGTCATATACTTAGTTTCTAATTCATAGCTATGACAAGAAGTGCTGCTGTAAACATTTTGGATTATATGAGAACTTTTTTCTTTTTGATGACTTTCCTTGGAGTCAAAGCGCATAGATATTTTAGTCACCTTATTTGCATAATTCCAAATTGCTTTCCAGAATGGTTCTACCATTTCACAGCTCCACCAACAATGTTTTAGTGTGTCTCTTTCCACAACCCTGCCAATATTGATTGTTGCCACTTTTTGTGGTCATTTTTGCCCATTTGTAAGGTGTGAAACTTCAAGGTTACATTTCTCTTATTTAATTTTGAAGCATTTTTTCATGTGGTTGTGAATACTTTGTAGTTGTTGTGGAAGACATTCAAGTTCAGGTTAAACTTAGATAACTTTTTTTTAATACATGATAACTTTTATTATATATTTAACAGAAATAGCAAATTGTACATAATAGATTTGCAGTTTCATGTGCAATCTTTTTTATTATACTGGCTTATGAAAATTCTTGTTTTATTTCATAAATTAAAAATAAATAAATTTTTTTTTAAATTCTGGCGTCCTAGGAAAATGAGAATAATTCCAAATAAACCTTGGGTAGAGAACTTATGGGGCAGCTGGGTGGCACAGTGGATAGAATTCCAGGCCTGGAATCAAGAAGACCCAGTTCAAATCCTGCCTCAGATAATAACTATATGACCGTGGGCAAGTCATCTTACCAAGTTTGCCTCAGTTTTCTTATCTGCAAAATGAACTGGAGAAAGAAATGGCAACCCACTCCAGTATCTTTGCCAAGAAAACACCAAATGGGAGAACCAGAGTCTGAAACAACTAAATAACAACAGAGAATTCAGATTTCTGAAGATGCTATCTTAGGCAATCTTTAGAACTTCTGGTTAAAAATAATTCATTTGGCTTCAGTAAGCTAGAGTTGTCAAACTATTTTTCATTTGGTTTATTTTGAAGGACTAATTTGAAGCAAGCCCATTTCTTTTTTAATTTAGTATTTTACTTTTCCCCAGTTACATGTAAAAACAATTTTTAACATTCATTTTTAAAACTTTGAGTTCCACATTTTCTCCCTTCCTCCCTCCCCACACCCCCTCATTGAGAGAAGGCAAGCAATTCAATACAGATTATACAAGTGTAATCATGCCAAAAATATCCATATTAGTCATGTTGTGAAGGAAAACGTAGACAAAAAAACTCTAGAAAAATTAAGTGGAAAAAAGTATATTTCAGTCTCTACTCATGCACCATCAGTTCTTTCTCTGGGGATGGATAGCATTTTTCATCATGAGACCTTCAGAGTTGTTTCGGATTGTTGTATTCCTAAGAATAGCTAAGTTAGTCACAGCTGATCGTTTTATGATGTTGTTACTTTGTACCCATTACATTTCACTTTGCATCAGCCCATGCAAGTCTTTCCAGGATTTTCTCAGAGTATCCTGCCCATCATTTCTTATCGAACCATAATATTCTATAATAATCACAGACTTGCTCAGTCATTCCCCAATTCCTCGATTTCTAATTCTTTGCCCCCAGAAAAGAGCTGCTGCCAATATTTTTGTACATACAGGTCAGTTTCCTTTTTGTTTTTTTAAATCTCTTTTGGGATACAAGCCTAGTAGTGGTATTGCTAGGTCAAACGTTATGCATGGTTTTTATAGCCCTTTGGGCATATTTCCATTTCAATTTCATTCAGGTCACAACTCTACCAACAGTGCATTAATGTCTCATTTTTCTGCATCCCCTCCGTCTGTCATTTACCTTTTCTGTTCTGTTAGGCAATCTAATAGGTATGAAGTAGTACCTTAGAGTTGTTTTCATTTGCATTTTTCTAATCAGTAGTGAGTTACAGTAGTTTTTCATGTGACTATAGATAGCTTTGATTATTTCATCTGAAAACTGATCATGTCTTTTGATAATTTATTAATTGGGGAATATCTCTTATTTTTATAAATTGGATTCAGTTCTCTATATGTCCAAAAAATGAGGCCTTTATTAGAGAAACTTGCTTCAAAACTTTTTTCAGCTGCTATTATTGCTTACTGTATTTCCCTCCATCCTGTTCCCCCCACCCTCACTTATTCTATTCTCTCTTCTTTTACCCTGTCCCTCCTCAAAAATATTTTGCTTCTGAATATCTCTTCCCCCAATTCCAATCAGACTTTTATAGGAATATTGATTGCTGTACTACACAAATTACTCTTGAAAATTGAGAAAAAAGCATAGTACCAAAAAACATACTATCAAATTATTTTGAGACAAATATATTCTTATTTAAAAATGACTTTTACTTTTATTAAATATTTGCTCAGGTTTTTTTTCCACTAAGACACAACATTTAGAACCTATTCATATTATTTTTAAATTTTAATATTTTTTCAAATTATTTTATTCCAATTTTTGACCTTCATTTTTGCAATTTTGAGTCCAAATTCTCTCCTACCCTCCCTCCCTTCCCCCATCACTGAGAAGGCAGGCAATTTTATAAAGGTTATACATGTATAGTCACGTAAAACATATTTCCATATTAGTAATGTTGTGAAAGGAAACAAGAAAAAGAGAGAAAACAAATAAAATAGTAATATACTTTACCTGCATTCAGATTTCATCAGTTCTTTCTGTGGAAGTGGAAAGTATTTTTCATCATAGGTCCTTTGAAATTTAAAATTAGATCTTTGTGTTTGCATGAGTTCCTGTAAGTCTTTGCAGGTCTTTCTGAAAGTACCCTACTCTTATAGCAATAATATTTCATCACAATTATATCCCACAACTTGTTCAGCCATTCCCCAATTGATGTGCATCTCCTCAATTTCCAGTTCTTTACCCCCATAAGAAAAAACTGGTATAAATCCTATTGGACGTGTAGGTCCTTTTCCTTTATTTTTAAACACATTTCTTTTTAGATACAAACCTTAAATTAGATAGCTTTTGAAATCCTCTCCAACTCTGATACTTTGTGAAATGGGATTTTTTAAAGTAAGATGCAATTATTGCTCTAGCTTTAAATTTTGCCTTTCTGTATTTTCGTTAGACATTTTTCTTTTCCTTTCCATCAGTCATACCTGTGATTTCAGTTGTTTAGTAAACAAGTCAACAAGCATTATGTGTTGGGGATACATAGAAAGGCACAAAACAATCCCTCTTCTGCAGGAGAAAACTGCAAATAAGGAATTTTCTCTACCAGAATAGATCAGTATCTTCTCTACAACTTTTATCTTTGAGAATTGCCTAGGGAGTCTGAGACCATCACTAACTTTGCTGAGGTCACATAGTATGTGACATATGCAGGACTGGACCTGACTATTCTGACTCTGAGGCCCATTCTCCACTAGGCCAATTCAAGTCTCTTTAATTGATGTTTTATTCAAATCAAATATTGCTTAATAAAGAATATTGTTTAAGCAGAAAACTCAAAACAATTACCCCACTTACTGGATGATAGATTGAGTTTTCTAAATTCAGACTTTTTTCTGATCCCTCACTTATCCAGTAATCTTAGTTATCTGGAACAGATTCTATAAGCACAAATCAAAAAGAGCCCCACAAAAGCTAACATGTTATCACAAAATCCATAGGTGACAACATGTGATTTTACAATTGATGAGCTTATTTACTTTTTTCATTGTACACAGTTGTAAGATTTGTTAACTTCTGTGCCAACCCACAGGAAACTAGTAGGTATTGGGAGTGGGAAAGTAAACTGTTAGAAGATAGTATTAGTTGGAATTCATAGTTATAGCAAGTGGGAGGACAGTGAAACTTTTTTTGAGGAAAGCAGATATAAATATTCAAAAACCTAGAAGTCTGAGGCAACTTTGTGTTGAAACCAATTCTTTTCACCATAGTAGCTTCTGAGGGCATTACCATATCACAGCAAAATATGATAACTATCTTTGTGACGATATTAAGTCAGCAAGAAAAGATTAAATTATCTATATTATACATTCTTCATAATTTTGGAGAAGGATATAATCCCAGTTATTTATTTGCAATCTCTTAGAAATATTAAAATGATTAAAATAAATACAAATATATATATATACACACACGTATGAATGTGAATAAAATAAATTTTGACTTTTGATGGAGCGAGCATCTTTTATTTTGAAGATTGACTTAGGTAGTGCTTTCTAGTCAGCCTTTTCCAAAGGAATATTCTCTTAAAATAAAGACAAATAGTGATATAAAACTAATTTGACATGTTAACCATGTCTGACCCCATATGCAGCTTTCTGCACCTTTAGTCTCTTACCTATCAGCTGATAATAGGAAAGTATGAGTCCTCTGAAATAAAGTTTGGTCATTACGTTAAACAAAATTCTGGTGTGTTTTAGTGTTTTGAAATGTGTCTATTTATATGTAGAAGTGAATATATATTTTCTAAAATTTCATGAGATACTCCTGTATAAGCATATTTGGTCATTTATCATTGTTAAATTATCAGTAATGGAATCTTTTAGGTATTCCCCAGAACTTGATGCTGTACCTCAATTTTGTTGTCTTATTAAATCTAGCATTTTAACTTTATTTAAGTAAATATATTTTGTGTTCTCTTTATTTCCTTAAGTTTCACGAAGGCAATGTTTGTTGTTTATATTTTGTAGAAAATGGCTCTCTCTACATAGTAATGGATTACTGTGAAGGAGGAGATCTATACAAACGAATCAATGCCCAGAAAGGTGTGTTGTTTCCAGAAGATCAGGTAACTTTATTTGGATAAATAGTTATTTTATGGTGTTCTTAAGTATATTTTTATTTATTTATATCTTTGTTAAGTATATTTTTCATTGCCAGCACATAAGATAATATTCCTTGGACAGTCCGGTGTTGAAGCCTATTATGTAATATCCTGTTTGTTTCTAGGTCTTGTTGATTTTATCTTTTTCCTTATTTTTCTAATTTATCCGTTTCTGCTCTATTCCCATTTCCATGTGAATGAGTGAATGAATATTTATTAAGCCTTCATTATTTGCCTAGTACCACTACTAGTCTCTCCTACCACTACCTCCAGATTGAGATTAGTTCTATCCTGCATACTTCTGCCAAACTAATCTTTCTAGAATATACCTTTTCTCATACTACTCCTCTGCTTAGGAACCTTGTAATAGTTTCCTGTAGTTTACTCCATTAAGGTCACCCTCATTTGCTTGAATTTCAAAGCTCTCTATGACCTACCCTCAGCCTACATCAGTCGTACTTCAGTGGATTCATGCATGATTTTTTTCCATGTGGTTTTTCTCCCCTCCCCTTTCTAGAAACCTGTACCCTTTCTTTTTTTATATAGATCATAAATTATCATTTCTTTTTTATATTGTGGGCAGAAGTGTTCATATCCTCTCATAAATCCCCCATGATGCATCTGCCCAATGTGCTAGAGACCTTCCTGTAGATCTTGTTTAAAAGTATCTTTTGTTGCATTCATGGTATCATTTTATTAATCTCTTACCACATGACTAGTCATTTGCTTTTCCAGTAATACATTTCTTGAATGATAGCATTTTTTACCACTTCTTATATGTACATTACCAAAAAGAAGGCCCCTAGTGTGTCAGATTCACAATGGAGAATTTATGGAAGAATGTGGACAAAAATCACAGAGGATAAGTGAATGTGAGTGGGTTGCAAATATGATGAATAGTTTACCTACATTGAAATGACAGTAGTTGTGTATTATATTTTTTTTTGTCATATTTGGGAATAGCATTGTGTGACATAGGAAGAGACTTTGTATACAAGAATAATAGAAGATAAAATTGAAAAAGTAGATTAGAGTCAGATTACCAGGCTAATTCATTTTAACTTTATTTTGTTGGCAGTAAGGAGATGGGAAGTTTTTGAAGTAAGGAATGTAGGATCAAATAAGTACTCAGGAAGGTATTTCTTGTAGAGATGTGCAGCATTTATTTGAAGACAGAGTCTATCCACTGAATTACTGGTGGTAAAGCTTTTGTAATAGTACAGGTACACATAACACATTAGGACCCTAAATAGAATGGTGAAAAAAAGAATGGATATGAGAACTATTTCAGAGATAAAAGTGTCCTTTTTATGCAAAATAAGTTACTGCAGAGGTTATAGGGCTGAGTGGGCAATGGTCACAAGACCAAGGGGTCAATTAATACATAGAGGGACAGGGAAGTGCTGCAAAGAAGTAAAGTCTGATACTAGCAGACAAGCTGTGTCCAAAGTCTAGAAATAGGTACTTGAGTGGAAATGGCATTTGTAAGTGGGACTTTGGACATCTAACATTTGTGCATCAAATTCCTGACCTGCTTTTATATTCCTCACTGTGTGTGGATGGGAAATACCTTGAAAAAGTGTATTTGCAAGTAAGGAGTAGAGTTCCAGAGATACCACAGAGTAGACACCTTATAGAAGAGATTGATTTAGGCCTTTCAGAGGATCTTGTCTTAGTTGGCTAGATACTGAAGAAAAGTTGAGGGCTCAAGGCTACAACATTTCCAGCTTGACTTTTTTTTTTAAAGCACATATTAACATAAGAGCAATTAACATGCTAATTGTAAATCTTTGCTGCCCATTAGGCTAAGAGGGAAAGCTACACTATTAAAAATTGTTATGTTAAGAAGAGCAAATATGTCACATTTTTTGAATGCCAGTTGTCTGGTTACTCATTGTGTTGATGGTCATTTCTATAGTTGAAAAGTAATCCTAACCTAGAAATGCTTGATGACATCACTCCAAAAAATAGTTAATCAAAGGTAACATTTTATGGTAAAATGTAAACAGTTTTTCAAAGTGAGACTGTTTGATTATTTTTTTAGATCATGGACTGGTTTGTGCAGATTTGTTTGGCACTGAAACATGTGCATGACAGAAAAATTCTTCATCGAGATATAAAGTCACAGGTATGTTGATATATTCTATATCTGAGAACTGAGTAATTTTTAGACAAATTATGCTAAATTTTAATTACATAATTATTCATTGGGTTTATAGACTGGCATAGATTCCCCAGGCTTTATACATATGTAAAACCTTCAGAATTCCCCAAGAAAATAAACATTTGAAAAATAAATTTTTGACTTTGAAAACAAAAACAAGAAAACCATTTCCATGGAGAAATTTCTACTTTTCAGCTGGATTGCTAATAACCATTTCAGATCGTAACGGTGGTTTACATGTAACTGTGTTAACAAGTGATTACTTATTACCATTGCCTATACCCCAAGGAAATTGTAGGATTTTTGTCGAGAATTATTCCAATTCCATCAGAGAGCCTTTTGAACTTTTCCTCTTCCTCTTCTTTGTCACACTCATTCACAGTCTGTCTACTCTCTGAATTCTTGTTTGAGGCTACCTGTTTCTTTGTTTTTGTTCTCTCCGTTTTCCTCCTTCAATAGACAGTAAAAAGATTCATATATTCATATTTAATATATTCTTTTTTTATATCTCCTTTCCCTATTGTGCTTGTTTCTTATTTATGTGAAATTAATTTTGGTTTGTGTTTTTGTTTGCAAAACCTTAGTTTTTTTTTCCTCCCCATAGTCAGTGGCACTTGGTGAAAAAGGTTGCTCAGTACCTACTCTAGCTCTTTTTTTATTCTTAAAATATTTACCTGCCTTCCATTAGCTGCCTTAGATTGAGGTTTATGTGGTTATATCAGAACTCTTGCATGTTAACATTTGTTACTCTGAAAGAGTTTTCTGATTTTTGTATGTTTTAAGGGTGAAGTTACTTTCATCTTCCATTAATTCATAAGTTCTTAACCTTTTTGTATGTCATGGACCTCTGGCATTCAGATAAATCTTATGGATCCCTTCTCAGAATGTTTTTTTAAAATTTCTAAATGAAGGAAATGCTAAATTTCAGTTAGAAGCTAGTGAAAATAAGTATGATTTTTTTTCCATCTAAATTCATATCCCCAGAAATATATCCATGGACCCCAGTTAAAAATACTTTAGGGCCAAACCCACTCATGCTCCTAACTTTTCTTTCATTTTTCTAGTCATTAAGTTTGAGACCTAAAAGTCATCTTCAGATCTTCACTTTGACTCATTCCTCATATCCAGTCCATATCCAGGTCTCAGTGATCCTTTCTTTACTGCATCTTTCCTTCTCTGCGTCTTTCCTTTTCATCCTTTTTTCTTTACTTTCACTACAAACCACCATGATTCAGACTTCTCAGCACCTCTCTCATAGACAATTCATGTAGTCTAATTGTTTCTCTGAATCAAGTTTCCTTGCCAATGCACCCTCCATACTCTTGCTAAAATGTATTTTTCCTAAAACATGATTTGACCATGTCACTTCTCTTCCAAGAATCTTCATTGCTTCCTTCTGTTGCCTCTAAGGGAAAATACAAATTCTTCACAGTCTTGTCCCCAAACCTACCTTATAAGTTTATTGCATATTTCTCCCTTACCATACTTTATTCTAGCCCAACTGGCCTAATTGCTGTTTCCCTAACATAGCTGTCTGTCTCTAATCTGAAACTTTGCATAGGATGTCCACCAAGTTTGGGATGCTGTTCCTTCATATCCATCTTTATGTAGCTAACTCACAAAACCTAGCTCAAACGCCATGTTATGGAGGAGCCCTTTCCTGATTTCTCAATTGTTAGTGGCCCCCTCCCCCTTTTAACTTCATATTTGTATATATATACATATATGTGTATGTATTGTGTATGTATTTTGTGCATAGATACAGGTACACACATATATGCATACACATATGGAGAGAATTTGCTTATATGTTTCTTTATAGAATGTTTTGATGGCAGAGAATATTTCATTTTTGTTTTTGAATCCCTAGTGCCTAGCACAGTATCTTTCATGTAATAGGTGCCTTATAAATGATTATTATTGACTTCAATTTTTGGGTAATGTGTATTTTTAAAAAAAGATTCTTTGATTTTTCTTATCTGATTACATTCATATGTATATTTAAAATAAGTTAGGTTTTTAAAATTTGAGACCCCAGTTATATAAAAATACCTTCCCTGAGGTGAACCACAGTAATTTTTAAACTAAGATTCATTATAGAAAGTATTCTTTGAATGACATCCTTTTATGAGTAACAAAGAATAAAAACAAACTTTTTAACAAAACTAAAGCACTAGGGCAGTGAATAAGTAAGTAATCAGTTTATGAGCTAAGCCCTTTTATGCTTGACTTATTCTTGAACAAGGAATATTTTGCGTTAAGGATTGAGCAAGGCCCCAGAATTTAAGTAACAGTTAACTGTTTACTTCATTAAATAGAATAGTAGTTCAATTTTAGGCCTGCTCTTGGGAGAATCATTTTCCTGACATCATTTTTGGCCACTCCCTTCAAGAATTTTTCTTTCCAGTTGATCTGTTAATGGGCTCTAAATTAAATTAGCTAAAGTAATAAAAGAGACATCTTCCTTTCCGTAGGTTGATAATTACCCTGATACAGTCAAGTATACAGTCAAGACCAGTCAAGGGTCCCTTGCTCTTCTCTGGACACTACCCTGATTACTTTAAGGGAGGAATTCTTCCTAGGCAGATCAGAGAGAGGAGAGCAGAACATTATTTCAGAATTGATGGTCAAAAAGAAGCTGTTAAGGATTTTTCTTTTAGATTAGTCCAAAGGCTGAGCCCAGGATACTTTAAAAATTCTTTCTTAATATTTGTAAAAGGGATATGACATGGAGCAGAGGATGCTTAGTCTTCCTGCTTTATATGTTAAATATAACATATAATACATCCATACTTTATGTTATTTTCTTTAATTTTTTTTTAGTTTCTTCCTACCTTTAAAAATTTTTTTTACAAGCATTTATCTCTTCCACTTATTTCTCCTTAAATATTAAATAGTAACAAAAACAAAAGCATAAAGCTCCCAACAAATGAGTTCCCACATTGGCCACATCCAGTAATGAATGTGTCAGGAGATAAGTAGGGTCTAAATGAGTCCTCTAAAATTTATATGGTTTGCATTAATGGCTTAATCTCCTGGAATCATTGAAGTTTTTCAGTTTCCCTTTTAAAATTCCATAACTAGAAATGAAATAAGGATTCTTGATATATAATGGAATCTCAGGAGTTGAAAGGAATATCAGAAATCATTTAGTTTAATCAGCACCTGAAGAAGAATCCTCTGCACAAAGCATGCTCAATATAGTAACCATCCATTTTTGTTAGAAGGTCTTTGGTGAAGGGAAATTTTGCTATCTGCCAAAGAAGCCCATTACACTCTGGAATAGCTTGAATTGTTAAGAAATTCTTTTTTTTTCTAAATAAATATATTTAACTTTTTACATTCATTTTCACAAAATTTTGGGTTCCAAAATTTTCTCCCCATTTGTCCGCTCTTCCCACTCTAATACACCGAGCATTCTAATTGCCCCTGTCACCAATCTGCCCTCTCTTCTATCATCCCTCCCTTCCCTTGTCCCCATCTTCTCTTTTGTCCTATAGAACCAGATAACTTTCTATTCCCCATTACCTGTATTTCTTATTTCCTAGTAGCAAGAACAATACTCAACAGTTGTTCCTAAAACACTAAGTTCTAACTTCTCCCCATCCCTCCCTCCCCCACCCATTCCCTTTGGGAAGGCAGGCAATTCAATACAGGCCATATCTGTGTAGTTTTGCAAATGACTTCCATAATAGTCGTGTTGTGTAAGGCTATATTTCCCTCCATCCTATCCTGCCCCC
>CM053774.1:58611371-58683318 GCA_028658325.1 Potorous gilbertii | reverse complement strand
GTTTCTAGACTATCAGGGCAGTTTTCCTTGATAATTTCATGAAGGATGATGTCTAGGCTCTTTTTTTGATCATGGCTTTCAGGTAGTCCCATAATTTTTAAATTGCCTCTCCTGCATCTATTTTCCAGGTCAGTTGTTTTTCCAATGAGATATTTCACATTATCTTCCATTTTTTTCATTCCTTTGGTTTTGTCTTGTGATTTCTTGGTTCTCATAAAGTCATTGGCCTCCATCTGTTCCATTCTAATTTTGAGAGAACTATTTTCTTCAGTGAGCTTTTGCACTTCCTTTTCCATTTGGCTAATTCTGCTTTTGAAAGCATTTCTCTCCTCATTGGCCTCTTTTGCCAATTGAGTTAGCCTATTTTTCAAGGTGTTATTTTCTTCAGCATTTTTTGAGGTCTCATTTAGCAAGGTGTTGACATACTTTTCATGCTTTTCTTGTATGTCTCTCATTTATCTTCCCAGTTTTTCCTCCACCTGTCTAACTTGATTTTCAAAATCCTTTTTGAGCTCTTCCATTGCCTGAGCCTATTGAATATTTATTTCAGATGTTTGGGATACAGAAGCCTTGACTTAGACCATCTTTCCCTGATGGTAATCATTGTTCTTCCTAATCTGAAAGGAAAGGAGGAAATGTCTGTTCATTAAAAAAGTAACCTTCTGTGGTCTTACTTTTTTCCTTTTTCTGGGCATTTTCCCAGCCAGTTACTTGACTTCTGAGATTCCTTTTCACACCCACTGCACCTCCAGATCAGCCCAGCTAGTGCTTGGGGTCTGAGATTCAAATTCTGCTTCCCAGCCTCAGGGCTTTCAGCAGGGGCAGGGCTGCTATTCAGTGTGAGATTAAGTTCAGGTGCTCAGGTGGGGGCAGGGCCGCCTCACAGGGCTCAATTCCCTCAGAGGGTTTATGCAGAGACCTTCAACAATGGATCTGAGCCCCTGCCTGCTTTAGGAGCCCCTGTCCACTGCTGCCTCTGCTGCTGCCTCCTGAGGGGGACTGAGTTATGGGGACACCCTGCTCTCCTCTCATCCTGCCAAACTGGCTCTCTCACTAACCTGCGGCGTCTGCGGGTGGATGGACCTGCTCAGCCGCTGGAGATTCTGTCCCTGAAGCCTGCTCGGATCTGGTCCTCTCTGTGCCATGCAGCCAAGGCAGAGCTGGGCTCTGCTCCGGGTCTAGTGCGCAACTGACCTTTGGTGTTGGTTTTTCAGGTCTCTCTGGAACAGAAATCTCCTCCACTCAGTTGTTGTGTGTTTTCCACTGCTCCAGAATTTGTTGGGAGCTCCTCTTTATAGGTATTTTATGGGCTGTAGGTTCGGAGCTAGCATATGTGAATCTTTCTATTCCGCCATCTTGGCTCCTCCTTCAAGAAATTCTTTATAACATGTTTTCCCCTTTGCAACGTCTACCCATTCCTCATAGTTCTTTTTTCCGAGCCAAGCAAAACAAGCCCATTCTCTTATTTGTATTCCAGCCCTTCAAATACTTGAAGACACTTTCAGGTCCCAAATCACCTTCATGTTAAACATCCCCAGTTTCGTCAGCAACCTTCTTTTGTGGAATGTCAAGGTTCTTCGCTATCCTGGTTGCCCTGTTCTGGATGCTCTATAATTAATCAATATTTTTCCTAAAACTGATGCCCTAAACTATGCATAATACTCTCGGACATTATTTTTTTAGACAAACTGCAATCTAGAAATATTTTCCCATCTTACACTTTTAAATCCCCCTTCCCCAATTCAATGTGTTCTCATATTCTGATTAAATTTCATCTTCTTAGATTCAGTGCAGTTTTCTAGCTTGTCAAGATAATCTGACTCCCTCTGTTCCTCAAAGCTCTAGCGTCTAAATGACACATTACCACCTGCCATAATACTGTACCCTAAGTTTTCCATACGACTTTCAGGTGAAATCTGTGTGGTGTCATCTCCTGTTAGGTGTGTTCTTTCTTAAAAGTAGACTCTGTCTTGCTTTTCTATTTGTATTCCCAGGGTTTTGTACATAGTAAGGACTTAATGAATGTCTTTTCATTTCATTCGCAAAGGTAGCCTGGCCAGTCCCATGGATCTCTTTTTCTGAACTTTTTTCCTATAGTAACACAATCCAAGATTACATTTAGTTATATTACACTGTTGATTCATTGAATTTTTAACCAACACAAGCTCCCAGTTTTTGTTGTTGTTGTTGTTACATAACATGCTTTTGGTCCATTTTGCTTATTCTAGACGGCATCAATTAAACACCAGATATATTCAGCACTTACTATATGCTGTGCACTGTTGTAGCCATTAGGAGTGCAAGCACAAAAATTAAACTGCCATATGCCCTTATATTTTGTTGGAGAAAACGGTATATATACATATACAAAACATATTTCCAATAAACACAGGGTAATTTCAAGGATGGAAGTGACACCAGCATTTGGGGGATCAGGCTTCATATAAGAGGAAGTGTTCCTAGACAGAGTTTTTCTTTGAAGGAAACTTGGAGTTCTTTGAAGTGGTATGAAGAGGAAGTATACTTCAGGACTAGTGAAAGACAACCCTGGTGAAGACATTAAAAACAAGTTGCTTCTTTGACTGTACATGGAAAAAAATGGAACCATTGGAACTTTTTAGTATGGAAATGACATGGTTAGATCTGTGCTTTTAGGAAAATCACTTTAGGCGTATGGAAGTTAGATTGGAGAGGGTAGAGATTGGATTAAATTAGGAGCTATTAAAATATTCTAGTTTAGAGGTGATAGAAGTTTGAAGTAGGATGGTTATAGTATGATTGGAAAGAAACAGATGTGTAAGGTATCAGGAGGTAGAATTGATAAGACTTAGTAACCGATTAGACATGGGAGGTGAGGATGAATAAAAAATTAGAATTGACTCTCAAATGATGAACTTATGTGACAATAAGGTTAGTGCTGTCTTCAATAAACATAAGGATGTTTGGAGGAGATATGGATTCTTGGGGGAACGTAATGAATTCTCTTTTGAATGTGTTCATTTTGTAATGCCTATGGATCATCCAGTTACAAATGCAGGACTGGAGCTTGGGGGGAGATATTAGGGCTGGATACATAGAACTTAAAAGTCATAGGTATAGAAATAATTGAACGAGGACATAAAAAGAAAAGAAATCAAAGCTCAGGCCTTGGTAGCATATTCATATTAAGGGCCTGGTATGGATGATTATCCCACCAAGGTAGAATAAGAACTAAGAGAGAGAATAGTATCACCAATAGCCAGTGAGGAGAGAGTCAGTGGTGCCAAATGATGTAGAGAAGCCAAGGATTAGGAGTGGCAAAGAGGCTATTGGCTTTTTCAATTAAAAGACCGTTGGCAACTTTGGGACATTTTGGCTTGAGTAAGGCTGGAAGACAGAATGTAAGGGATTGAGAAGTGAAAGGGGCAGTGGATATACATAGCTTTTACTAGGAGTTTCTAAAAAGTAAGTTTAGATAGTTTGATAGTTTGAAGGACTGGTAGAGTCAAAGGATTTTTTGTTTAATTTTTTATAGGGAGCATCTCTTTTAATTCTGTACTTAGGAAACTTCAATTAAAATAAGCATTTTCCTGTGTACAGTAGAACAGAAATAGAGGGTTATACATGAAACTACATGAAACCCATCATATACAGCTTTTATTTTGCAGTATGTAACAAATAACTTTGTTGAACTGAAGGAAGATACACCTTCCTCTTCAAACTCTTTGTATTTAACTATTTTCTACATACTTGCATTTATTCTGTTTACATTTATGTTGTGTGTGTGTGTGTGTGTATACACACATGCACATGTCTCCTTCATTAGAATTTGAGCTCCTTGCTGGGAGGACTAGTTTCATTATTTGTACTTCTGTCTCCAGTTTAATGCATGGTATATAGTAAAAAGTGCTTGCTTAATGTGTGCTTGTTCATTGATAAGACAAAACACTGGAATAAAAGAGAGAATTGGGGGTAATGTCAGGAGACTGGGCTGTGGGTAGAAAATAAAGCTCATGATGAATGACTTGTATTTTTTCAGTAAAGTACGAGTAGAAGTCTGCTGAGGGGCAGAGAGGATATGAAAAGAAAAGACCAGAAAGATTTTTTTTTGGTACTAGAAGCCCAATTGAGATAACATAAATGTGTAGTAGATCAAGTCACAAACCTATAGAGTGGACAAGGCATATGATGGAAATAATCCAAGGTTAGAATTGCTGCATGAATAAGTGGAAATTAGGTAACTCAGCAGCAAGGGATTTAAGAATAGAAGTCAGTGAACTGATGCTGAGTGAAAGGAGCAGAACCAGGAGAACTTTGTACACAGCAGCAACTACAGTGTGTGAGGAATATTTCTGGTGCACTTAGTACTTCATTGCAATGTAAAGACTTAAAAAATTCCCAGGTTTAATGGAGTAAGCCTATTAGGTTAAATACATTGGAAAACTGAAAATAGTCTTTGGGATAGATTTTCATGCAGAAAACAATTCTTCTGTACTTGAGTCATGTCGTTGAGCTCATTTTGTTATAGGACAATCTTAAAGAGAAAAATTGTGTAATCTGAATTAGTAGGTAATATACTTTTCCTTTCAATTCTGTAGACTACAGACTTATCTAAAGATTTTAAAAACTGATATCTAATAGTACTTTTTTCTCCTCTTTCAGAATATATTTTTAACCAAAGATGGGACGATACAGCTAGGGGACTTTGGAATTGCTAGAGTTCTTAATAGGTAATATATTTACTTTGAAGTTACTTGAATGCTTCACCAAATATGTGGTCCCATTGTAAATAGGTTGAAAACCCTTTACCCTTTCTTATTCCGTGAGATTCCTGTTGATCCTGATTCATAGACCTTCCCCAGGTGATCTGCCCAATACTCTGGAAGCTTCTAACATCATGTGAGTGCCAGTTTCAATTCTTCTTCATCTCCTGGATGATACCTTCTTGGGCATAGATTGTTGGTGATAATAGGCTGAAGCCTGGCCATGCGACCCTTTGGGTCACCCCTAATTTTTATTCTTCAAAAAATCTGATGACAGTTAAACTTGAGTGAAGGTGATTGCGCATATGATGGTTTTTAATGTGTTAAATGTCTTGTTACTGCTAATTTTCTCTTTTTATTCTAGTACCATTGAACTAGCTCGGACTTGCATAGGAACTCCATACTATTTGTCACCTGAAATCTGTGAAAACAAACCTTATAATAATAAAAGGTACCTCAATATGATGTGAATTTTAATTTAAATATCTTGTACAATTTTTTTACTGCATTAGTCTGCAAGGCTCAGTAACTTTGCCCACAGTATTTTATCTGTTTGAGAATTTCACATAGAAAGTGGGAATGAATAAAATCCCATCACCATGAACACCACTGTAAAGAAGGCTCTCACACAAAACTACTTAAATAACCTGATCAGTGACTCAGGAAAATCTGACTTTGTTTGAGTTTGCATAAATGTGGACAAACAAGTACTTCTTCTGTTCTTTCCTTGACCAAGGAAATTATCACTCCCCTAAAGCAAAGAACTTGTTTTTGAGAAGCCAACATGGAACACTGGCAGGAATGGTGGAATCTGGACAAATCACTCCTTCAAGTCAAGTGAGGACTTGAATCCCTGCCAGCTCTATTTATAATTTGGTTTTTCTTTGTCAGTTCTCCCTTACTCCTTCTTATTCCTTCTGTGTCGCCACTTAAGCAAAATCTATTTTCATTCCCAAACTACCACCAAAACAAAACTGCACAGAAGATTCAGGACTTGGAAAGTGGAAAAGTGTAGTGATACGTGTATGACAGCTGCCTCTTTACCTTTTTGTGTGGGAGAGGTAGCCAAGACAATCCCAGCTTGGTTTCATTCCTGAGTTCTGTAGCTGGGAATATGACTTCTAGCACTTTAATTTGGTCAAAACAAATACTGTAAAGAAACAGCTGGAATGGGGTTCATTGTGAAGGGATTTAACTTACAGTTCTTGAGTAGATAGTCTCTTAATTGATGTCTCTACTCCAGCTTTCTTTCTCTCTCTGATACATTCTCCACAGAACTGTCAGATTAACATTCCTAATACATACCAATTCCTCAAATCCAAAAAACTTTTGTGACTTCATATTCTGGTCTTCATTATAAAACTTAAAATTTTTATCCTATCTCCAAAATATGATTCCTTTCCAGTTTTTATTACATAAGCTCTTCTTTACATGCTCTGGATGCTAATCCAACTGGTCTGCTAGCTGTCCCCATACAGTTTGGAATCTGTTCCTTTTTTATTGTGTTGTAAGAATTGCCAGCTTTCTTAAAATAGCATGGCTCAAGGGCCTTTCCTAATTTCTCCCGCGTCCCTTACACATTGGTACTCTTATCTCCATGAAATCATTTTGGATTGCTTTTACGAATTCTTTGCATTTACCTCTGTATGGATTACCGTCCACTTCTCTGTTGCCCAGTAGAAGGTCAATTCGTTGGCCTGAGCTGCTTTGTGCTTCTTTTGTATCACCAGTACCTTGAAGACAGTAGGTATCTAAATGTTTGTTGAATTAAATAATGCCAGTTTTTCCTTTGCTCTTAAGCCAAGGTATGCAAAATAGAGACCTCTGAATTAATGCTATTTCTGCCACTATGACCTAGTACGAGTCAAGTTTATCTTTAAGATAGAATCTTACCGAGTGAATTAACATTTGCAGAATGCTTTTGAAAATCTAGAATACTAATTATTTCTGCTTTATTCTCAAGATGCCTAGTTTTTTACACTTTTCTGTAAAATTACCGAATCCATTAATTTGTGATAAGCACTTTTATAAATTAGTCATATCATGGATAAAATTTAAAAGGATATAAACATTTGCAATTTTGTCATTTGATAAATAGTTTCAAAATTAATTGCCATTTGGGTTATGAATTTTTAATGTGTTTTTATACAGGGAGAGGAAAAGTCATTGGGGCAAAGTCATCTGAGGATCTACTTTATTTAAATCTAGCTCTTAGTACAAGTGATCCTTATATTTAATTCAGAAGTTATGTGAAATTTAATATCTTACACTATAATATTTCACATGGTATTGAGTTTTTTAGTGAAATAACTATTTTGTTTCCATTTTAATTATACATGGCAACTTTGGATTTTTCCATTTTTCTTCATTAAATTACAGTATTGATTTAAGTTTGTTATATTCAGCAAACATTATTGTGTGTAATGTTTTGTGAATACAGTCCCCCTGCCTTCAAAGAGTTTCTCATTCTATTGGAATGCTGTGCTTTGTCTTTACCATAATTTTTAAAAAAAATTTACTGGCCACATATTTTTGGGTTTACTTTGGAACATAGATCTAGACCTGGAAAGCACCTCAGAGGTCATTAATCCATTCACTTTTTCAATGTAGTGTGGTGATAAATACTGGTTTTGGAGAATCAGAGGTCCTAGTTTCAAATTCTGATTTTGCCTTATAATAACTGCTCCTTTATGTCCTTTGGCAACTCATTTAATGTCTTTGTGCATCAACTTTTTCATCTGTTAAATAAAAGGATTGGGACAGAATAGTTGACTTCTTGTGCCTTCTAGCTCCAAATCTGTTATCCCTGATCCTAGATGTGTCCTTGCATGTTTTGGTTCTGCTTTTTTTGGGAGATACAGATAAAGTTATTATCTTAAATCAGGAACTTGAAGTTTTTAAAAACCTAATAGAAATACTATGTCTTGCTTTTTATTTTCTAGTGACATTTGGGCTTTAGGTTGTGTCTTATATGAGATGTGTACACTTAAACATGCAGTGAGTATGTCTTTTTATTACTTCAAAGTTATTTACATTGAATTCAATTTAATCTTCATTATTTTTGTCCTTTGGCATCTTTTGAATGGTGATAAAGCACTGGTGGAAAAATTTTTTATTCATCATATTTTTGGACTTGTTTATTTTATTTTCACCGGAGCGTACATTTAATTTATTAGCCATTAGCATTTAGATATACAGTTATCCTTTACACATTGCAACTATGCCCATCTTGGTTTCACTGTGTCATGGGTCAGCATAAGAAATTAATTGAGAATTTGGGGGGAGTTTTGTGGAAGCCACAAATGACCCACAAAGGCCAGCAGACAATGCAGAAAAAGTTTAGAAACTCAGAAAAGCATAAAGTACATGTATAGTATTCTGTAATGTCAACCTGAATTTTACAATAATGTACTATAAACACTCCATAAAAGAAAATGAAAAAATTCCTACATCTTCTGTGGTACATAGGGAAGATCAAAAAATTTTATGCATATTTTCCAGGTTGGGGTAGTGCCACATCTCTAACATCATCCCTGATGTGGAAGGGATAACTATAATCTTTTTCTAAGTTTAATATGTATTTTTATACTTGATTTTAACAAATTCTTTAACTATAGATAGAGATGAGAATAGGGTTGAGGTGGGATCCTGCAGTCTTGAGGCCACATATGGTTGTCTAGGTACTCACTGTGAATTTTGGATTCAATCAAGGGGCTGCACTTGATGACTTGGAGTGCCACATGTGGCCTCAAGGCCACAGGTTCCCCACCCCTAGTAGACTGTGATTTCATTGGTATAGGGAGCTTGTTCTACCACTGCAGGACAACACCCAGAGCACTGGGCTGTTAAGTCATATAGCCAGTGTGTGGTCAAGCTGGGACTTGAATGGATCCCAGGAATCCTGGATTCTAAGGCCAGCTCTTTGTCCACTCACCTGTGTTGTGTCTCATTTAGCCACAGAACTGAATTTAAGGTTGACATTAAATTCATTCATTTAATATGAATTTTTAAAATTTGACTAATCACATTGCCTAGACTCCTAAAGATCAGATTTAGTATCAGTTAAAGGATGTAAGGAATACAGTGTCTTTGTGAGAATACTTTATTATAACTTTAAATACTTTTAAAATGAGATTAAAAAATTTTTTTTAGAAAAAAATATAGATTTAAAACAGTTTAAGAAGCACTGAAGGGGTCATGAGTGGAAAAAGTTTAAGAAAACCTTGATCTTATATGATGGGCAGCATGAAAAGTTAGAATGCATACTTTCCATGTATAGGTATTCTCTTTGCACAATTTGTCCCAAGCAGGTTGTCTTGTAGTAACTTCACAAACACTTAGACCCCAGCCTGGTCCCTTGAAACAGAAAGGTTCTCTACCCTCTGTTGGATAATGCTAGTAGACTGCCAGGGGATGTTTAATAGTTGAGAGAGGATAAGAAAGCAATTGCTGAGTACATCTGGAGCAGTACTATTAAGTCTCAAGGGAAGCTGACTTGCTCTTTCCCACCTCTGCTTCTCCTCATACTTGAACTTTGCTGCCTTTTAGTTTCTAGCCTTGAGGAAAAAATGGGCAGATACTAAGAATGACTGTGAGCCAAGTGAGAAATTCCCAGTTCCCAGAGATAGCAGAAGGAAGAAGTCAGTATTATCACTATAAAAATTATGGAGTCTCAGCTATGTGTAAACATCTTTTAAGCTTCTTTTGCCTAAATTCTAGTGCTCAAATCAACCATTCATACAATTATTCCTATGGAATTGTATTTTCACTACTTATCCCCCCCCATCCCCTACCCCAAGCATTTTTTCACCTAATATAGAGCTTTTCTAAAACCAATAAATAACATTGGGTAGAAATATATTCATATTTCTTTTTCAAAGGTTTGTTTTTTTGTTTTTTGTTTTTTTACAAAAATGTAGATAGTTGCAGCTAAGTAATAAAGAGCAGTCATGATTAGCAGAGTATGGTAGAACTGGATGTCCTTTGCCTGACACAACTAGTCTCATTTTTGATTGAGTTGGATGGGTGGTTCATTTTTTGTTTTGTTTTTCTTTATCCCTTTAGCTATGTCATCCATCTACCGGAAGAAAAAGAAAATTCAATGCACATTCCCCTTGACTCACTTTTTAAATCTAGCAGGGAGTGAGGCAGTGGAAATGTCCTCTTCCTTCCTTTGCTACCACTACCAAACAGCCATTTGTAGATTTAATTAGGCCATTCAGACCTTTCAGAGTTCTCTCATTACACTAAAATCCTCCAGTATGGTACACATAGAACACCACTTGTAGTATTGTGCATTTTCTTCTTGGTAAATTAGATATCTCTAGTTAAGATTAAGTTTTATAATTTAGTGAGTTGTGTTTTTTTTTCTATTTCCTTTTGTTTATTAGTAGAAGTTAACAAAAAAAATGAAACAGAATTAGAGAATAATAGGAAAGAAAGTTTATTTCTCTACTTCTAGACTTTTCTTGAATATTCCTGAAATGTTTGAAATATAAAGTGTATATGAAGTCAAATTTTTAAAAAAATTTAATTTCTTATGTAAATACCTTTGCCAAAAACATCTGTTCATATACTTCAGTTGCCTGTGTAAGAATTTTCTGCTCCTAGCTGGGAAGGTGAGGTTCATACATTTTCTTTCCTACCAGAAAGAAAGTATGCCATTGATTTTGCTACCTTTTGGTAATGCTGTGTGACTCTTCACTTTTTCTGAATTTTTCCTCTTAAGTGATAAAGTCAGAATGTCAACATAAATTCCTCACACTGGTTAAATACTTAATCATACCGTATTATTTACTGAATAAAAGCTAAATACTGACATTTGCTTTTCCTAGAAATTGCATTGTATTCTACATGCAATCTAGAAATAGTGAAGCAAGTAAACTTTGCATTAAAAAATTCATGAGGAATTGAGTATTTGGAAGGAGATTGCATTAATAGTCTAAGATGACAGGAACTTGGGAAAATAGTGGCAGCACACAGCTAATATGAAAATGTTTTGCATAGCTTCACACATATAATAAGATGTTATCTGTTTTCTGAATGGGTGGGAAAGGATTTATAGAATTTATAGAAGAAGGGAGAGAATTTATAACTCAAAATTTAAAAATTAATGTTAAAAAATTTTTTTAAAAGTAAAATTGAATGTGGGGAAAGTAGAACATAGTTGCTGTTAAGTGGACCTATTTTAGCTGTTTATTTACATTTTTTTCCTATAATTCTAGTTTGAAGCTGGCAATATGAAAAACCTAGTACTGAAGATCATCTCTGGATCTTTTCCTCCTGTATCCATGCATTATTCCTATGATCTTCGTAGTCTACTTTCTCATTTATTTAAAAGGAATCCTAGAGAAAGACCATCAGTTAACTCCATATTGGAAAAAATTTTTATAGCCAAACGTATTGAAAAGTTTCTTACTCCTGAGGTATGTTTTTTATTTGATCAAAATTATATGACATTTAACAGATTGCTGGTTCATTACAATTTGCATGCTGTGCAATACTTCTCCAATGTATATTCTCTGAATTGAATTAAAATATTTTCCCAAATTAAAGTGACATGTTGTCACTGTTCTATTAACCTAGCAATTCGTAAAGCATATTTTTTTCTACCTCCATCCTGTGTGACTCTTGTCTACATATTTCTTTAAATCTGCCACAGAGAATCTTTGCAGTATGTTAGAGATCTTCATTTGAATATCTTGATACATCTCATGAATATCACTCAAGAAGGCATGGTCTCCATCAGTTATTTCTCTCATTGTGTTACCCCAATTTTACATTTTTGTAACAACATCCTTGATGCTGCCTTTGCTCTGTAAGGCTCCATTTATTACATACTGCAGCTTACATAGGCCAATCTCCCTTGAGGGTCCCTCAGGTTCAAATCTTCGGTATTTTATGAATTGAAACCATATAACATCACTAAGAGAATTTTAGTGTAATAGGATAGGTCTTTCTTTCAGAGAGTGGCTTGGGATCATAAAGTTGTGGTATAAAAAAATTCAAGTGTTTGCCTTGACCAGTATAAAGTCTTATAAAAATCTTTCTGTGTCTTTTTTGTTTCCCTTTATATTGTTGTCCCTCAAATTTCATTCTTAAATGCAAAAGAGCTTTGTTTTCTTGGCTCTCTTGTCAGATTTAATTTTTTGTTTTTATTTTGGAAATGAATTATATTAAGATTTTTGAATTATAACTTTTGTTTTTATATCAGCTTAATTCAAGAATATATCTCTCTCCTTTCCCTATCCAGTGAGTCATCTCTTTTAATGAAAAATTTAAAAAGACAAGCAATTTAGCAGAAGTTGCTGGGTCATATCAGCTAAGTTTTGTAGTGTGTGCAGTATTGAAGAAAAGTAAAAGTGATTATTACACATATAATTACACATTATTATTACAAATTACACATATAATTGCACCACCTTCTTTTTCATTTCTTTGTTCTTTCCATTTTCCATGTAATTGTCTATACATTGTTTTCTTGGTTCTGCTTACTCTGAATCCATTTATGTAAGTCTCCAACATGTTTCTCTGAATTCTTCCTATTACATGTTTCTTATAGTTTTGTAATAATCCTTTAAAATCACTTATCCTTTTAGGCTTTCTTTAAATTTGTTTTTTCTTCCATTACTTTCTCAATTTTGTTCTAGGCTGTTATGATTTCAATCTGCTTTAACAAGTCAGTGGTGTGACTAAATAAATAGCAGATTTGGGAATGAATCTTTTCCTCAATAGCAGGTTACATTACAGTCAGTTTCATTTTTTATTATTTGGTACTAATCACATCCAGTGCTTCCCAACTCTTGAAAAATGTATTCATGTTATATAGGCATGAGGTTTCTGTGTAATTTGTAAACCTTTGGTCTCTCTCATTTCTTATTCCTGAAGCATATTTCCCAACATAATTTTTATCATTCTTCCCATTGACCATATTTACTTTGAAGAGTTACTACATGCAAAATGTATGGTGATTTAATGGAGGGTTTTATCAAGCTCTTTGTAGATTTTCTCTATCTCTCTATCTTTTGCCACTAAACTATCCTTTGCACATAAACTGGTGATAATTTTTTGAAAATACTTATTGTGAGAATTGCAATATAAAATGACCAAATATATCATGAAATATTTATTGTTGCCTTTGGATTTACCAGTTTTTAAAATTCTTTTATTTGCTACTTCAAGGAGAATTTTGAAACCTCATCCTTCCATTTGGCAACTTCCTTTTATCTCCTGGTTATATTTATAGCAGCTATCCAAGATTAATATAGTTTAGTTCCAACAGTAATTTATCCACTTCTTGGTCACAGAACAATGATCACAAATTGCGTACCACTAGCTAAATTGATATTCTTAGAAGATTTTAAAATTATGTGATTCTTAGTGGTTTCTGCCTTCTCTTCTACTACTTTGCCATATAATCTACAGATGAGGGAGTGCATAAGATGGGGGGTCACTTTGCAGTTTTCTTTGTTTCATGGGTTGCCGTGTCCTAAGAGTTCATAGCCAAGTTGTTAAGTCACTAGTGATGAGTCTCTTGCACTCTTAACTAGACTGGACCTCAAAGAGGAGACACAGTCTGTTCCTGTGACTATCCTGAACCTACCCAACCTGTGCTCTGTTGATGTCACCTTCATACCCTCATAAGGAAGAATAGGATTTTGTAGGAGTTCCACCGAATAGACAGTCTGCACATAAAATATCATTTCATAAAAAAAAAAAAAACAATTGGAACAGGACAACAGATGGTGAATACCTTTGAATTCTGTGACTAGAAGGAGAAACCACAACTCAACAAGAAATAGAGCAGATCACAAAAGATAAAATTGACAGTTTCTATTATTTAAAGATATTAAATATAGCTGTAATAAAAAGACATGCCATCAAGGTTGTAGGACGTGAGGAGAGTTGGGAAATCTTTTCATTGGACATCTCTACTAAAAGTCTGATCATTAAATTACATAGAGAAATTGATGCAAAAAAATGAATGAGTCATTTTGTAATAGACAAGTGGCTCGAAACTATCAACAGCTTTTTAAAGAAGAAATAATAAAGAAGATTGTTTTTGAACAATCACATGAAAAAGTGGAAGGTATCACTAATAATGTAATGCAAATTAAAACAACTGTTTATCTCATACTCTTAATGTAAACAGTAATTATTCAAAGGGCAATGAGAGAGACACATTAATATATCTTTGATGCTGTAAATTAGTACTCCTTTCTGGTTAATAATTTGGAGAGCTGTCTTTGAGGAGCGACTGAATTGTTAATATCCTTTAACTGAGCAGTCTGAGAAAGTCTAACAGTTCCCACATATATTGAAACATTCACAGTACTTTTTTTATGGTACCAGAAGGCTAGAAACAAATATTGAAGAATAATTGAACGACTTATGCATGTGAATATAGTAGAATTTTATTTTATAATGAGAAACGAATTTAGCAATACAGGGGTAAATGGGAAGACCTTTCTGAACTGACAAAGATCAAAGAAAATAGATACAAGAGGATAATATACACAATGATTGAAGTAACATAAAGTAACAAATTAAAACTACATCAGAATTAAGATTAAATATAACAGCCAGTGTTTGTTCCAAAAAAATCAATGATAACCCTTTTCCCTTCAATTGGTAGAATAGGCGTGTGGGCTCTAGGTGTCAGTATTATATATGCTATCACGTGGAGTCACAATATTAGTGGTTTTTTGTTCCAGGGAAAGTTTTCTTTTTATTGTGTGTGTGTGTGTGTGTGTGTGTGTATGTGTGTGAGGAGATGTTATTGTAATGGAATAGTGTTTGAGAAGGAATAGTTTTGAAAATGTTTTATTGATGATCTTATGTTTTTTTATATCACTATAATTTCTGGTAATATCACTCTTTCCCTTATTCTTCACCTAGAATTCAAACCTTCCTTGTAACAAATAAAAAGTTGAAGCAAAATGTACAACTCAGTGATCTCCTGTGACAGTGTATATGACATTCTGCTTCAGTAATCCCCTACTTCTTCCTTAGAGGGAAGTTCATTTTGTTTTCTGTTTTTTAGAAAGTAGGGTTCTTTTCATTCATATTGTTATAACCACTTTATCGCTACAACATGCAACAAAGTTAAGATACAAAGATGAGAGCTAAGCAAGAAGTTTTGTGTGTGTGTGTGTGTATGTGTGAATAATTTCATTAGCTTATGGAATCTGTATTGGGAAAAACAAGAAATGAGTTTAGAAACAGAGCATTTAGAAACATGCATAATTTAGTAGAAGGATTATTTGATTTTTAAATTATAATTATATATTTATAATTTTGTATTTGAATTGATTCATTTAAGGAGCATAGAGAAAATTATATTGTTTACTGATTAACTTAATCTATTTTTTTTGAAGACTAACCTTTTTTAATATGCTTTTTCTCCCCCTTTTAATCTAAGCTTATTGCAGAAGAATTTAGTCACAGAGCATTTCACAGATTTGGAGCTCATCATGTGCAAGGTAAATAATATTCATATTCTTTTCATCATTTTTTTGAATAAAAATCTAATTTAACTATAGTGTAATTTGAACTAGCATCTATACATCCCTTATAGAATAACAAAAATGATTTATATCAACAATACATAATTTGTGTATTCCAGACAAACTGATAATTAAATTGCATAAATGTTTAGGTTCAGATCTGTTCTTAAGTGTGACAGTACGTAAGATCATACTTCCAGTGTATTTGTTGAAGTTTCCTCAAGTAATCTAACTTCCTGCTTCTGCAATTTAGACTCCCTCCACATGCCAGTTCTCCAAATCAGTGTTTTAGAATTCCAAATTTTCTTTATTTGATTATAATCTTTTATCATTCCATTTTTCTCTATGCATTAGTACCCTTAGCAATATTATTCATCTCTGTGACCTCTAATCTCTCCATCCCTCAATATTTTCTGCTGCCAAACAGAGCTTCAAGAAGTTTTGAAACAGCACGATTGAATCTACACAAATCTGTTATGTAACTTTAAGTGGTTCCCTCATTGCAACAAAGTAATCCTTCTCCTTCCTATGCCATCTCAACAGAAAATGTTCCAAAATGTTTTTTGTCTCCTCTTATCTCATGACATCTCATATCCTGCACTCTCAGCTGAAAACCTTGCTTCATATTTCACCACCACTGCCTCACCACCCCCAGACTGAGGTAATTTGCCAAGAGTACCTTTTTCCCCTTTTCCTTGTCTCACAGCTTATCCTCTACTACCTTTTTCCTTCATCCTAGGCTCTGATGAAGAGGTGGCCTTCTCCCTTACAAAGACCAACCACTCTACTTATGGTCTTGGTTCACTTCCCCCTGTTTATATCAACAGATGACCGCCCCCCTCCCTCCATTATCATACCCTTATTCTTCAATGTCCCTGTATACTGAGTTCTTTCTTGCTAATTATATAAGATCCTAAATCTCTTTGTCCTTAGAAAACACTCGATCCTAGCATCTCTTCTAGCTTTTGTTCTGAATCTCCTCCCCTTATCTACTGAACTTCTTGAAAAAATTATCTACGTTCCGTACCTCTGCTTCCTCTCTTCTCAGCCCTCTGCACTCTGGCTTCTGACATTAGTATTTGAAACTGTTCCTCTAAAGTTAGCAATGATCTCTTAGTTGCCAGATCTAAAGAGATTTGCTTAGTTCTTTGTAGCATTTGACACTGTTGACCACATTCTCCTTTCATATATTCACTCATTTCTGAATTTGTTTTGTGATTCTGCTGTCTTTTGGTGCTTGCCTGTCTGTCTGTTTCTTGTCTGTCTCTGTTTCCTCTATGTCGTCCACTAATTGTGGTTGTCCCCAAGGCTCAGTCCTAGACCTTTCTTCTTTGCTTTATTATTCTCTTTCACTTAGTAAATATCAGCTTTTATGGATTCAGATACCTTCTCCGCAAATGGTTCCCAAATGTGTGTATGAGTGAACATGAAAAAATGAATTTCCTAAGCACCTTCTATATGCCAGGGCATCATGGTAAGCCCTACAGATAAAACAAAAGCCAACAAAATAAATAGTACCTGTCCTCAGCTAACATTCTAAGAGGAAGGAGTGTTGGGGTTGGAAAGTGTAGGTGCTAGCAGGCAACATCAGATTTGTAGAAAGAAGAGTGACTTGAATTAACAATAAAAGGTGACATTATTAATTAGATCTCTCTCTAGGGAAAGAGTCTATGACCAGATAAGAGAGAGGATCACAGAAGCTAAAATGAGCAATTTTGATTTCATGAAATTATAAAGGTCTTGCATGAGCAAAATCAGTGCAGCTAAAATTAGAAGAGAAACAGGTAAATGGGAAAAATTTTGTAGCAAGGTCCCATTTCCAAAGTATATAGGGAACTGATTTAAATTTTTGAGAATAAGAGCCATTCCTCAAATGATAAATGGTCAAATGATTTGAACAGGCACTTCTCAAAGAATGAAATCCACGCTTCCAATAACCATACAAAAAAGTTCCTAATCGCTGATAATTAGAGAAATGCAAATCAAAACAAGTCTGATGTTCCACTTTACACTTTGGATTGACAGTTGACAAAAAAAACAGATGCTGGGCAGGCTGTGGGGAAACACATATATTAATACCCTGTTGGTGGAGCTGTGAATTGGTCCAACCATTATTGAAAGTCTTTTGAAACTATGCCCCCCCTCCCCCCCAATTACTAAACTGCATATTCTTTAATCTAGTGATACCATTTTTAGATTTATGTGCCAAAGAGATCAAAGAAAGAGGAAAAGGATCTATATGTAGAAAAGTATTCATAGAAGCTTTTTTTGTGGTGGGAAAGAACTGGAAAACAAGAGAAAGCCATTAATTGGGTTGATGATGATGTTCAGTTGTTTCATTTTTGTCTAACTCTTCATGACCCCATTTGTTGTTTTCTTGGCAAAAATACTGGAGTGGTTTGCCATTTCCTTCTCCAGCTCATTTTACAGATGAGGAAACTGAGGCAGGCAGGATTAAGTGGCTTGCTCAGGGTTATACAACTAGAAAGTGTTTGAGGCCACATTTCAACTCAGGAAGATGAGTCTTCCTTACTCTAGGCCTGGCACTCTATCTACTGGGCCACCTAGCTGCCCTTAGGGTTATAGCGGAACAAATTATGGTTTATTAATATAATGGAATATTATTAAGCCATATGAAATTGTGAAGAAGGTGGTTAAAAAGAAAACTGAGATTTTTCTGAACTGATGCAGAGTGAAGGAGATAGAATCAACAGAACAATTTATACACTAAGCAAAATACTATAAAGACATCTTTGAAAGAGTGAAAAACTCTGATTAGTGCAGTGATCAATTGTGATTGTAGAGGATTAATGATGAAACATGCCACCCACATCCTGATGGAGGTATTAGATGGACATAGTACAGATTAAGACATTTTTTGAACATTTCTAATACAGGAATTTGTTTCACTTCATATTTTTTACAAGGTTGTGTTTTTCTTTTTTTCAAAGAGTGAGAAGGTAAGAGGGAGAGAAAACAGATTTTTATTAATTAAAAAAATAAAATTTTAAAAAATTGTTAAGCACTGGATATGGAAAGCACCAAATATCATAAAGAAAGAATAGATTATATTTTAATAGACAGGAGAAAAAAACTTGTTGTTAATATGGGGACTGATGCATACATGCAGGTTGGGCCACCAGCGTGTCAGAACTAAGATCAGAATCTGTGAAGAAGTTGGAGGAGGAGGAATGGGTGGAGGTGGTGGCACCAGCATGAAAAAGAGGAAAGGCTATGACATGTTGAAAACAGTTTAATCTTGAATTGTTAAGTAATTGAAAATCACAAATGGAAAATAGACAACAGAAATTATATCTACTCTGATTATGATCATTTCACTGAAAAATGTAACCATTACCAATTAATTACCACAACAAGAAGACCAAAAGAGCCCAGATAGTGCCATAGTTAGCAAACATCTGACAGAAAAGATAATGACAGCTAAAGTCAATACCAGTGGATGATAGTGAGCAGTGTCATTTCATGAAACAGGTTGAAGCAATTGAAAGTAAAACTGTTTTAAAGAAACCTTGGTAAGGTAGACACTCAGTTCAGTAAAGTCATTCCAAGGGCAGTCAAGGATTATAATGACAGGAGAACTACAAATGGGGAAAACAAACAAAAGATTTATAAAAACCACAAAAAAATTGTTTTTCTATAAATGATAATAGAACCATCAAACTTGGGTCTTAATCTCAGTTTCAGATATTCTTTTGAAGGAGGCAGAAATAGCATTATATAGAACACTTGGGTGAAAAATAACAATATTGGACCATGTATATATGTAGGGAACAACTATGTTTGAGATGAGACAATTACGAGGAAATCAAGATACTGATATGCACAATATCTGAAGCTGGAGAAGATTAAAAAAGGCATGAAAAATATCTCAGACCTTATTAATATTGGGGAAAAGTGATGAGCAGGAAAACATCACTAATTACTTACCTATATGTCTGTTCTCCCATCTATACAAAATCCTTGAGAGGTGTTATTCCACGAATCATTGTCGTACATTTATTCAACTGTAAACTGTATATTTATCATTTCATAGTTAATTGAAAAATGTAAAAAATAACAAGATTTCATTGTGCTTACTATTTCTTGATTATTAGAAAAGTATTGGATTTTGTAGAATAAATATGAGAATATTGTGAGTAATGTACTAAGAAAAAACACAAGTGCTCAAAGGATCATGAGTCAAGTACTCCATTACTCACAAGTATGCAAGCATGCTGCTCCCTAGCAGATAGCTCAGGCAGACAGTGGAATGCATACCCCAGATCTCTGGATATTTGCCCTTTGATCTGATTGTTATGGGCAGTCAGGTATTGGGTGGTATAGTTTTTGACCTACCACTTTACTGACCTTGAAGGCATTGTATTAGGAAAGTTTACTAATCTTAAATACCAGAATTAGATGAAGTTTGCTAAATTGATTATGTTCGGGGAGACTTGTGTTCTTTGCTTATATGTAGCTGACTAAACTGGTACTGGGAACTTCCTGGTAACATAGGCATGTCAGTCAGTGATCAAATATGGAGTCATTTCTCTCTTCTAGGGTATAGAAATAGGCAAATCCTCATAGTAAGACATCACAGGCTATTTTATAACAAGGTATTTTTCATCTGTATATCAAGATCCCTTAAAAGATGTAATAACAGAAATGAGTTCGTTCAATGACTCCCTAATAATAAACATTGGGTGAGACATAAAACAGGTGTATGTTTGCCAAAGGTGTATGTTTTTCACTCTGGTGGAAGAGCTTCAGTTCTCCAGATGCTTCTGTTTACAGGTGATGTGTTGATTGTAAGAAGCACCAGAACATTGTAGAACCTTCAGAAAGAGGTCTAAGATCACACAATGAGATTTGGTCTGTTCATCTTCAAGGAAAGATCAAGTGGATGAAAAATGAGTGCTGCCAAGATTTCAAAATACATGATGGATACCCTACAGAGGCAGTCAGCTAGCAGTGCCAGTCACTCTGCTAAGCCCTACAATAGCATGTATATCTTCTGTACCACTGTACAGAAGAAAAGTGAGTCACATCCAGAATTGAGCAAAATAACAGTTATCAGAATTGCCTATAACACTTTTACTTATACATTTGCCTCTCAAGAATTAATCAAGGTATCAGAGGGCAGTAGAGAGAAGTGTAGTATACATGTGAGCGTTTTTAAACTGTGAGACATTATCAAGTAGGAACTCTGATGAAAAGTATAATAAGATTTCAAGAAATTATAGAAGAGAAAGAGTAGATGGAATGCTCAGGAAGCATAATTAAGGAATATCAGGTTTCTCAAGTGTTCCACTGGCACGCCTGTGATTTTGAAGAAAGTAAGAAAGGTCTCCAGCACTTTGGGTTATTGTCCTTCAGCAAGTTTCTGGTGGCACATGGATAAGAGTCATATTTGATAGGCAGGTGTGAATGAGCTCTAGCTGCTTTGTTGGAGGGAATTCCTGATTGGTGAGATCACCAATCCATTCAGTTTTTCCTTCAACAAGTATTGAGGTAGATTTAATTGAGAATCTTTATTCTTTAGTCACAAATCTTAATCTGCACCAATTCATTTTCTTTAAATTATATCATAGTTGTTAGTAAGGATGCAATTAATGTTTAAGGACATTACAGATTGTTAGTTTTTTAGATTAATAGCTGATTGCTTTGTTTGGTAAGTTGCCCTCTCTATTAAAATTTGGTGTTTATTTACCTGAATATTTTCCTTATGTGTGGTATACTGGCATTGTTAAAAGAGAACAGTCATCATCATCAACCATTATTAAATGTTTAACTATATTCCCTGTACTTAGCATTGGATGTTTGAGTTTTCATGTTTATGGCTTTAGATTGATTTAGTTGAACTGGAAGCAATTGGAAGCAATTATCTTTTCAAAGTAAAGGAGTCTAGATGTCTTTGATAAAAAAGGTTAGAAATTAAATGATTAAAACTCGAGAGTTACAACCCAAGAGGATTTTAATTCAAATTATGATGAGGCCCTAAGAAAAGAGGTTTGTTTTTTTCTCATAATTTATGTCTTTGTGTTTTTTATGTAGCCAAAAGACCAGCTCAGGGACAGATCTTTGCATCTCCTGCTCCCTCACAGAAAATCACAAAGCCTGCTGCTAAATATGGGGTGTCTTTAACATATAAGAAAGTGGTTGAAATGCCTAAAAAATTTCATGAAAAGAAGCCACCTTCAAGATACAAACAGGTATAACCGTCATAACAAACAGCATTGTTAGCACATTTAGTTTTTAATTCTTATTTGTCTTTTATTTTTACATCACTTTTTACTCATATCCCTTTTCCTTTTCTCAAACAGCCAACTTATAAAGATTCAGAGTTAAAAAAAATTTAATAAAACTAACAAGAACATCAGTTAAATCTTATATTAAATGTGGTATTCCAGCCCCTTTCTTTGCAAATAATTCTTTTTATCCCTGCATTTTTATATCTCTTGTTTGAGGTCATAGCTTTCGGTTTTGTTTTTTTGGTAGTGGTATTGTTTTTTATATTTACATTGTTGTATATACAATATTTTCTTAATTTCCATTTACTTTATATCAGTTTATATGTGTTCCCTTATTACTGTGTATTTTTAAGTGTTTTTATTTTTTCCCAATTACATGTAAAGATTATTTTCAATATTTTTGTGAAATTGAGTGCCAAATTTTTCTCCTTCTCTCCCCGCTCCTCAAGACAGCAAACAGTCTAACTTATACATGTATAATCATGTTATATGTATTTCCACATTAGTCATGTTGTGAAGAAGAATCAGAACAAAAAGGAAAAATTATAAGAAAGCAAAAAGTAAAAATAGTATGCTTTGATCTGCATTCCAACTCCATAGTTCTTTCTGTGGATGTGGATATCATTTTTCCTCATGAGTCTTTTAGAATTGTCTTGGATCTTTCTATTGCTGGGAAGAGCTAAATCTATCATGGTTAATCACACATTGTTGCTGTTATTTAGTGTACAATGCTCACTTCACTTAACGTCTTCATTACTTAACTTTGTATTTTTTATAGGCATTGTTTCTTATAGTTCAGTAGTTTCATATACCACAATTATTCTCCATTTGGTGGGATTCTATTTTGTTTCCAGTTTTTTGTTTTTATAAAACAGTGTTTCTATACATGTTTTGGTGTTTATGAAACCTACTTCCTTTCAGTCAAAGGATTTGGATATTTTACTGTTTCTTGGTATAATTCTAGATTGCCTTACAGTCAGTGGACTGATTTGCAGCTCCACCTGTTTTTGTACAACTTTTCCGACATTGACTATCACTGTCTTTGTGATCTTTTCCAATTTATTGGGTATAAAATGAAATATAAGGGTTGTTTTGACATGACTTTTTATTAGGATTATGTTTCACATGTTAATAGTTTAGGATTTTTCTTTTGCAAACTTTTTAAAAATAATCTTTAACCATTTACCCATTAGAAAATGACTTTTGGTCTTTTGTATGTTTACAGATTTTCTGTGTATCTTGGATATCAAATTATTTATTGGATAAATTTTATGTAAAAATTTTTAATTTCATTTCATCAAAAAATCTATTTTGTCTTTTGTAATTGCTTATAACTCTTATTTTATTAAGAATTTCTTCCTAACCCTACCTGTGAAAGGTACTTTATTTGGTTCCATTCTAATTTTTTATAGTGGGAACTTGAATGTGTAGGTCACATTTCAGTTTTAAACTTATTGGGGTATATGATGTTTGATGTTGGCCTAAAACTAATTTCTACCAAATTGTTTTCCAATTTTCCCAACAAGTCTTGTCAGATAGGGAGCTGTTCCCCAAGTGATTTATGTTTGCAGGTTTCTCAAACAATTAGTTGTTTCTGATTCTTCTTGTATTTGTAAAGGGCCTGTCATGCAGTAAATATTCTATAAATGTTTATTTCCTTCTCTCCATTTCTTCTTAATCTAGTTTCTTCCATAGACCTTTACTATTTTTAACCAGTACCAGATGTTTTTGGTGATTGCTGCTTTATAGTGTAATTTGAGACCTTAACATTGCCATTCCTCCTTTATTCCTACTTTTGCTTATTAGTTCTATGGAGATTCTAGGCCTTTTGTTCCTTCAAACGAATCCTATCGTAATTTTGTCAGACTGTATAAAGTATCCTCTTGATTATTCATTATAGCACTAAATCTATAAATTGTTTTAGGTAGTACCATCTTTTTTATTATGTTGTCATGGCCCTAACATGAGCACTGAACCTTCCTTCATTTATTTGAATGAGTCTTTATTTAAAGAACATTGTGTAATTTTATTTAAACAGTTCTTGAGTATGATTTTGATAGAGTGTTTCCCTGATACTTAAAGCATTTTGTAGTTATCTTGACTGGGAATCTTTCCATTTCCTGCTGGATTTTTTAATTGCTATAGAGAAATGCTTTTGATTTTTGTGAATTTATTTTGTGTCCTCTTACTTTACTGAAGCTATTTTTAAAATTTTATTTTGCATTTTTAGCACAGTTTATGACAGATTAAACAATTCAAACTTTTGGTCAGGTAATACTTCTTTTTAAAGCATTTACAATATGGACCACAAAAGAATTTTTTTTTTCAAATATTAACCGAGACACAAATAATATTTATGTTGCTAACTTCACAAGCTCTTGACCTAATTGTCTTCACAGTATTACTAAGAATTAAAGGACCTTTACTTGTTGTTGTTGGTCTAAAGTCCTATGCCTGGTAGCTTAATTTTAGACTTAACCTCGGATGTTCCCCTACCAATAATCTATAATTTAATAAATCTGGTATTATATAAACCTTTTGACTATAGGAAATTGCCACTAAGAGTAGGGACATTGCAGGGATACAATTTTTCCCCAGTTTCGTGTCAGTTCCAGGCAGGATTAGGTTGTCCACTTGCATTCAGGCAGGCTTTAAAATCTGCCAGGTGTCAGTGGGAAAATTGAGTCAGGAGAATCTTACCTCAGCCCAGGCTGAACAGCCACTCTGCCACCCTTCCCATGAGATCACCTTTTGCATCTCACCAGCTTACTGGCCTCCTGGATTGGAGGCTCAGATTGCCTTTCTTGCTACCCATACCTGGAGTTAGACTCAGAAGAACAGTCACTTCTGAAGCTATTTTCTGAAAAAATTTTTTCCCCCAAATTATCTAGATTTTTCTAAGTTATTCCTCATGTTTTTAGCAGATAAGACTAATTTTGTTTCTTTACCTGTGTTTGTGCCTTTGATTTCTTTTTCATTGGTGTTCTATTGTTATCACTAGCATTCCTATAACTAAGAGTTAGGGGGGAAAAGGGCATCCTTGCTTTATCTCTGTATTTATAATGAAAGTTGTAGTCTCTACCATCACAGATAATATTAGCTTTTGATTTTAAATTTATACTTAGATATTTTAAAAAAATAAGATTGTTCTAAGCCTCTGTCTATAGGTTTCAGTTTGGTGGGGTGAGTTGTTTTGGGGGATTGGGTTTTTTTGCGTGAATTAATGTGGTGCTTTGTTAGAGCCTTTTCATACTTAGATATATTCATATGATTTTGGATATTTTAGGATTTTGTTATATTTTTTGCTGATTTTTCACTATACTTAAATCCTTGGTAAAATCCAGTTTATAATTATTGAATAACTTTTAGACTATATTGCTGCAGTCTTTTAACCAGATTTTATTTAAAAATTTTTAATTGCTATTTTAATGGCATGTGTATGTGTGTATCTTATTTTATCCTCCCATTGTTTACCTATTAGGACTATGTTTTTCTCATAAAATGAACTTGTTAGGGTATTTTTATCTTCAATTTTTTAGAATAGTTTATGTAGTTAATAATTTTGTATGGATAATAATATGTATAATATTTATGTATGTAATTATGTAGTTAACATTTTTTTAAAGTTTGTTCCATTTTACCTACAAACCCACTGAACCAGAGTTTTCTCAAAAAGAATTCTTAAAAGTCCTCTATTCTTTTAAAACACCGTCTCCTCCCTCCACTCCAAACCATACAATAATATTATGTTCTGCTTTCTGAGAATAGGTTATTCTTGTCTGGAAGTTCTTTTCTTTCACAATTTAGAAAATCATATCCCAAGTTTCCCTTCTTTGAATCTGTTTGCTGTATAATCTTTTGTGACCAATACTGTGTAGTTCTTTGGTACTTGATTTTTCTGTTTGCGGGAATATTATTTCTTTGATTTCAATGTTATGCATTTTGGCAGTCATTTCCTAGGGGTAAAGTTTGTAGTTTCTGACAATGTCCTCTGAATTTTATTTTCACTTTGTTTTTATTAGTTCTTAGTGGTTTTCTTTTATTTCTGAAATATATGATGATTTTGTTTATTATTTTCAGTAAGTCAGCAGTTTTTTAAAAAAAATTATCCTTCCTTGTCTTGTTTTCCAGGTTATTTTTGATAGGATAACTCGAATGTTACCATCCTACTTGTCATCCATAACGTCTCTCCTCCCATGTAAAAGATCTTGCCAAATCTTGTCATTGTCATGGCATCTCTTCCTCCTCTCATCTGACACTGCCACAATGCTGATGAATTAACTTACACCTGTACGATTGCAGTAGCCTTCTAATCAGCATCTGTGCCTCAGATCTCTTCCCAACTTAAATCCATCCTTCACTCACCTATCAAAATAGATTTTTTTCCTGAAGTATACATCTGATCATTTCACCTCTATTCAGTAAATTTCACGGGTTCCTCATTACTTCCTGTTTGACTTTTAAAGTCCTTTACAAACTGACCCCTTCCTACCTTTCTAGTCTTTTTACCTCTTGTGCCCTCTTTATACTATGCAATCCTGTGACACTGACCTCTTCTTATTGTTCCTTAAACAAGGTATTCCATCTCCTGATTTAGCATTTTCATGGGCCGTTTTCCATTCCTGAATTTCTTTCTCTGTTTATCTCTTCCCTCCTCCTTGCCCTGGCTTTCTTAAGGTCTCAACTAAAGTCCTGTCTTCTACAGGAAGTCTTTCTGGAGCTCCACTCAAATAAGGCCTTACCTCTCTTGATTATCTGAAATTTATTCTATATATTCTAATTCTGATATTTATCTCTTGGGTTTTTTTTTCCTCCAACTACTCTTGTGGCCAAACTATTTGCTTTCTCCTGGTCTTCTACAGGATTTTGTTTTTTCAATTTTATATTGTGATTCTTTTAACCCATAACATTTTCTCACTGCATTAGAATTTTCTTCTTTTCATTTATTCCTTCAACCTTTCCTCTAGGGATGACTGGCCAAGGTCCCACATTTTTCTCTCTACACTTTTTTTGACTCTTCAGAAGTAGGAATATTGTCACTCTGGTTCTTCATTGCAGGGCCTAGGGTGGTGTGATGGCAAGCAGAACAGGATCTTTTGCTGTTTTTGTTTCAGTATAATCAAGTACCTCTGATGAAATCTTACCTTTATCAATGAAGAGTCTTTATTATAAGTAAAGTACAGAAACAGGAGTTTCTTTAACTAGAAACAGTATATGTATTTGTATTGTTAATTTGTTTAAAGAGCTTCCCTCACCCATTAATGGGCCTGCCCAATAAGAGGAGTTTGATTAGGGAAGATTTGTTAATGAGGCACTGCTTCTCAAGAGTTGTGATGCCCTCTGGCTCTGAAAAAGGTATAAATACTCTTGAGAGTGAGGTTTTACTTCGGGGCTTACTGACTGTAAGTGTTTGTTTGACCAGATGAGGACTCTGGGAAGCCACTAAAGGAGCCCCCCAGACTTTGAAAACCCAGATGTTGTGCTTCCCTCTCTGGTAACTACGGTCAAACAGTTGGACCGGTCTGTTGAATTCAGGCAGAGGAAACCATGTCTGTTGATCTTTGATTTCTCTGTATTGTCTTTGAAGTTCAGCATGCTGCCTCCCCTGATAGGTGAATGATATATGTGCTTGGTTAAAGGAATGATACATGTGCTTGATTAAAGTGATTGCTAATCCCATGACAGCTGCTTTCCTTCTTTAAATGCAGGTCTAAGAACCTGTGATAGCAGGCCCCCCTGTGTATGTTGGTGTGCTTCCTGTTACAGGTGGGAATAAAGCACTAAAAACATCCATAACTGATCTCTCCATTCCTGGCTTGTAGTTGGCCAGCCAGAAGTCCTGGCTTAATAACAACTTCCTGATCTTATCTCCTTCAGTAGTATTGGTCTGTTCCAGCTGATAGAAATAGCTAATAGAATACCTGAACTCTTTTCTTTTCCCCAGTCTTACAGGAAATAGCTGGACTGATATCCTAGAAGCCTTAGTTTCCAGGGACTTGGTAATAGAGCCAGAATTTAGCACCTTCCTGCAAACACTGGCCTTTATGCTGTTCCAGGACAAAACTCCACATTGCCCCAGCCCTGAATGAGAGGGATGCTTCTGGACCTTAATGCTTGCTGAAATTTTGGCTGAAGAGCTTGAACTTGTGGTCTTCTGGATGGGGAATGTGGAAATGAAAACATGTTTTCTTTCTTTGCCTCCTCTCCCATTTCTAGATGGGGTTTGTAGGGAGTAAGAGAATGGTAGACTTATACATACCTTTTGGTCACTTTAAGGAGCCCCCTGGCTTTGAGAACCCAGATGGTGGTGCTTCCCTCTCTGGTAACAATAGTCAGACAGCTGTACCTATATATACCTTTTGGTGCTTGATACTTGTAGATAATACAGCCTTGATGGTGGTGGTCCCATGGGTGCTACAGCAGTGAGGATACCACCTCAGGTATGTATGAATAAAGCAGGACAGGCACCTAGAAATTTGTTGTTTTGGTTGTTTAGTCATGTCCTTCATGACTGCATTTGGGATTTTCTTGGCAAAGATACTCAAGCAGTTTGCCATTTACTTTTCCAGTGCTTTTAACAGATGAGGAAACAACACACAGGATGAAGTGACTTGCCCAGGGTCATACAGCTGGTGTCTGAGGCTGAATTTGAACTCAGGTCTTCCTGACTCCAGGCCCAGATCTCTATCCACTGTGCCACCTCACTACCCCATCAACCCAGGAAACTTAACTCTATTGCAATAAGCAAGAGACCTTGAAAGGGACAATACCCAGTGTCCAGGTCAGATGAACCTTAGAATAAATGTATTCTGGAGGCCAGGATTGCATCCTTCAAACTAGGTTTCACCAGGTGTAAGTAAGCACCCCAACATACACAGTGAGGGGGGGGTGGTTCTTAGATTTACATTCATAAAAAGAAAGTAACTTTCAAGGAGTTAATCAATTTAATCAAGCACATGTATCATTCCTTTAACCAAGCACATAATACCATTCAGTTCAGGGAGTCAGTACTCTGAATTTCAAAGAAAATAGAGAGAAATCAAAAGATCAACAGACATGTTTTTTTGCCTGAATTCAACAGATGATTGGACCCCAACTGTCTGATCATAGATACCAGAGAGGGAAGCATGACATCTGGGTTCTCAAAGCCAGTGGGCTTGTTAGCAGCTTCCCAGAGTCCTTGTCTGGCCAAACAAACACTTGCAGTCAATAAACCAACAGACATGGCTTCCTCTGCCTAACCATAATTCAACAGACAGGTACAGCTGTCTGACTGTTGTTACCAGAGAGGGAAGCACCACCATCTGGGTTCTCAAAGCCAGGGGGCTTCTTAAAGTGACTTCCCAGAGTCCTCATCTGGCACACAAACCTTCCTATAAAAACTAAGCCCCAAAGTAAAACCTCACCCTAGAACCAGAGGGCTTCACAACTCTTGAGAACCAGTGCCTCATTAACAAAAGGTGTGGGTATTCCTACAAATCTGCCCTAATCAAACTCCCCTTATTGGGCACTCCCATTAATGAGTGGCAAGATCTTTAAACACATTAACAATACAAATACATATACTGTCTCTAGTTAAAGAAACTCTTGTTTCTGTACTTTACTCTTAGTAAAGACTCTTAATTGATAAAGGCAAGATTCAATCAGACACTTGATTATACTAAAACAGCAGAAGATCCTAATTTCACTTGGTATGACAAAGTTAGAATTAAGTTTTCTAGGTCCTTGCCTGGTCTGATTCATTGCTTACTCTGCAAAAAAATACCCTACCATCACTGCTGTGTTCCATGGGTGATAGAGCTGGTTCCTTTTTATACTACTTCAGCCTTTTGTCTTAAAACTGTGATATTTCATGTAATCGTTAATAGTTTGCAATTTGAGAATTCAAAATTATAGGGTACTCAGTGGGCAGTGGTGAAAGATGCCTAGGGCTTTCCCTTGAAAGATTGCTGGAATTAAAATCAGAAAATCTGGATTCAAATCCATCTCCACAATTTATGACCCATGTAACCTTGAGCAAGTCCCCTAACTTCCAGTATCCAGCTCCTCATCTATAAAAAGAAGGTATTGGACTGGGGGACCTTTAAGAGCCTTGATCCTTCTAGCTTCCTCTGATAGACATAGTTGTAGTCTAAAAGGTATCAAAGAAGTACACTATGAAAAATGAGGTGTGCTACTTAATGTATCAAGAAAAAGCAAAAAACATGAACATATATCCTCGTGAAAGACCCTCATAATGCTGAGTACACCTACCAAAGGGTATTTACAAGAGGATATGGACAAGAACCATGCAGGATAAAGAATGAATGTTTTTTTTGATTTGCACATTTGGAAGGAATATTCACATCAGTGAGATCAGACATACTTTTGAAGGACTGAATATACCCAAGTGGAATTCCATGCTGCCTCCACCCACACCTCCCCTATGTTTGTTTAGAGTGACTAACCAAGGAAACTGACACCACTGTTCTGTATTGATTCATCATAGAGCCTTATGTGATCAGCTAGTTCTTCCCTTCTCTTCAAATTGCTTTTCTCATTTCTCCCTGTGATTTCAGTCAAGTATCAAAATATATGGCAATATATTTCCATTTCAAGAAAGCCTATATAATAAATGCTATGTGTTATGTTGAAAGTTGTCCATCTTTTCTTTACTTCCCTGTAAGTTTTGTTTTTTCTCTGCTGTGCATTTTTTACTTTTTTTCTCCTTCCTCCCCCAGAAAGCTACAATTAAATGTGGATATATTTATATATAGATATATGCATAAACATATGCATACATACATATAGAGACATATACTTTTCCTAGCATTCCACTCCTGGTCTTTTGTTTTTATCTTTGGCATATCTCTTATTTCTTATCCCTCCTGACTCCTCTACTTTACTTCTACTTGTGATCTTGCCCTCCTTTTACTTATTCTGTGGCCCCTCCAAGGATCCATCCTTTATCCCATTCCCATGAATCTAAACATCCTTCTATACCTCCCTTTGATATATTCCTTCATCCTCCCTTCTAAAACTTCCTTCCCTTTTTCTCCCAAGGATCCCTCCCTTATCCTCCCTTTCCCATTAATCTAAACACCCCTCTCTACCTTCCTTTAACCTATTCCTTCACCATCCCCTCTAGAGTTTCCTCTTTTATCCTCTCCCCTTCTTTATCCCCTTAGCATTTTATTTCTTTCTGAATTTAGAAGACTTTTATATTCTTTGTGTATGTGTGTGTGCACTCATGCATTGTTCTCTCTTGAACCCATTCCTGATGAAAGTAATTTTCCAGCACTAATAGCCCTCCTCCCTCATCTAATTCCTCTTTGTCAGTTCTTCCTCTTGCACCCCATTTGTATACGATAGCCACTCTTTTTACAGTTTTATTTTTTAAAGTTATATTATACTCAGGTTACCTGAATCTTTCCTATGAACTACCTAATTACTAATAACAGTCTTAGACATACTTTTTACAAAAGTCTGTCCTTATTGAGTCTCTTGTAATTAGTCTTTAGTATGTATCTTATATTTCTCTTGACTCTTATATGTCAAATTCTCAAGTTCAGGTAGTTTTGTTTTAAACAAAGTCCTGAAAGTCTGACAATTTATGAATTTCCTTTTTCTTTTCGTTGAAGACTATGTTTAGTTTTTCTGAGCATGATATTTTCAGCAGGAACCCCAGTTCTTTTGCTCTTCAATATATAGTATTCAAAAACATGTGATCTTTTAGTATTGCCGCTGCTAGGTCTTTTATGATTCTAATTGTGGCACTGCCATATTTAATTTATTTTCTTGTTGCTTGTAATATTATATCCTTGAGCTGGGGCTTTCAGAATGTGACCATAATATTCCTGTGGGTTTTCCTCATAGGATCTCTTTCAAGTGCTGATCAGTGGATCTTTTCTACTTCTTATGCTTCAGGACAATTTTGTCTATTTCTTTTATTGTAACAAGATTCTTTTTTTTAATCATAGCTTTCAGGTAGTTCTGTTATTTTTATGTTCTCTTTTCTTAATCTGTTCTTCAAATCAGTTGTTTTTCTTATGAGAGGTTTCACATTCTCTTCTACTTTTTCATTCTTTATATTTAGTATTATTGTCTGTTGATCTCTTATAACTTGACTGGCTATCCCTTGCCCAATTCTGATTTTCAAGGAGTTGTTTTCTTACTTAAGATTCTGGATCTTCTTTTCTAATTGGTTGAATCTCTTTTCATAATCCTCTTGTTTTTCTTGGATTTTTTAAAAGTTTTTCTTCAGTCTCTCATTTGATTTTTAAAGTCTTTTTAAGTTCTTCTATGAATTCTTTTTGGGCAGGTGATCATTTGATGTTACTCTTTGGGGTAGAAGAGGGTTTCTTTGCTTCACTCTCCTCTGAAGATGAACTCCAGTCTTCTCTGTTTCCATAGTAATTCTCTATGGTTGAATTCTTTGTCCTTTGCCTGTTCATTTTTTAAAAATTTCCAGCAGTTGTTTTTTTTTAAATTAGCTCTAGTCTTGGGGTATGGGACTGGTGCCTCTGGCCTCAGATCCTCCTTCAGTTCTTCCTTCTGGCCTGGCACTGAAACCAAGAATTCTTCCCTCCTATAAGTGCCCACAACCAAGGGTGTCCCTGCCCCACTGCTTTTGCACTCATCAAGCATGTGCTGGTTCTCTTGCCTGGGCTGTGTCTCCACAGCACAGCTGGGTCTAGCATTTCTTGTCAGTAGAGGTTTCCTTAATCATCCTGGGATCAGGTGTCCAACTCCCCTCACTGTCTCTGGGATAAAAGTTCATGCTGCTGAGGCAGCCCTCCATATAGCTTGCTGTTTAAGTGGATCTTCCTGGGATTTTTCTTCAGATCTCCTCTGATTGTCCCAGGAGGACCCTTGTAATGCCCCTACACTTGTTTATTTTTACCCCTTTATGTTTGCCCTGAGGCATCATTTTACCTTATATGTGGGGGAAATTCTTGAGAGCTTGAAATTTTCTGATCTACTCCACTATCTTCCCAGAATCCACTGATCAGGAATTAAGTTTTTAAAAATTTTTAAATTTAATTTGAGGTTTTTTTTCCTTTAGAATTATTTTATTAGATCATAAATGTACAACAGCTTCTTAACTCTACACACACATTTAAATTTCTAAAGGAAAATGTTACTTCTTTTTACACCATGATCCTGGCTAATAGCTTTTCAAAATTTTGAGAAAAATCTTAAAGATGATTTCACATGTCACCTGAAACTTACAAATTTAACATTATCAAAGAAGGAATGCTTCTACACTCTTAGAAAGAAACAATTAAAAAGCTAAGAAACTGTCTCAGAGGCACTTTCTGTGTGTGTGTTTTACAATCGTCCCTCCACAGCAAGGGAATGTTATTAAGTAATCTGCTCTGGTGTCTTCTGCCCTATACCGCATAATTTATGCATGCCTGAGATGAGAGTTTCCTTAACCTTGTTATTTCGATGACCTCCGGGCTCTGTTTATACCGCGAAGCCCAGGCCAACAGGCAGAAAAAGCTCCATGGCGGCCCCTCCCTCCGTAACCCCCACTTCCACAGGTGCCTCCCGGTCCTCCTCCGTACCCACCGTGACCTTCTCCAAGGCCGCTTCCACGCCCGTCAGGGGCCGCCACCACGGGAATCCCCCGGTCCAGAGCGCTTCCTAGTCTCCCGTCTCGGTGGAGCTCTTCCCACTTGTGCGCTGTAGCCCTCGGTGGGGTGGTCATCAGAGGTGGCAAAACCAAAGCCCTTTTAGTGTAACGATCGCAGTGCTGTCTGCCCCCCCACGCTCCTCAGCGGCCTCCCTAACCCACCAACAAGCAGTGCATTCAGTCCCACGAGCGCCACGTTTTCCACGTTCCTCTGGGCTCCGCCACTCTTCCACCGGTTGAACGAGGCCTGGCAGACGCGGCCGCCTCCACTTCAGCCGTGGACGAAAGTGGCACCAAGCCAGATCCCCCGGATCGTCCCAAGCAGGGAGGGGCTTCCCGGGGAACTGTTCCCTGTCTCTGTCCGTGGCGACCCGACTGTGCGGCCGCGGGTGCGGGGTGTGGGGAGGGGCTGCCACCGGCTGCGGGGCAGGGGCCGAGGCGAGGCGGGAGCCACGAGCGGGCGGAGGGGGCCACCGCCCCTGTTTCCACTTTTTAAGGAAATAACTTTTAAAAAGCTTTTTGGTATCTAATTGTCTTATTCTAATCCACAGAAAATATGTTAGGTTCGGTTGAAGAAAATTAGATTGTCCAGTTGGCCTTGGCATTAGACTTTGGAGTTTACCAAACCGTGTGGCTCATACTCTTTACCTAATTTTTAGCTTCACTTTTTGTCCAGGTCAAACAAACTCCACTGAAGAGAGTGAATCCTGGAGAAGAGAGGAACATGTTAGAGGTAGAGAGTCAACCGCTGGTTATTTTCAAGACACAAAAGTAACTTTTAAACAACTAAAAATCCTTATAGTACAAAATGAAACCTCAAAACTTTTCCTCCTTATTTCTTTCCACCAAAAACCTTTAACTGTTTCTTAAATCTCTTTGAGCATGCTTCTACTAATGGAATACTAACTTTACAGATGAAACTGTGAAAGAAGAAATTAATATAGTGACTAAATAATACTTTATTTCCCTTTAAGGAGTTAGCAAGGAGGGGAAAGTTGGACTATCATGAAAAAGAAAAAAAACAAAGGGAACAGGTAGACTTAGGTTTATTATTTTTCTTACTTTGATGATATAGGCAGTGTACCATATTTCAAATGGTCTAAATGAAGTCTTTTAATTGTTACAGATTTGTTTATTGAAACAAGAACATATGAAAAGACAAGAGAAGGAAAAAGTAAGGATGATGTTTCCTTTATTTTTCTGTCATACGTTTTTCTACAGGAAAATATTTTACTTCTTAATATAATGTTTGCTTCTTAAACAAAATACTTGAAATACCTTTTTTTTCCACTAAAGGTGGAGCAACTAAATAAGGCCAAGGAACAAGGATGGAAAAGTGTTCTAAGTTGTGGTGGGAGTGGTGAAGTTAAGGTAAGAAGTAGATGTTAATATTTAGTCCTATAATTATTAAATTATAGTTCAAATTTAGTCCTATAATATAATACCTCTATTGATTACTTCCATTTGGTAAATAAACATATACTCATGATTGATTCACAATCCTGTGAAATACTTCTGAAGATATAAGAAGACCCCTTTATTTGTCTTGGTTAGGTATATTTACTTTTAAAATTGTTTTATTCTTATTTTTGAAAAGGTCAAAATGGTGACATTTCTAGCAACCACACTGGGGAGGCCTGTAGTAAATTGGTATCTCATATTACTCATGTGTTTTTTTGACTTGATTTATGTGACTCATTCTTTTAGTACAGTATTAAATATCCTAGCCTCCTCTTGGGTTTCCTGACTTCTTAACATTTGCTTCCTACCAACCTTTTTTCTGCTGTATTCTGTACGTTTTAAAAGATGTTTTAATAGCCTTTTTTTTTGGCATCACTATTACTGATAATGCTCCCTCCTTCCCTTCCTCTAATCTCTATCCTTCCTATTAAAAATTGAGAAGAAAACCTTTTTAAAAAATAAATGTCAAGTTGGCAGTTCTGTTGGAATAATTGTATACTCCTCCTAGAAACGTTTATCATTATTAATTTTATTATTTATTAAATATACTTCTGTATTACTTTTTAAAATAGATGAACCTTAATAAGTTATAGGGCTTAAAAGAACTCTATAATCTAGAAAAATATCAAATATCTAAAACAATGAAACAGACCATTTTCAGGAGTTAAACCATTAACAAATACACTACTTCATCAGAAAGACAGTCATCTAGATTGCTAAGTGAATCTATCCATACTTTCATAGATCATAATATATATTACCTGAACTGTTGCTAACTGTGAAGATAAAAGTATTTATATAGTACTTTCCATGTTAATCTCATTTGGTGATATACAGAAACTATATCCTAGTTCATAACAACTGATCAAGAAGTAGTTAGCTCTGGGTAATGTGCTATGGGCTGCCAATACAAAGTAAAAAGTGAAACCAGTTTCCTAAGAAGGAACTATGATTTTGAGCAACAAAACTGGAAATATTTACACAGAGAAATGACCAAAAGGCAATGGAATTAACAAATTTGGATGAAAAATTATTAAATAAAACATTGGCAGTAAAAATACCAAAATGCATTAAAATAAAATAAAAAAAATTCACTTCTGTCAAGTGGGGTTCATATAAGGAATGCAAAGGAATTAATGTCCTGAGTCCTCTTAATCAAATGAACAAGAACCCAAGTCTTCCTTCAGTCAAAACACATTTATTAAGCTGTTACCGTGTGCCAGGCATTATCCTTGAGGATACAAAAGAAGGGCAAAAGACAACGCCTGCTTTCAAGAAGTTTCACAGTTAAAAATGCGAAGCAACTATGTACAAACAAGCTGTGTATGTCATATATTGGAGGTAATCCATTAAGGGAGCTTGGGAAAGACTTCTTTTAGAAAGTAAGACTGTTTTCTGCAACTTGAAGGAAACCAGGGAAGCAAGGAGGTAGAGATGAGGAATGAGTGTTTCAGGCATGAGGGCAGCCAGTGAAAATGTCCAAAGTTTGGAGAAGGATTGTGGTATTCAAGGCCCAGCCAAGAGGCCAGTATCACTGGATTGTGGAATACCTGGAAGGGAGTAATGTGTAAGAATACTCGAAAGTTAGAAAGGGGGACAGGTTATGGAGGGCTTTAAAATACAAAGAAGGCATTTAATATTTGATCCTGAAGGTGATAGGAAGACACTGGAGCTTATTGGATAGAAGAAAGACATGGTCTCAGTTCTTTTCAGTGACATATGAGAGAGGGTTCCCAGCTAAAAGGGTAAGGAAGAGGGAACTCTGAGAAATTTGAGAGATGGGAAGATCTGGAGAAGGTAATATGCTGAGTGGGAACTTGGGTTAGGAAGCTGTAAAAGGATTACCTTGCTAGAGTGAAGGTTCCAGTTCAGTTTATGTAGCATGATTAACTCTAGAGATGACACAGTTGTGAGGCCATCAAGGGATTAATTTACAGGTTATCAGAAGGAAGAGAAGATATTAAAGGCATAGAAAAAAATCTTGGTTCTTATACTATAACAAGGCTATTGAGTGGATTGTAGCAATGTTAACCCATTTGTCTACTTTACTATTTATATAGAATTGCAATGAAAATTATATGAAATTCAGTGAACATATTGTCCATGATGATATCAATAGGGAAAAAACAGACTTTCACAAATGATGTTACACAATATACCACCTCTTTGTCTTCATATAAGTGACTAAAAGTTGTAGAAATTGTAGGCACAAGGGAGCACACTCCCTGGACACATTTGCAGGGTGATGAAGAATACTCATGGCTGTACATAGACCAGAGCAAAGGCCAGGAGAGTCGTAAACACAGTTCTCTTTAGATCATACCACCTTGGAAGAAATGAAAACTTATCACCCCCACCCCCAAGCTAGTTTTGAAAACCGAAGCACAAAAAGTCTGATCCTTGGGACAGTGTCCCCTCCATCCTAAGGAGCAGAGCCAGATTTTAACATGTAAAGGCAAAACTCAAGAACTAGGCAGGAAAAGTGAGCAAATGACAAAAAAGAACTTAATTGTAGAAAGTTACTATGATGATAGGGAAGACTAAAACAAATTCAGAAGACAACAAAGTCAAAACTGCCATATCTAAAGGCTCAAAGAAAAATGCGAATTGGTCTCAGACCCAAAAAGAATTCATAGAAGATCTCAAAAAAGATTTTAAAGAATCAAAAGATGTAGAGAAAAAAATTTGGAAAACAAATCACAGTGATACAAGAAAATCATTAAAAAAGAACCAACAGCTTGGGAAAGGAGGCACAAAAAAATTCTGGAAAAGATAACACCTTTAAAAACCATAATGGGAAAAAATGGTAAAAGAGGCACAAAAATTTAATGAAGAGAAGAACTCCTTCAAAAGCAGACTTGGCCACATGGAAAAAGATGTTATGAGCATTCACTGAAGAAAAGAAAGCTCAATGAAGAAAATAATTCTTTAAAAACTGGAATTGAACAAGTGTAAGCTGATGACTCCATGAGACATCAATAAGCAATAAAGCAAAAATCAAAAGAACGAAAAAAATAATAGAAAATGTGAAATACCTCATTGAAAATTAAGAATTATTGTGCTACCTGGAAGCCATGATCAAAAAAAGAACCTAATCATCATCTTTCAAGAAATTATCAAGGAAAACTGCCTTGATATTCTAGAACCAGTGGGTAAAATAGAAATGGGGAAAAAATTCATTGATCACCTCCTGAAAGAGATCCCCCAAATGAAAAACCCCAAGAACATTATAGCCAAATTCTGGAGCTCACAAGAAGAGGAGAAAATATTGCAAGCAGGCAAAAAGAAACAATTCAGATATTGTGGGGCCACAGTCATAATAGCACAAGGTTTAGCAGCTTCTACATTCAAGGATCAAAGCCTTGGAATATGATACTCTGGAGGGCAAAGGAGTTAGGATTATAACCAAGAATCACCAACCCAGCAAAACTGAGTATAAACCTTCAGGGGAAAAATATGGGCATTCAATGAAACAGAGGACTTTCAAGCATTCCTGATGAAAAGGCCAGAGCTGAATAGAAAATTTGACTTTCAGATACAAGATTCAAGAGAAGCCTGAAAAGGGAAACAGGAAAGAGAAATCATAAGAGATTCAGTAAGGTTAAACTGTTTACATTCCGACATGGTGTAATGCCAGTGTAATACCCATAGCAGCTGCTATGAATATGCATATATATTTCCAGGGTAAATTCACAAAATATAATAAACTCTTTTCCTCAAAGGCAAAAGCAAAATATTTTGGGGGACATCATTAGATTACCAGGAGGTAAGATTTAACAGAGTATTTATCACTAATCCAGGGAGCCCCTATGTCTTAAACCTTCTTTCTGTCAGACCTCCCCACAAAAACAAGTTCCCCTGAACAAATGCCTCCCTCTTCCCACTCAGAATTTGCTTTTCTCTCTGTGTTCCTTGGGTTGACTGCTCCCCCTCACAGCTTACTTCTCTCTCTCTGCTCTGCGTGTTCTCACTCTTTGCTCCTGTTCTCCCTCCCTCTCTTTCTCCCTCTCTCTCTTCTCTCTCTCTCTCCCTCCCTCCCTCTCTCCCCTTTCCCCCCTCTCATTCTCTCTTTCTCTCTCCTCCTTGGCCAAGCTCCTCCCCGTCTGAATTCCATGTGACCAAGGCTCCATGTGATGACAGGCTCCTTGTGTTACATCTATGAATGGATGGGGAAGATCTTCCTATTCTATTAACATTACACGTGGGAAGATCATACATGTAACTCTTTAACTTTCTTATCATTCAGGCAGTTAGAAGGAGTAGACATGGACAGAGTGCAAAGGTATGAGTTGAATATGATGGAATGATATCCAAAAAAAGGGGTGAGAAAGAGGAATGCACTAGGAGAAGGAAGAAGGAAGGGGCAGAATGGAATAAATTATTTCATATAAAAGAGGTACAAAAGAAGTTTTTACAGTAGAGGGGAAGATAGGGGAAGTAGATGGGAGTACTTGAACCTTACTCTCCTTGGAGTTGACTCAGAGAGGGAATATGCATTCAGTTGGGTATAGAAATCTAGATCTTACCTGCCAATAAGGTAGGAGGGGAAGGAGATGAAGCTAATAAAAGGGAGGGGAAATTGAGGGTTGGTAGGTGTTAGAAGCAAAACTCTTTTGAGGATGGACAGAATGATAGGAGAGGCGATAAATAGGGCATGAAATAGGATAAATAGAAATACTCAGTGAATGATCATAAATTTAAAGCCAGTTTCTCTGATCAAAGCCTCTTTTCTCAGATATATATAGAGAACTGAGTCAAATGTATAAAAAATGGTCAAAAGTTATTAACAGGTAATTTTCAGATGAAGTAATCAAAGCTAAATGTAGTCATATGAAACAATGCTCTAAATCACTTGATTAGAGAAGTGCAAATTAAAACAACTCTGAGGTACCACCTCACACCTATCAGATTGACTAACATGACAGAAAAGGAAAATGATAAATGTTAGAAGGGATGTGGAAAAATTGAGACACCATTGGTGGAGTTGTGAACCAATTCACACATTCTGGAGAGCAGTTTAAAACTATGTCTAGAGCGCTTTAAAATCACACATACCTTTGACCTAGCAATACCACTGCTAGGTCTGTATCCCAAAGAGAGTTTTAAAAAAGGAAAAGGCCTATATGTATAACAGTATTTATAGCAGCTTTTTTATTGGAAATTAAGAGATGCCCATCAATTGGGGAATGGCTTACCAAGTTTTGGTATATAATTGTGATAGAATACTATTGTGCTCTAAAAAATGATGAGCATGATGCTCTGGAAAGATTCACATGAACACCATGCCAAGTGAAATGAGCAAAACCAGCAGAACACTGTACACAGTAAAAGCCATATTTATTATATGCTGATCAACTGTTAAAGACTTAGCCATTTTCAGCCATACAATTCTGAAGGATTTATGATGAAAAATACTATCCCTTTACAGGGAAAAAGCTGATGGAATCTTAAAGTAGATTGAAGTACAGTTTTTTTGTATTTTATTTTTCTTGGAGGTTTTTTGGTCTGTGTTTTAATTTACAATCTGATTAATACAGAAATGTGTTTTGCGTGACTGCATGTGTATAGTCTATATCAAATTGCTTGCCTCCTCAATGAGGGTGGAGGAGAGAGAAGGAAATAAAGAATTTGGAACTCAACATTTTAAAAAATATTTTAAAATTATTTTTACATGTAATTGGAGGAAGATTAAATGTTAAACTGTTTTTGAATTTAATATATATGCATGGGATAACTTTTCATATAAATACTTAGAAGAATAAATAAATTTCAGAGAGAACTAGGTAGTTAAACTCCTAATAGTGAGGTCCTCAAAGTACCCCTTTTACAGATTAGAGAAATTTTAAAAGAAATTAAGAACCTAAATAAAATTTTATAAAAATTAAGCATGGTAGCTCTCTGGTGATTACTGATTTACAATAGTAAGCTCTCACAGCCAAATGAAGAAATGGAACAATATTAAGCACATATTTTATTGATTAGATGCAATAAATATATTTCATAAAGGCCCATTGAAAGAGATATTAAAAATTAGAGACTAGCTTGATCCTAAAGAATTGGTGAATGAAAGAACAAATCATAGAAACAATAGATAACTAGAGGGGGAAAAGGACAACCATGAGACCCTTGTGCTGCAGCCAACGCAGTGGGAGAATTTGTGTATCTCAGTACTTTCATTAACAAAAAAGAAAAAGAACAGATAGATGATTTTAGCATGTAGCTAAATTAAACTAGAAAAACAACATATTTTTAAAACCCCAATTAAACACCAGAATAGAAATTCTGAAAATAAAAGAAGCTCTTAATAAATTTGAAAGCAAAAAACAATTTGAATTAATAAATTAAAAATAAGAATTGGAGGTTTTTGAGTGGGGTAATAATAAATTAGACAAACTGTAACCTAATTTGATTTTTGAAAAATCAAGAGAAATATAAGATTACAAGATTCAGAAATTAAAAAGGAAAATTCTCAGCAAATATATAAACAGATTGAAAGTGAAATAAATAAAATTAGGAGAACAATTAATATGATTATTCTAGCACTGTCAGTTTTAAAAAATTTAAGAACTCTGATAAGTGTCCCCAGCAGCTCATGTCCAGAATATAGATGCAAATTCCTCTCCTTCCAGTCTTGACAAATGAGGTTATGAACAAGAGGAGTAAGAGGAGGTTTTCTAGCACAGAGTGGAATTAAGATCCATGGATTTGAATCCCCACTTGACACAACTGGATAAGTCATTTATCTGTCTGTAAGATAGGAGTAATACTTTTACTATATACTTCTACAAATAAGTTTGTTACAAGGAAAGTATTTGTGACCGAAAGTGCTATTATATAAATGGTCATAAAAGTGTTAAAACAAATTCTTGCAGGTTATGAGTTAAACTTGTTTAGCATGTCTTGAAGTTACTTTGCTCTTTTACTTAATTTCCATAACTAAACTTTTAAGGTAGTCTTCCATAATATGGCTTCTGTCCCTGCCACTCTTTTTATCTCCCTTAGAACTCCCATTGTGACCTCCGATCTAAATTCTCTTCCCTCTTTTCATTTGTCATCTTTCTTGATCTCAACTCTGTTTGATACTATCTAAACAATTTCCCTCTTGAGCCTGTCATTTTCCTTCATTTTGTGATGGTTTGCATCATTCCTCTCTGACCAACCTCTCATCTTCACGTGCTTCATCTTTTCATACTATACATGGACTGTACATCTCTACTCTTCTCTCTTTGGTGTTATAAAGAACTGACCGACTTCTTCCAGCCTTCCAGCTTTTTACCTTTTTATAATGACTTCTAAAAGTACATTTCCAGCCTTGAGAGTTTACGTTGTCTTCTTCTCTAAGGTCTCCATCTTAATATAGTTATCAGCTCCAATTAAATGAATGACTTTCTGCTGTCTCAGACAATGAGTCAGGAATTAAAATCTTACCCCCTTCTCTCCTTAGCTTATACTTCTTCCTAATTGACCTTATTTTAGTAAGAAGCACTGTAATTTTTTGAAACTGAGAATCAAAGCATTTCTTCCAAATGCCTGATCAGTATCTCAGTCCTACCAGTTCTTTATCACTCTTCAATTCTCTGTATTCCCCAGCCAACACTTTAGTTTAGATCTTCCCCATCGAGTTTCTTGCCTGTAGCATAGAATCTGATTTTTGGTGGATCTTGTACAACTGTAAAAGGTTGATTTCCCTCATACATCATTTTCAGTTTAAAATCTTCTTTGGCTTCCTGTTTTTCCCAAGTAATATTAAAAGTTGACATTTATACAATATTTTGAGATTTATAAAGAAAAGCTTATGAGATATATATTCCAGATATTATTATTGCCATTTTACTGTGGAAGAAATGGTAGAAGAAAAATTACATTTGTGAGCACACAGGAACTGTCAGATGCAGAAGTTGAACCCAGATCTCTCCTGACTCTTCTTACAGCTCTTTCCATTACCCCAAGTTCAGATTCAAGCCCTTTGTCTTGAAATTCAAATCCACCTACATTTCTCACTGCTTCCCAATAACTTTAAACAATCCAATCCCCTTACCATCCATCCTTTTTTCCCTTTCTACCTCAGACACCTACCTTGCTACATTTCGTTTCAATGCCTTATCTTATTTTGTTCCTGTTACCTAGAGGGTCTTCTTTCTTTTTCTTACCATACAAATACAGTTCAAGATTAACTTCTTCTAAAAAGAAATCTGTTATTAACAGTTTCTGCCATGATCTTTCTAGCTTTGGGTATTTCTTCGTCACCTATTTTACATTCTGTGCCACATTATTGTTCGCTTATATGCAACTTATACATTTTTTTAAAAAAAAATCTATCCATATCTGATATTTCCAAGTACATTGCAAGTTTCTTGAGGATAGGAACTTTGTCTTCTATTTGTTTTATATCTCTTGTAAATTAGGACTATTAAAGAATTTTAATCTAATGGTTTTTATATGCATCCAATGTTGATCATTGCAAGTGAATGTTGTCTTTGTTCTTTTGACCTCCATTTGGAAACATTTTATTAAAATTTACTTGTAATTACTGTGTATTTATTTGATACATTATTGTTCATCTACTTTCATTGGTTCACAAAGTAAACTAAAAATGCATTACTATGGTTATTGGAAAACTACCATGCCCTTAAGTATTTTGGGGAATATTTTTTTAGAATTGACCTGTATTTTTATGCATGTATTTATTACATTACCATTAATTTATTTTTCTAATCTATTTTTATTAGTACACAGAGTAAACCAAAAATTCATAGTCACTGAGGAAATTGACATGTCTTTTGAGTATTTTGTAGCATTAAAGGAAAGCTATAGAATATTGTGTAGTATTATTATCTTTTAAATTAATAAATTCATTTTGAAAAAGGCATCCATTTAAATTAATATGTTTTATTCTTTGGGGACACAATATTTAAAAAAAGACAAAAGACTATGAAAGCACTTTCTTTAATTTCTAGGCTTCGTATATTGGTGGTAGAAGGGCATTGGCACCAGGTCCTTTTCCTTCCCGAGGACCATATGAACATTATCATGCTATTTTTGATCAAATGCAGCAACAAAGAGCAGAAGACAGAGAGGCCAGGTGGAAAGGAGAAATACATCGCCATTGCCTTCCTGAAAGGTATGGCTGGTTTAAAGTGGTTGAATCTGCTTTGTTCCAGATTAAAGTAATAAAAGTCACTGTGCATGTTTATCTACAGAGGTGTTCCACCTGGAATACGTCCTGGATTTCCTAATGGGCCTGCAGGTCATCACCATTCTTCTGATGCTGATACAGTTAGGAAAACATTGAAAAGATTGAAGGCTGTGTCTAAACAAGCCAATTCAAACAGGTTGGACTGTGAAAATCTATGAATCCATCCTTGTGTGTAATTTTGTCTATTGTCATATGTAACTTAATTATTGTACTTGTTTGAAGATCTCTTTATCCCTCAGAATCACTGCCATTTGGAAATTAATATTTGCCTTAATTTTCTAAGTTGTAAATGCATTTGGTACTTAATTATGTTCTGTCAAGAAACCAGAAATTCTAATATTAAATTTTAATTGCAACTATTTTTTTCAGTGTGACCTTTTGGCTTATCATTGAGATCAAAATGATTATATTCAAGTATATAGGTCAAGATATGACTTATATATATTATTTTGCAGCCAAGGTACTATTGTAGTAATTTTGAATTTTGCTTAAATTATATCTTTATATATTTTTAAAATTACATATTTTGTGTACATATATGTATATATGTATACATATGTATGTGTATATATAGATATATATGTAATTATATATTTTTTTAAAAAACATTGAAAATCCCTAATTTTTCTTTCCCCTTTCCTTTTCTCTCACCTTTTTTCTGAGAGTTTTTTCATCTCTTTCTTCTCACCCATTACTAATTTTTGTTTCCCTGTAGTCTTGGTGTTCTTGCATTTCTCCCTTTCTCTTGTAAATCAATGTAATAATAGTAACAGACTGGCCTTGGATTTATAGATTTGCTTTCTTCCTTAAAGTACAAAAGTCTGTTAATATAAATTCACCTTTCATCTTTCAAATAACTATGAGATTGAGCGGAGGAGTGTCACTAACAAGAAAGGTTAGATACATCCTCCTTCCTTGTTGAGTTCTTCTGGAGGGTACTTTTAAGAGGGTTCAGAATAAAAAGGTGCTTTTAAACTAAATTGATTGAGAGGGACATTCCTGCAGTAGGTCTAGGGAAACAGAAATCTATAGGATTGGTGCAAGACAGATGCTCATTAGAATACATTGAAATAGTTACACATAATTGAGTTATATTTAAATTAATACCTGATATTCTGTGTAAAGTACTAAGAAGGCTATGTAAATTCAGGGCAGTTCAGTGTGATCTAACTATAGCACACTTTTAAGATATTCAAGCAAGGAATTGCAGAAACCAAAACATATCAAGTATCCTAGTAAGATTGATACATACTTTAACTGTTTATTTGTAACAAATGTTAAACTAGAGGGGAAGAGCTAAGATGGCAGAGAAGAGGCAGGGACTCACCTGAGCTCTTCCATATTCTCTTTCGAACAATTTTAAATAATGCCTCAAAACAAATTGTGGAGCAGCAGAACCCAAAAAAAGACAGGGTCAAACAGTTTTCCAGTTCAAGACAACTTAGAAGATCAGCAGGAAATATCTATCACATCAAGGTGAGAATGGAGCACAATCCAGTGCTAATTCAGGCCATACCAAAGGAAACCAGCATCTGGCCTTAGGGACAACTGAATCAACTGTGGGCGATATGAGTCATACAACTTGTCAGAAGATTTTCAAGGTTCCTTTGCTGACACTGGGTCAAGGACTCTAGTTTCATTACCCATACTTGGATCTGGGTTGAAGTCCGGGGTTGCAGTTCCAGGGCAAAGAGAAGCATTAGCACACCAATGCTTATGACTGCAGGAGAAAGGGGAATGTGAATTGGCTTTAGGTCCTGGAAGGGCTCAAAAAGAATTTTAAAGAATCAAATAAATTTGGGAAAACAAATCATAGTGATGCAAGAAAATCATGAAAAGAGTCAACAGCTTGGTAAAGGAGGTACAAAAAATACTAAAGAAAAATAACACATACACACAAAAACCAAAATAAGGCAAATGGTAAAAGGCACAAAAGTCCAATGAAGGGATGAATGCCTTAAAAAGCAGGCTTAGCCACATGGGTAAAGGTAAATATTCACTGAAGAAAACTACTTAAAAAGCAGAATTGGCCAAATGGGAAAAGAGGTACAAAAATTCCCTGAAGAAAAGAACTCTTTAAAATGAAGAATTGACCAAAGGAAAAAAAGTTACAAAAACTCACTGAAGAAAATAATTCTTTAAAAATTAGAATTGGGCAAGTGGAAGCTCATGACTCCATGAGACATCAAGAATCAAAGCAAAATCAAAAGAATGAAAATAATAATAGAAAATGTGAAATGTCTCATTGGAAAAACAACTTGGAAAATAGATGGAGCGTTTAAGAATTATTTTACTAACTGGAAGCTATGATCAAAAAAAGAACCTAGTCATCATCTTTCAAAAATTATCAAGGAAAACTGCCCTGAAGCAATGGGTAAAATAGAAATGGGGAAAAAATCCACTGATCATCTCCTGCAAGAGATCTCCCAAATGAAAAGCCCCAGGAATATTATAGCCAAATTCCAGAGCTCACAGGAAGAGGAGAAAATATTATAAACAGTCAAAAAGGAACAATTCAGACATTGTGGGGCCACAGTTAAAATAACATAGATATAGCAGCTTCTACATTAAAGGATCAAAGGCTTGGAATATGATAGCTCTGGAGGGCAAAGGAGTTAGGATTGTAACCCAAGAATCACCTACTCAGCAAAACTGAGTATAATCTTTCAGGGGGAAAAAATGGACATTCAGGGAAACAGGACTTTCAGGCATTCCTGATAAAAAAAAGCCAGGAAGAAGGAAGAGGTAGAATGGAGTAAATTACATCACATAAATGAGGCACAAAAGAGTGGAGGGAAAGATGGGGAAAGCAGTTGGGAGGACTTGAACCTTACTCTCATAGGAGTTGGCTCAGAGGGAGTAACATGCACTCAATTGAGTATAGAAATCTATCTTACCCTCCAGGAAGAAAAAAGTAGGGAAAGGGACAAGAGAAGAGGGGTTTAACTAAAAGAAGGGAGGGCAAATTGGGGGGCAGGAAAGATGATAGAAGCAAAACTCTTTTGAAGATGGACAAGATGAAAGGAGAGAGTGAATATGAAAAATTGGATGGGGGATGATATAATGGAGGTACCACCCCACACATATCAGATTGACCAATATGACAAAAAGAAAATGATAAATGTTGGAAGGAATGTGGGAAAACTGAGACACCTATGCACTGTTGGAGTTGTGAAATGGTTCAACCTTTCTGGAGAATAATTTGAAATAATGCCCAAAGGGCTCTAAAACCATGCATACCCTTTGACCTAGCAATAACTCTACTAGATCTGTATCCCAAAGATATTAAAAAAAAAAAAAAGGAAAAGGAAAAGGCATATATGTACCAACAATACTTAATAGCAGCTCTTTTAGTGGCAGTAAATAAATAAATAAATAAATGGTGAGCAGGATGCTCTCAGAAAAGCCTGAAAAGACTTACATTAACTGATGTAAAGTGAAGTGAGCAGAACCAGAAGAACAGCAACATTGTATAATGATCAGCTATGAATGACTTAACTCTTCTCAGCAGTGCAGTGATCTAAGACAATTTTGAAGGATTTACGATGACAAATGCTATCCATCTTTAAAGGAAGAACTAATGGAGTCTGAATGGAGAGGGCAGCATGCTTTTTTCTTTTATGCTCAGTTTTTCTTGGGAGTTTTTTGCTCTGTGTTTTCTTTCATAACATGATTAATATGGAAATGTTTTCCATTACTACCTAGTCATAAAATTTAGACTTGCTACTTTATAATTTAAATTTTTTTATCATAAGCAAATATTCAGACAGACAAGCAAGAATGTAAAAATTAAACAGGAAATATTTGTTATAGTATCTTTTAATAAAACAGTTTTGAAATATTACATATTCACTTTAACTACGTAGTGGCAAAATTATTTCAGTTTCTTCTGAATTTGTTTTTACTTCAGTGTATTTTTCCAAACTTTTTTGCTGTTGTACTTAATTTATATAATTGCAATCACTATCTATATTGTTTTGATTCTGCTCTCTTTTCTGTCACTTCTTGTATGTTTTGCTATAGTCTGACTGTTCTATACCTATAATGTAGGAGTGTCTGAAATCTTCCTGGAATGGAAGGGAATGTTCTCATTATTTCATAGTTTTCTAGAACAACTTAACTCAAGCTCCCATATTTTGATTAGTAGCACTTGAATTTGGAAAGATTGTTGAAGTGAATTGCCAAACATTTGATTCAAATTTGTGAAATTATTAGTGAGTTTCTGCCCACTTGATTGTAGAAGCCCTTGGCATTTATAAACTTTTATTTTGTAAATTTTAAGTGATGATTTCTAATTTATCACTTATTCTTTTTCTTTTATTCTAATTACTTTGAAGTGCAATAATTATGAAATATGGAAGACCCTTAATTAATTAGTTTAGAAAATAAGCATGTCATTTAAAATAAAGGTAGTTCAAACAAATAGGAATTTACACATTATAGATTTTATTTAGTTTTAAAAGTAAGGGACATCTCCATATGAGTTCCTTTACTCTGTCTTGTAAAATTTCATTTCTTGAATCTGATTAGTCTACTTAGATTATATGTTACCTACATCATAAAAAAGTGGTTTTATCTCAAAGCTTCCTTTACTGTTACTCTTTTCCTGTTACTTAGAATATCATTTCTAACTTTGTGGGATTTTTTTTAATGTTCACAATAGTTAACATACCTCTTATAATTACTTAGGCAAAGAGGACAGCTTGCTGCAGAAAGAGCAAAACAAGTAGAGGAATTCCTACAACGGAAACATGAAGCTATGCAAAATAAAGCTCGAGCTGAAGGACACATGGTATGGTATTTACTTGATTTTGAAGTATGTTAGTATTTTAATGCTTTATGTAAATACTTAGGTACAAACACAACAGGATAGTTAAGAAGTTATACAAAAATAAAAAACTCAAGTCACCTTGATATCAGTTTGCACAGTAGTCCAAATAAGATAAATAATCTCCTTCTGCTATATCTTAATCTATAAAATACTTACTATAGAAGTGTTCCATAATTGTCTTACTGGGTAAGGGATGACTTTGAGTCCTCTTCTTATAGGATCAGGAAGGTTAGAGTGATTTCAGTTTTTGTCACATTGGGGTGAAGGGACTAGAGAAAAAGGAAGTGGATATTCAAGAAAGAACTGTACCTTTTTCTACTTTTCCTACCAATATTTTTTGGAGAAAAATTAAGCGCCTCTCCTATCTGCTTTACTTGATCATTTATTATTAAGTACAGAATACATTAGTTAATTTTGGTTTCATATGTTGTTAATTTTTAAATAAATATCAAAGTAGTTTAGGCATATAAAATTAGGAAATTTATATAAGGGAATTTTTAACTGTAGAAAAATTCAGATTCATTCAGAAGTCTATGTGAAATAAAGGGAGAGCAAAACCCCTTCCTTATTCCAGTTGATGGTATTCAAGATAATTGGAGTTGTCTAAAAAGATTCATGGGGAAGACTTTTCTATGAAAATGCCTTACTTAAGAAGTAGATATTTTTCAGAGTATTCAGTTATTATATCTTTTAGTTTGGAATAATTTTTACGTAGCTTAATTGATAGCTAGAAATTAAATTTAGGGATTTTCACAGGTTTATAAATTCTTTTAGACCCCCAGGGCATAAAAAGGCCATTAGACTGTTAGCTCCTTCATAGCAAGGACTGTCTTTATCTTTGTCTACCTAGTGCTTACCAAAGGACTTGGCATATAGTAGAGACTTAGTAAATATTTATGAACTGGCAGACTGACCTAGGGCCAATAGTGATTTCCTAGCAGCCTTTTACAGTGTTCTGACTTCTACCCAGAAAGTATCTTGCATGTATGTGCTTGTGTTTTTGGGTACACGGTGTCCCAAAAGTCTCAGTGCATTAAAGCTTTGAATTATACTAAAATTTTTGACACCCACACACCCACGTACCCATCAGTATTTAAGTCAGGTCTAATTCATCATGACCCCATTTGGGATTTTCTTAGCAAAAGTACTACTTTGTTTTGCGCTTTCCTTTTCCATCTCATTTTACACATGAAGAAACTGAGGCAAGCAGGGTTAAGTGACTTCCCCAGGGTCACACAGCTAGTAAGTGCCTGAGGCCAGATTTAAACTCAGGAAGGATGAGTCTTTCTGACTTCAGGCCTGGCACTTTATCCAGTGTACCACCTAATTGTCCTAACTACTTTTTAGCTTATTCTTAATTTTAGTTTTGACCTCTCTGTTGAGACACTTTTCTAGAAGTATCTTTCCAAGTAAAATTGATGTGACTGACTATTCAGAATTAAGAATAGCGGTCCAAGTCAATTTCATAACTAAATCAAATGTATGTAATTTCCTTTTTAAAGTTAATTTTACTTTCTTTTTATTGATACTTTTATTTTTAATCACATTCACTTCTGAATTTATCCTTCTTCCCTCCCTCAAACCTAGGGATCTTTTCCTTATAATAAAGATTAAGAAAGGGGGGAAAAACGTTCAACAAAACTAACCAGCACATCAAATGTGTCTGACAATTTATGCAGTATTTTATATTCATGGTCCCTCTCTCCCCATTTTTGCAATGATGAGAGGCAAAATATGTGTTCTCAGGTTTTCTCTGGTGCCAGACTTGGTCATTATAATTATCCAGTATTCTGTTTTGTTTTATTCCTTCTGTTTACGTTATTTTAGTCACTACGTAATTTTCAGTATTTTGTTTTCTTATTATCCCCCCATTTTGAGAAGGTATATACACCCTCTAAGAACCACATTCTTCTTACGCTCTACAGAGATCTAATTAATGAAAAGCCCTCATGTGTGTTAGGGAACTTGGTGTCTCTGCTGCCATTACCATCTAGGTGACATTCAACTTTAATGACTCTCAGCCATACTGCATCATCAAAAGATTGTGAAGAAAGTTGGTTTTTGTTTCATGGAGAATCTTGGGATTGTTACAAGCATTTTGCATTTTTGAAAAATAGTATAGCTCACTCTTATTCAACTTCAACACCATCTCTTTGTGGTTTCGGTGTCTGTCCAAGATTCATGCTCTGATAAATCAGCCCTAGATGTTCTCTATCTGCTCAGGTATCATAGTCAAAACTTTAGCATCTTCATCCATTCGGTTTTTCCTCTTAAACCAAACTCTTTTGAGTGATGATGCCCCTCATTTGGGAGGCTCTGTAGTGGTCTGGAGTCTGATTCAATAACCATCACACCACAAACAAGAACATCTGGAACATATCACTTTCTTTAGCAAATCCCTTTTCCATTTGGATTGTTTCAACTATTAACCATGACAACAGTGAAGTCCTTGGCTAAACATACATTCCCTTGTACCATAGTACAAGTACTTCTCTTGACCAGAGTTGTTAAAGAAAGTTATTTCTGTTAACATCTTTCAAGGTATCTCATAATTTTGAAAAATTCTTCAGTGACACATAGGTGGAATAGAACCTTTAAGGAAGTTTCTTTCTCTTGTGAATCCAGTGCTTTTTAAAAGTAATTAACAATAAGCATAAAGCAGTCTTATATTCTTTACATGTCACTGTCTATTGGTGGTAAACTAGTGGACTTGGCTAGCTAGTCCTCAAAAGCTAAAAATAATCTATTGCTATGACCATTCTCTAAATCTTCCAAAAAGATGGAATCCCCTAGAGCTTGAGCTTCACTGGCATAGCATCTTCCAGGGTCGCCTCCACACCATGATGAGGAATTCATAACTACAAAAAAATAGATAAAATCTCCCAAAATAGAGAAAATGCATTATTTAGGACATAAACTTTGACGTTCTTTTATTGTTGTTAGCTTCATTTTTCTGTTAATTTATTTAAGATGCATTTTTATTAACTTATTCTTCCTTTTGCTGTTTCTAAAGATCAGTTTTTTAATTTTTAAATAAATACATTCTTTTTGAATCTGTAAGGCAATATTTTATCCAAATTTCTAAGTGGACTGATTTCTGCAGATATAACTACGTACATCATGACTGACTGCAATCAGAGGACTCAGGTTGAAATTTTGCCAAATCTTGTGTAACTGCAAGCAGGTCATGTCACTTCTTGGGACCACAATTGATAAAGTGAAGGATTGTACTTGATGACCTCCAAGAATCTCATCCAGTTTTTAGATGCTGTGACTCTTGGACTAAAAATGTCAATATGGATTGTTGGGCAGGTTTTTAATTCAAGCCATTTTTGAACTCCTAGCTTCGTATTTAGAGCCACTTTAGGGTCACTGAGGGTATATAACTACTTTAGAGTTACTCTTTAGTTTTCACCCAAATTAGTTCATTTCTTTTCTTCATCTTAACCAAACTTAGCTCCAAATAACTTCCCCTTGTTTCTAAAAAGCAGTTATACCCTAAAAATAATGTTTAATACAGCTGAAGGTGCTGAGAAGAGTGTGCCGCTGGCTTTTAAGGCATTCCAAAAAGAATAGTTGGATAAAGTTTTGAGCAATGGCATTATCATGTAATAAGATTTTAGCCTCCTAACAACAGTTTTAAGAAGAGGTAACATGGTTTAAAATGTTTAAGTCTTGAGGAGTCAGAGCCAAAGTGTTGGAGTAAAGGCAAGGACTTGCCAGAGCTCTCCCCTAAGCTCCTCCAAATACCTTTAAAATTGACTGTAAACAAATTCTAGAATAGCAGAACCCACAAAAACATGGAGTGAAACAAATTTCCAGCCCAAGCCAACTTAGAAGATTGGCAGGAGAAGTTTGTCATTACCTGGGTGAGAATGGAACGCAATCCAAGGCAAGTTGTACCAGTATAGTCCTGGTCACAACAAACCCAGAGAAGGCCTTGAGAGTGATTGAATCAGCATCTGCTGCTTCCAGAGCTCTCATCCCACAGACAGTAAAGGATCAACTGGTCAGAAGGAGATTACAGGAGTCTTTTTGCTAGTACTGAGGCAGGACTCTGTTGCTTTGCCCATAGTTGGTTCCAGGTCGCAGTACTGTGTAGCTGTCCCAGGGTAAAGAGGAGCACTACCAAAGCAGCTCCAGTGAAGGGGGGACCCTCCTCACAGTTCCAGAGCAGAAAAGAGTGCTTGCGGTTGTTCACAGGCCAGGAAGTAGTAAATGTATTTCTCCTTCAATCATACCACTTTGGAAGAACTGAAAACTTTTATGTCCCTAGAAGTATCTGTGAAAACAGGTGCACAAAATCCCTGAAGCTTGAGACAGGGCACCCTTTACCCTGGAAGCAGAGTCCTACTTTAACATTTAAAAGTTAATTAGAAAAATGAGCAAACAGTGGGGGAAAAAAACTGGGCTATAGAAAGTTTATTATGGTGACAAAGTCAAAACATACACTCAGAAGAAGACAACAGAGTCAAGTTCCTACATCCAAAGCCTCCAAGAAAAGTATGAAGTGGTCTTAGGCCATGGAAGAACTCAAAAGGGAGTTTGAAAATCAAGTAAGAGAGGTAGAGAAAATTGGGAAGAGAAATGAGAGTGATGTAAGAAAATCATGAGAAGAGTCCACACTTGGTAAAGGAAACATAAAAAAATACTGAAGAAAATAACAACTTAAAAAACAGACTAGGCCAAATGACAGAAGAGGTCCACAAAGCCAATGAGGAGAAGAATGCCTTAAAAAGCTGAATTTGCCAAATGAAAAAGGAGGTTCAGAAGCTCACTGAAGAAGATAATTTTTTTTTTCTTTCTTAAAATTAATTTATTTGTTTTCAGTTTTCTACAATCACTTCCATATATCTCAGGTTTTTCCACTTCCCTCTCCCACCTTCCCCCCTCCCTTCCTGAGATGGCATGCAATCTTATCTAGGTTTGACACATACATTCTTATTAAATTAGTCATATAGAAGAATTAAAATGAAGGGGAGAAACCATGAAAACAAAACAAGACATAACACAAGAGAAAAGGGTATGCTTCATTCTGTGATCCATAGTTCTTGAGTTCTTTCTGTGGATATGGAAGGTATTTTGCCTCAAGAGTCCATTGGGAATTTTTTAGATCCTTGCATTGCTGTGAAAGGCTAAGTCTACCAGAAAAATTCCTTGCATGCTGTGGTTGTTGCTGTGTACAAAGTTCCTCTGTTTCTACTCCTTTCACTCAGCATCAGTTCATATAGGTCCTTCCAGGCCTCTCTGAAGTCTTCCTGCTCATCCTTTCTTTTCTTATAGCATAATAGTATTTCGTTACATTCATATACCACAACTTGTCCAGCCATTCCCCAATTGATGGGCAACCCCTCGATTTGTAGTTCTTGACCACCACAAAGAGAGCTGCTATAAATATTTTTGTACATGTGGAACCCTTTCCTATTTTTATGATCTCTTCAGGATGCAGTCCTGGAAGTGATATTGCTAGGTGGTATGCACATTTTTGTAGCCCTTTGGGCATAGTTCTAACTTGCTCTCCAGAATGGTTGGATGAGCTCACAGCTCCACCAGCAATGAATTAGTGTTCCAGTTCTCTCACATCTTCTCTACCATTTATCATCTTCCTGTTTTGTCATGTTAGCCAATCTGATATGATGTGGTACCTCAGTTATTTTGATTTACATCTCTATAATAGTGATATAGACCTTTTTTACATATGACTATAGATAGCTTTAATTTCTTCCTCTGAAAACTGCCTGTTCATATCCTTTGACCATTTATCAATTGGGGAATGACTTGTATTCTTGTACATTTGACTCAATTCTTTCCATATTTTAGAAATGAGGCCTTTATCACAGACACATTGCAAAAATTCTTTGTCAGTTTCTTCTTTCCTCCTAATCTTGGTTGTGTTGGGTTTATTTATACAAGAACTTAAGAAAAAATATTCTTTAAAGTCAGAATGGAGCAAATGGAAGCTAATACCTGAGAAATCAAGAAACAATAAAACAAAACCAAAAGAATGAAAAAGAGAAGAAAATTGAAATGTTGAATTGGAAAAACAATTGACCTGGAAAGTAGATCCAGGAGAGATAATTTAAAAATTATCAAAGCCAGGATCAAAAGAAAAAAAGAGCCTAGACATCATCTTTCAAGAAATTCACAAAGAAAATTACCCTGATATTCTAGAACCAGAGGGGAAAGTAGAAATTGAAAGAGTTCGCTTATCACCTGAGACCCCAAAATGAAAACTACCAGGAATTATAATATTAATATTGGAAAGTACATGTTGAAAAAAAAAAAGAAGATGCATCACTAAAATTTTTTTCAATTGTATTACAAGGAGTAGGGCCCCAGGAGCTTTGTACTATTTCCATGTAATTAAAATGGCAAGTCACAGTGTTTGGAGTGTATTTTGAAGATTTATGCTTTAAGATTAATTGCCATTATATGTTTTTAATGAAAATTTTCACTATAAGTAAAAGATATTTGTCAAAGGCCACTGTAAGAACTAGGAAATGATCCTTAGATGAAAAAAGTAGTAGCTATTCCTGTATAAGGTGGTGACGTAGCCCCATTCATTTTTGAACTTAGTACATTAAATGATAAACAGGGTACCCTGCAAAACCTGACAGCTATGTGTGGAGGCAGGTCCAGTTCTTCAAGAGGAGGGAAACCAAGAAACAAGGAGGAAGAGGTATGCTTCCTGCATGTTCGCTACCTCCATCACCTAGCCACTCTTTTGAGTTTATTGACTTCTTTTCCTGCATGGTTTAACAAAATATTGGAGGCTTTTTAAATGTATAGGTAATATTAATATATTCAGGCTGACTTATTCCATAATTATACTCTATAATAACTATATCACTCATAATTTTTTTTTTGCTTTCAACAAAAGGAAGAACCCCTATAATTTTTTTTCTTTTTCTCACTCAGGCAATATTTAATAAAATTACTTTCAGAGGAAGTCTGCTGAATTGCGTTTTAAAAGTGACTGCTAATTTTGCACTTCCATTAACCCTTTCCAAATAATCTTTTGCTTTCTACTCTATTCTTCTGTTGTTCAAGTTAATACATTTGCTCAATTTTATTTTATCACAATTCTCTTATCCACTAAAATATGTTACTTGTTTGTTTTCACCCTAAATGAAAACTTTTAATTTTTTCTTATAGGAGTACTTGGCAAGATTAAAACAAATAAGACTTCAAAACTTCAATGAACGCCAACAAATTAAGGCCAAACTTCGTGGTGAAAAGGCAGGTTGAAGACTATGTAATTGAGTAATTGATTACTATGTAATTACGAGGATATTGTAGATTACAAGCAAGGGAATCTTTTACAGAAGTCTTTCAAAAATACTACCTGACATAAGATGGAGGGCAACTGGTAGAGCACATTTCTATGCACAGGATTTAAGAAGTGAATCAATTACATAAATAGAAATGAATTACATAAATAGAAATGAATATTGAATTGCATGCTTATCTCCTCCCCTTGTGCCCCAGGAATTTTGAAAGAAAATTAGATTTCTTGAATAAAGAAGAAAAACTTTTTTTCTTCTTTGTTAATTTACTGCTTTTGGACCAGATCTATAAGAAGAAGGCATTCAGGGTTAGGGTTAGCCAGTTCAAGAAATGTAATATCATTCTCAAGAAGAGTTCAGTTAAGACAAAAAATAGCATATGCCTTCCAATTTTATACCATTGGTTGTCTTATCACACGGTACTTCTCAGAATTCATATACTAATCAGAAAGATATATCTTTGCTGTTTTACTTGTTCATATGCTAATTTATTTTGTAGAATGATCCTGATCGCTTCAAAGGACAAGAAGGGAGAGAAGAAATAGAAATTAGACGTAAAAAAATCGAAACACTGAAGGTATTAAGCTTGAAGTGATTAACAGTTGCCAAAGAATCCAAGTGGGAATTGAGATGTGAAATGTAGTTTTCTGGCCCTATGACCTCTGTCAATTAAGGAGTATGACTTATCTATCCTTGCCTTTTCTTTTTCTTTCAATCAATTTTTATTTTTTGACATCATGCATATATCTCTGTAACCCTCCCTCCACCTTCTCCCAGAGAGGAAGGAATGAGAAAGAAGGTGGACGGAGGGACAAGTCCCACAATCAATACATTAACAAGTCTGGTGTTCCTTGTGCAGTGTTCCACTATTCATGATATCCCAGATTCTGCATAAAACGTGTCTTCTCATAGCTCTTTGCAGCCTACTTTAATAACTATAATTTTGGAACATTCAGGTTTGAAGATTTAGTTGTTGCTGTTTCCATTTACGTTGTTGTAGTCATTGTGTATATTGTTTTCCTAGTATAGGAAAATAGTTCTGGCAGCTGGTGGCACAGTGGATAGACTATAGGATCTGAAGTCAGGAAGACCTGAGTTCAAATGTAACTTTCAGTCACTAATTAGCCATATGACCTTGGGCAAGTCACATATCCTCTGTCTGCCTCAGTTTCCTCAACTGTAACATGGAGTCAGTAATAACATCTCCTTCACAGGGTTGTTGTGAGGATCAAATGAGATAATATTTATAAAAAACCCTTAGCACAATGCCTGGCACATAGTAGATACTATATAAATACTTATTTTCTCCCTCCCCCTTCTTTCTTTCTACTTGACTTTGCATCAGTTCATAAAAGTCTTTCCATGCTTCTCTGTAGTCATCATTACTTATTGCACAGTAATATACCATTATCTCCATGTACCACAGTTTGTTGTCATTCCTCAGTCAATGGTAATCTACTTTATTTCACTTCTTTGCTACCACAAAAAGTACTCCTATAAATACTTTCATGTGAATGGGGGTTTTCTTTAGTGATTGACTTCCTTAAGATGTATGCCTAAACACAGGATCTCTGGATCAAAGGGCAGGGCTGTTTTCATCAATCTTTAGCTTGTGTGCTTCAGGCTTTCTTTGTGTGACTCTAATTTATTCATTTCTGTTCATTTTCAGGCCCAGGCAAATGCTAGAGCTGCCGTATTGAAAGAACAACTAGAACGAAAGAGGAAGGAAGCATATGAGAAAGAGAAACGAGCCTGGGAAGAACATGTAAGAATCTTCTGCTTCTTATATGATCTATGCTAATAGGCTAACGTCTCTCCACTCTTGTGGATTACATCAAATCATGAATGTGTGTGCTCCAAATTTGAAAATTATGAAGACTATCCCTCTGCCGCTGTGCACCGTATCTGAAATGTGGATCAGTCTGCAAATAACAAGATTATTTGAGAACACTTAGAATCTTAATATTTCGTTGCTGGCCACATAGTTGGTGCTCAGTAAATAGTGACTGAGTATTGATTCATTGCAGGACTGGAAAGAGTAGAGAAATATGAGGGAATCACAGTTATAATTATGTCTCTGTCACTGTGTGTGTTATTTGACTGAATTACTTAATCTTGTGAGATTCAGATTCCTCATTTGCAAAATGATAGGATTCGGTGAGGGTAAATGCTAGTCTTTTTCACCTCAAAAGTTCTTTGAGTATCCAACTTGGAATAGAAAATAAATCTCAAATGTTATTTTGAGTCATTGTAATCTGGTAAATGATTTCAAATTCTTTAGCCTCAGCTTTATTAGAAAACACCATGTTAAAGACTTGTCCAAATAGACAAAACGTATTTTAGAGCTTTATTTATGTTCATATATGTTTAATTATCACTGATAATGGATCTAGATCAAGTTCTGCCCTGTTACACTTTGACTATCAATATCTGCCTAGCTTACCATACTATTTTGCATGTTTATGGACGTATTTATAAAACTGATACTTTTTTTTTTAGAAATAAGAGCAGTAAGACTTGGGAAAAATTTCATGTTAGATCACATTTTAATACTTTGGGAGTATTTCCCATCATAAAATGTACTTACTATATTTTAGAATTTAAATGGAGTATAATAATATTTGATAAGTATGGTTATGTGGATAACTTTTTTTTTATTCAGACCTGTGATTTCATTTGTGTAGGAAACTCCTAATGAGGAAATACCTTTTACCAGGGCAGATCAACATCTAGTTTGATTGTTGTTTGAATGTTATAGATTAACTTGCCTGAAGTCACATGTGTCAGCATTTGAACTTGAACATAAATCTTTCTCTTTCTGAAGCCAGCTTTCTCTACCCTGTGCCATACTGCCTCTAACTTAGACAAAGAACAACTCAGAATTTTAAGGAATTACTATGAATTGAATGAAATTTGATTTTAGTTTCTTTAGAGTATGTGAAATCATCCGTGAAATTCCTTTTGATTCTTTTAGTATGGTGACTGCATGCTAATTGATAGTATTGATCTTAACCTAGATTGCATCTTTAATAATCAAATGTATTTAAGATATCTGTTACATTTTGCTTATGATATTTTCTAGTTGACCTTATGAAATAACATAAGACAATGTCACTTGGCGATGCTGCTGATTAACATGTTTTTAAGTTGCCTATTTTATATTTTTGGACATCTTAGAAATTTATGAACTTCAGAGACAGGTGACTGATAAGGTTCTAATGGACCTACATACACTTTTTTGCCCAAATTCTGTAATGAAATCTTCAGTCTTTAGTTCTGTTCTATCTTTTTTTTTTAAGAAAATTGAGAAAACGCAAGAGTTATAATTACATATAAATGATTTATAGGAGTAAAAAAAGTAGTTACCGCTTTTATATGTAGATCATACATGTGCAATTACATGAAATACATTTCCATGTTGGTCATGCTGCAGAAGAAAGCACATACCCCTCCCCCCCACCTCTTGTCCCAAGAAAAAAGAAAGAAGAAAGTAAAAAATATATATTTGGATCTGCATTAAGACTCCATCAATTCTTTCTCTGAAAGTGGATAGCGTTTTTCACTTTAGAGTTGTCTTGAATCATTGTATTGCTGAGAATAAGTCATTCACAGCTGATCATCATACAATAATATTTTTACTGTATATGATGTTCTCCTGGTTCTACTCATTTCATTTTGCCTCAGTTCATGTAACTCCAGGTTTTCCTGAAAGCATCCTGCTAATCATACCTTATAGCACAACACTGTTTCACATAATCGTATATAACACCTTTTCTAGCCCGATGGAAGGTCATGTTTGAGAAACAGCAAAGAGGCCAGTGTAATATTCACAGTGCCTACAGTGGCTATGAATATGCCAGCACAGTTCTGAATCTCAAAATATAAAAGACTCTCCACAGGGAAAATTAAACCAAAACATTTATTCAGACACCAGAAGGTCGAGTCCCAGCACTGGAAAGCTGAATCCATCAGACCAACAAAGAAATTCATACACAATAACAATGCAGGGGACACTACCATCCCCAAACCCTCCCTCTCTTAGTTTCCGACAAACCAGCTCCCTTAAACAAATTACAAATGGACTGCCTTAAACAAAATAAGAGACAAACTCTCTCACTCATTCTAGTTGCTACCTGCTTGTATGCTGCCAGCACTGGTGGTGACTATGAATTATTCTAGCATAGTTCACAATTGCAAAGTATAGCAGACTGTCCATATAGAAGGCAAAAGAAGAACATTTATTCACATACCAGAAAGCCAGTTCCCAAAATCAGAAAGCATAGTAGCCAAGAAGTCAATACACGTTATCACTGTAAGGGGCAAAGTCATTCCCAAACCTCCCCCTACTGTTGGGGTCTTCCCACAAACAAACAAACTCTCAGAAGCCTAAGTATGCCTGCTTGCCTATGTCCTTCCCAGCTCTAACTAGCCTTATCAACTTGATCCCAGCTCTGCTCAATCTTTCTTGTTCTATCCATTCAGCAACCTCCTCCCACCACATGTGATTTAGGCTTCCATGCACTTCAAGCAGGTCACATGGGCCTATTAATGAATGGGAAAGATTTTCCCATTTAAGTTACCATTACATTCAGCCCCAAGATTTTTTTGCATTCATTACATAAGTCAGTGAGGCAACTGGGATGAACAGAATTGTAACAGGATAACAGAAAACAAGTATATAAAACAATATCTTAGGCAACAGAACTTTACAACATTGTAATAGGAATCACACAAAATAAGTACATAAAACAATATCTTAGGGAGGGATTTGAATGCAAGCACTCCATCATTCTCCCCTCGATTGAATGGGGCCCAAAATCTTGGGGTACTATCCAAAGGCCTCTTTTTCCATAGCTACTTCCTGCTGAGATTGAATGTAGAGCTGTCCTTATCCCAAGAGGTCCCATTTGAGAGGTCATTTCTTTAGCTGGCATCCAAAACTTGGTTGACACCACGTCCAGGGTTAACACATCACAGTCATGGAAAAGGGATGACATCCAGCTTAAGCAATTAGGCATCTGCTAGTGGAGGGTACTAACCCTGCAGAAAACATATCTAACAAACAGGTTTAACAGACAAAAAGTCAAAAAAAAATAAGGAGACAGTAACGAGAAGACTGTACTTCTGGAGTCCATGAACCAACTATCATAGCCTCATTCATGGTAGAATATATGAGTTAAGGGTGCAATTTGGTAATCATCAACAGTTACAGTATTATCTTTCCCGTATGCTATAATTTCCACAGCCTTTGGAACATTGTCTGGCTTCTGTTTTACCCATTTACCATTTTTGCTCCCAATTTTATTCTATCAGTAGAACCCAGTCCTTCAGTTCTGCTAGTTATTTCAGAAGGAGGGTCAGTTTCCAAAAGGGCTATTGTTTCATGAGGAATAATAATCACTTGAACTATTATATCATTTTTACAAAACTGTATGGGTTCATCACCTAAATTTTGGAATGTTACAATAACTTCTCCTTGGTAATTAGACTCTATCACTCCAGCCTTTAGTATTCCTTGAGCTACTGATCCAGATTTAGGTAGTATTTGTCCAGAAGGATTTTGGCAATTCTCATCCATATTCCAATAGATAATTTTCTTATTTATTTTCTATCCAACCTAAAGTCCTCTAAACAGTGTAAAACATGTCTTGCCAAACCAGGTTTCCCAAGATATGGTGCTGGGACATCTGGCCTTACAGTTCACCACTCAATATTTGGGACCTTATGTGTTTGTTGCTTTCTAATTTGCAGATTTGGGGTCATCATTCTGGCTAGAGATGCACTTCCTCCCAATGTTCTATTATTCGTATTACACAAGGTAGTGAACAAATTATCTTTCCACTGTTGATGAGAATTATTAGACCTTAACTTCCTTAATTGTACTTTCAGTAATCCATTCATTCTTTCAATTAACCCAGATGCTTGTGGATAATATGGAATGTGATATGTCCATTCTATGTTGTTTAATACACAATATCTCTTCATTTCATTGCCTTTGAAATGTGACTCATCACTTTGGATCTTCTTTGGGGTTCTATAATGTAGACTTAAGATAGCTAGAGTTTTACAGGTATTTTTCTGAGTTGTATTCTTATACAAGCCACTAGTACACCTGAATAGGTATCAATAGAAGTACATACAAATTTTCATCCTTTATCTTGGGGTAGGGATCCAGTATAATCTATTTGCCAAATGTGGGCTGGTACTTTTCCCCCTTTCTATCTCTCCAGTTACTACCCAAGAAATAGTTTTTTCTTTTTCCAACTGTTATATATATATATCCAACTGATATATATATATATATATATATATATATATATATATCCAACTGATATATATATATATATATATATGTATATATATATATATAAAACATTCCTCTCTATTCAGCATATTGACTACTTCTATCTGTCCCAGTACTTTGCAAAGTCTGCTTTGTACATGGGTTATAGGCTACCTCTTTTCAATGTCTTTTGTGACCCACATATTTTGCTTGTCCCATGTGTAAACCATACATGTCTCTTTTATTCTTCAGTTAATCCATCATAGCCCTCATTTCATTTTATTCAGCTGTAGCTTTGGTTCAGGAAATGTATCATTTCCCTCAGTATCTGTGTTTGCTATAGATTCATACAAAGCAGAAACTCCACTTTTGCCTATTTTTGATTCATTTTGACCATTGCCATTTCCATTTAACTATGCTAGCCTCTTGAGTATGTCCAATTCTGTGAGAAGCTGGGGTACTTATTACGCAATTCATAATCGGGATTCCAGGCCTTAATATTACCTCATGGCCCAAAATCAGTTGTTCAATCTCTACCAAAGCCCAGTATACAGCTAGCAATTGCTTTTCAAAAGAGGTGTGTTGAATTCCAAATGAAAGGACTTTCCTAGACAAAGATCCTAAAGGTACATTTCATCTTTGTTGTTTTTGCCATAAACTTCAGTTTGCATTATTCATCCTGTATAGTCAGTTGTAATTCCACTAGGCCACTTTGCATAGGCCATAAATATAAGGCCAATTGTATAGAGGCCTTTACTTCTTCAAAAGTTTTATACTCTGTTCAAGTCCCCAATCAAATTCATATTTGTTCCTAGTAATTTTATATTAGGGTTCAGTCACAGTCCCATGACAAATAGTAGGGCTGTGCATATATCCTTGTGGCAAGCGTGTAAAAGTATATTGTCGGCCCTGCCAAGTAAAAACAAATTGGTCCGATTGTTTCAAATCCCTAATAGTATTGGGATAATAAGGAAAGCATTGGTAAAATCATTAACTGTGTACTAAGTCCCATCATATTTCTAGATCCTTTCTCTTAAGGTAACGGTATCTGGAACAGAAGCATACAAGGGAATGTGATTTGGCCAGATCAGTACTTGAGAAAGATCAGTTTGAAGGGTCTGAATTTAAGTGGGGAAAGACAGGCTGGTAACAATAGTTCAGATATGAGGTGATGATGAGGATCTGCGTACTAGATTGGTTATATTGTATGAGGAGACAGGGGCAAGGCAGGGAGGGGGAGAGAGAGAGTGTGTGTGTGTGTGTGTGAGAGAGAGAGACAGAGAGAGAGAGAGAGAGAGAGACTAGGAAGATGGTGGTACCCATGACAGTAATAGGGAAGTGAGAAAAAAGGGAAGGTTTGAAGGGAAATACAGTAAGTTCTCTTTTGAATATAAGTTTTAAGATGTCTGTACTTGATTAAAATTTGTACATTTTGCAAGAGTTCAGTTTGAGTTTGGCTAATGGTTATGCTTTTTATGTCACTGCTAAATTATCCAGCACCAAAAAAAAGTTAATTCTTTACAAGAAAAGTGTTTATATGTATTAATATCTGAGATGGAAAAATATTATAAGTATAAATTTTTTATGGAATTATGGTTTTAATATTATAGATAAATGTTATTTTATGGGACAGGTAAGTGATACAATAACAACAGTGCTGAGCCTGGTACCCAGAAGACCTGAGTTCCAGTCAGGTTTTGGAGATGTAGCTGACCCTCAGCAAATTGCTTCACCTCTGTTAGCACCTGCCTCCCAGAATTGTGAGGCTCTAATGAAATAACTGTGCATAGCACCTAACATATAGTGTTATATAAATGTTAGATAATACTTTTCTTATTATTAGTTATGCTGTTTATATACTTGAATTTCAGGATAGATAACTAATGATGCCAAATTGTTTTTTTAGTGAATTTTAGTATCATTTTATTTTTCTCTGTAAATATTGATATTTAATGCTATTTGATGTCTACTGAAAAACATGCTGAAAACTGCAAATGAATTTATTTTGAACAGTATGATTGATAGAATTTTTATATTCAGTGAACTTACTAATTTGAAAAAAAATTAGTATTAGATTTGTAAGAAGTCAATAATGTGTTCATTGCTTTATTTTACAAAAAAAAATATACAATTTGATAGAAATTATCCTAAGATATGTTACACATGAATACTTTATTTAAATATAATATACCAAGTTGACAGAAGCAGTTTTTATGTGTTTTATTTTCTTCTCTACAAATTTAAATTTTCCATCTATAAAGCCTTTTTTATTTTTTTTCAGTTGGTAGCTAAAGGCATAAAAATTACTAATGTACCTTCCAGTGAGAAAGAAGCATCACCTGGTCATTTCCAGGAACAACATGAACCAGGAAGTGTTCCTTCCCAGGTACAAGTGAAGCCTAGTATGCCAGTTATCTCCATCACATCAGCTTTGAAAGAAGTGGGTGTGGTAAGTGCTTTGAAATTTTGGACTAAGAGAAGATATAGGTGCATAAAAATGATCTGATATTTTAGAAGCAAAACGTTAAGTGAACCAACTGTCAATTCCTGATATTTGAAGTAGTACTTTAAGAAAAGCAAACAAGTTTTTTGTGATTGATACTTTGTACACTTGAGCCTCACTCTACTTAGGTGTCAGGCCTGGGGATTGTCTTTTAAGTGATTTTCTTTGTAAATGTCCTTCATTTTTAGTGGCCTTGACGTGGTTTTACCCTAGCGCTTTTGCCCAGGATGGGGGGAAAGAAAGGGGATTTACACTTTCTTTAAACTTTATTTAGCTTCTTACCCTTGTCTCTCAGACTTGTAAACTTGCAAAACACAGGTACAGCACAAGGACTACTTTCTTCACAATATCCCTCCTTATCCTTTCCAATCATCTATGTTCTCTCTCAGTAACTACTTTGTATTTTTTATATCCATTCACTTTGTTATTAATATCAACATATTTTATTAAATGCTTACTAAGCCTCAGGTACTATGCTGAGTATACAACTATGTACATGCAAGATACAAAGAATGTAAAAAGATGGTAATCCTAGAGAGAAGGCACTAGCATTGGGAAAGGGGAAGGGATGAGATGGGGAGTGGGAGAAGGGAGGGATCAGGAGTAGATCAGGAAAAGACCTTTTGCAGAAGGTTGGACTTAAGCTAAGTCTTGAGGGAAGCCAGAAGGCAGAGATGAGGAGGGAGAACTAGGCATGGGGGACAGCTGGTGAAGAGGCATGGAGTCAGGAGACAGCATGTCGTGTACGAGGTACAGCAAGAAATTGGATCATAGAGTATGAGAAGAGGAGAAATGTGTAGGAAAGGACCAGGTTGTAAAACACTTTAAAATCCAAATAGAATTTTAAAATAGAGAGCTACAAGAGTTTATTGAGTTAGTGGGGTTGACATGGTGAGAGCTACATTTTAGGAAGATCCCTGACATCTGAGCATAGCATGTTCTGGAGCTGGAAGACACTTGAATCAGGGAGGTTATCCAGCAAGCTATTGCAATGATCCATGCCAAAAATGATGCAACCCTGCACCAAGGTATATGTCTGTCTTTTCTTTGTTGATAGAAGGTAAGCACCTTGAAATCAGAGATTGTTGCTTTTTTTTTTTCATTTTATTTCCAGCACCTAGTTCAGTGACTGGCACAAGTAGGAACTTAATAAGTTACAATATATCTTAATGACATCGCGTGTTCTATATTCTTTTAATTATGTACCCAATAGAACTTAAGCTGCTTGAAGGATGGGGCAAATTCATATTTGTATCCGCAGTTCCCAGGACAATAGTGGATGCTTAATAAAAATTTTTGATTGATTGGTTTCAGTAATTATGACTCTAAGAGTCCAAGATGGACCACCTTTATACCAAATTCTTCATTTAGCTAACAACGCTGTAATGATAGCCAGGTAGCAGTATAGTGGATAGAGCCCTAGGCCTAAAGTCAGGAAGATCCGAGTTCAACTATGGCCTCAAACTAGTCAACACTGTGACCCCATATGACAACCCCTGACTGCTTCAGTTTCCTCAGCTACAATGATAACATCTACCTCACAGTGATGTGTAGAGTGCCTGGTACAAAGCGAATACTTAATAAATGCTTATTTCCTTTCCCTTCCCTAATGAAGTTCCACTGTAATTAAATTAAAACTTGCTTTATTTTAACTTCCTTTGTTAATATCCTGGTGAGTCTGATTCTTACATTAATTTTTTAATTGGTCATATATTTATGTGGATTTAAATAAACATATTTGTGTATATTTATATATATAATCATATTAATTACTACCAAATTATGGGTTTTCTTCCATTCTACATCTGTATATTTTATTTTTAGCATTTTTAATATTTAATATTCTTAAATTTGTATCTTCAATGCTTAGCACATTTTCTGATGCATAATAAATGCTTGTTGATTGATTGATCAATTCATGATAGTTGATGTAATACATCAATGTTTATCTCAGGTATTTAAGTAATTTGTACATTCTTTCTCTTTATGTTGCCTTGTTGTTATATTGTCAGTAACATGGTTGACTATGCAAACATAAAAGTTTTTGGCCATTCAGTGAGAATTTCATAAAAGAAGCAGTTGCTCCTCTGGAAACATTTTCTTTCTAGTAACTTAGATTTTTTCTTCTAAAATAAATTTCTTTTGCACCTACCACACTATTTATTCCAACTTTAGATACCATTAGGTGCATCCTAGATGGTACCCAGACTATATTCTCATCCAGCTGGTCATCTCTCTGGTTATAGTGACTGCTAATTCCTGACTACTTTAATTGGGTAAAATGTTCTTTGTCTCATTTACTTCTAATACTACTAAACTAATTAGTCTTACGTCCTTTTATTTCGTAAAGTGGTACAAAATTTGAAGTAATACATATTGCCAAATAGTTTTTTTTCTATACTGATATTAGTAAACATATCCTTAATTCCTAGTTTGAATACTTTCTGAATAAGTTTTTGCTTTCATATCTTTCGTATCTTTTTGTACATGCTAATTATTTTTTCTGAATTTCCTTATAAACTCTAGAGCAAGGATGAGGAACCTGTGGCCTTGAGGCCACATATGGCCCTCTGGGTCCTCAAGTACAGCCCTTTGACTGAATCTAAACTTCATAGAACAAAACCCCTTAATAAAATGATTTGTTCTGTAAAATGAACTCAGTCACAAGGCCACAGATGAGGACCTAGAAGGCCACAGTTTCCCCACCACTGCTCTGGAGGTTCAGATTTCAGTAAGTAGACTAATTGGAAGAAAAATTGCATATTTTGTATCTTACAAACAAATAACTCAGTTCTCATTTTTCACGTTTGCTTTTATTTTTGAAATAGAAAGCAGTCTAGGGAACTCACAACTGTATAAGACAGAGAAAACATCAATAAATTCAACTACTGTTTAAAAACAAGCTCATTTTTTACTTACATTGGGTCACTTTTCCTACTAAATCTTTAGTAAGATGAGACTTGTTAATAGAAGAACTTGAATTATGTTCATTTCGTTTCATGGTGCTTTCTCTGGTGGAATTGAAATAGCCCTTTTCCCTTTCCCCCTCCACTCTAAAAGAAATAGTAGTTAACGAAAGATGTGGATTAAGCCACACATTTGATCAGATAGTTGAGAATTGGCCTGTAGATTTTATATTGAGCTGATTATTTAAATGAAATTAAACTTTGCAGAAATGAAAGAATTAATATGGAGATATTCATAATGGAGGGGAGGGCAATAATAAATTAAAAGAGTTAACAGTAAGGAATTTTTTTCTGATATGTGTCATCTTTTATGTTTCTGATTTTAAAGAATGGAAGTTTAACTGACATTCAGGAAACTGAAGAAATGAAAATGACGGATAATGCTCTTTCAGTAAGGAAAATTTTGTTAGCTTTCTCTCTTTATCCTTTCTTTTAGTTTTTATAAATATTTCAAAATATAAGACTATTACAATTTCAGAATAAACGAGAGATACTGCGTAGACTAAATGAAAACCTCAAAGCTCACAAAGAGGAAGAAGAAAAGGCACAAACCTCTGAAATCTGTAAAATAACTACGAATGAAGACATTAAGGATCATCAGGAAGAAAAATCTGTAGTATCAGAACGTAAGAAATGGGAGGCAGGAAGTCAACTGGAAATTCCTCTAGCCAAATTAACCATGGAAGAGACCTTTCCTACAGGTGAGAATAATTAAAATTTTTGGAAATTATCTCATTTTCAATGATACAAACAGAAATGCGCATTTATTGAAATAAAAAGAAAATGCTGCTCTTTTAATTAATGCACATTTTTGTGCCCATGAGGAACCAAATCAAGGAAGGGAAATTTTCTCCTTTTTTTGTTTAATATTTTATTTTTTCCTCATTTCCATGTAAAAGCAATTTTTAACTTTTAAATTTTTTGAATTTTTGAGTTTAAAAACGCCTTCCTCTTTTCTTTCCCTCACCCCCTCAAACTGCGAATGCAAGCAATTTGCCATAGGTTATTTATGATCAGTGATACAAAAACCATTTCAAATGTTAGTCATGTTGCAAAAGACCAAAAAAATAAAGAAAGTTAAGAAAAAGTATGCTTCAGTCTGCATTCAAACTCTGTCATTAAGATTGTCAATTCTTTCTATTCAAACTGCATTCAGACTCTATCAGTTCTTTCTCTAGAGATAATATTTTTTCACCACAAATCCTTCAGAATTGCCTTGGATTGTTGTATTGCTGATGATAGCTAAGTCATTCACAGCTGATCATCATTTCACTTTGTATCAGTTCATGCAAGTCTCTAGGTTTTTCTAAGAGCATCTTATTAATCATTTCTTATGGCACAATAGTATTCCATCATAATTATACACCACAACTTGTTCAAGCCATTCCCCAGTTGATGGATATCTCCTCAGTTTCCAATTCTTTGCCTCCACTAAAAGAGCTACTGTGAAAAGTTTTTTACATATAGGTCCTTTTCCTTTTTGTTTTGAATATATATCTAGTAATAGTATTGCTTAGTCAAAGGGTATGCATGGTTTTGTAGCTCTTCGGACATAGTTCCGAATTGTCCTACAGAATGGTTGACTTGGCGTACTACTTCACCAGTAATGCACTGGTGTCTCAAGTTTCCCGTATCCCCTCCAACATTTGTCATTTTCCTTTCCTGTCATATTGTCTATTCTGATAGGTGTGAGGTGGTACCTCATAGTTATTTTACTTTGCATTTCTCTAATCAATAGTGATTTAGAGCATTTTTTCATATGACTATGGATAGCTTTGAATATTTTGTCTGAAAGCTACCTGTAATCTTTGACCATTTATAAATTGATAAATGGCTCTTAATTCTATAAATTTGCCTCAGTTCTCTTTATATTTGAGAAATGAGGTCTTCATAGGAAAACTAATTTTTTTACAGTTATGATCATTATATATTTCCCTCCATCCTATTTTCTCCATTTATCTTATTCTCTCTCTCCTTTCACCCTGTCTATTCGCAAAAGTGTTTTGTTTCTGACTTCTTCCCTTTTCACCGTCTTCTCTTGTATCCTTCCCCTCCTGCTTTCCTGTATGTTAAGGTAGATTTCTGTACCCAACAGAGCCACCCAACAGAGTAAGGTTCATGTACTGCTCACCTCCCCTATTTTCCTCTCCATTCTAAAAGCCCTTTCATGCCTCTTATGTCAGATAATTTACATCTCCCTTTCTCCTTCTTCCAATACATTTCTCTTTCTCACCCCTTAACTTTATTTTTTTTAAAATATTTACCCCATCATATTAAACTCAAACCTTTTACTCTATCCGTGTATGCTCCTTGTAAGTGCTCTAATAATGAGAAAATTTTTAGGAATTAAAAGTATCATTTTCCCATGTAGGAGTGTAAGGAGTTTAAACCTATTGGATTCTTTATCATTTCTCTTTTTATGTTTACTTTTCTGTGCTTCTCTTGAGTCTTGTATTTGAAAGTCAAATTTCTATTCAGCTCTTGTCTTTTCATCGGGAATGTTTGAAAGTCCTCTATTTAATTGAATGTTTATTTTTTCCCCTTGAAGGCTTATACTCACTTTTGCTGGATAGGTGATTCTTGGTTGTAATCCTAGCTCTTCTGTCCTCTATAATATGATATTCCAAGTCCTCCAGTTCTTTAATGTAGAAATTGCTAAATCTTGTGTTATCCTTACTCTGGCTCCACAGTACTTGAATTGTTTATTTTTCGCTACTTGCAATATTTTCTCCTTGACCTGAGAGCTCTAGAATTTGACTCAAATATTCCTGGGAGTTTTAATTTTGGGATTTCTTTCAAAAGGTGATTGGTAGATTATTTCAATTTTTATTTTAACCCCAGGTTCTAGAATATCAGGGCAGTTTTTCTTGATAATTTCTTGAAAGATGATGTCTAGGCTCTTTGTTTGACCATGGCTTTCAGGAAAACCAGTAATTCTGAAATTTCTCTCCTGGATCTGTTTTCCGAGTCAGTTGTTTTTCCAATAAAATAATTTGCATTTTCTTCTGTTTTATTCATTTTTTGATTTTGCTTTATTGTTTCTTGATATCTCATAAAGTCATTAGCTTCCACTTGCCCAATTCTAATTTTTAAGGAATTATTTTCTTCCGTGAGCTTTCACATCTCCTTTTCTATTTGGCCAGTTCTCCTTTTTAAGGAATTATTCTCTACAGTGAATTTTTGTGTATCTTTTTCCATTTGGCCAATTCTGCTTTTCAAGGAATTCTCTTCAGTGAATTTTGTACCTCTTTTACCATTTGACCTATTCTGTTATTCAGTGTGTTATTTTCTTCAGTATTTCCTTTCACCATCTTTACCAAAGTATTGATTCCTTTTTCATGATTTTCTTGCATCACTCGCATTTCCCTTCCCAGTTTTTCCTCTGTAAGGCTTGTCTTACTGGAAGATTGTTTCATGCTGTCCTTTTGTGGGTTCTGCCATTCCACAATTTGTTTTGGAGCATTATTTAAAGTTCTTTGGAAGGGTTTTGGGAAGACCTTAGGTGAGTCTCTGCCTTTTGTCCACCATGTTAGCTCTACCTCCTGGAAGGGAGATTTTTATTTTAAAAAATAATTTTTTATCTAATCAGCACTACAAAAACACTTAAAAGGGTGTATGAAATTAATTATGTGCCAAAATTAAAAATTTTTATAGTGGAATATTTAAGGTGAATAATGCAGTCTTTATTTTGTACCACTTGAGGAAATAAAAGAATGTATTCTTAGATCTACCCCCTTTGTACTTTAGTAGAAGAGGTAGGGACTGTCTTGTGATTTCATCAGGGATCCCCTGGTAGAAAATTCCTTCTCCCAAATCAGATTGTCCCCAGCTCTGCAACTGAGAGAAATGGTGATCTGTTGCAGGAAATGGGATGGAGTGATATCATAGAGGCATTAGCTTTGGTAAGGAGTAAATTCATATCATCATGTGAGTCAGAGGTGAAGGAAGAAATAATGGCAGAAGGCATCTAAGTGATATGCATGAGGAAGAGGAAAGAAGAGGGAACTCATGATGAATATACTCAATTTTTTCTGTAAAATACGATGCAGGGTTCTCAGCTGAGGGAGTGGGAAGAGAGGAGCAACTGAGAGTCTCAGAAAGTTGCCAGTGGCCCAGAGAAGTTCAGTTGACTTGCTTAAGATCACAATCATATAGACAGTTTGTAAGACTTGAACCCAAGTCTTCCTGACTGTAAGATCAGGCTTCCATTAAAGCAGACTAGAATTTCTTTATTCCTTAGATGGTCTTTGTATATTCCTTTTCCTAAAAAATTCATCATTTTGTGACCAACCTTATCATCATTGTC
>CM053774.1:58594482-58610871 GCA_028658325.1 Potorous gilbertii | reverse complement strand
CAGGTCCCACAATGCCACAGAGCAATGAAAGGCCAGCAAAGATCTCTGCTCAGCAAAAGTGGCCACTTGCCAGTCTTCTCGGAGAAGTGGAGGGCCGGGTTTGAGGACCTTAAAAAGTTCTACCTTTTACGCGCCAGGCAGGAGACCTGGAGCACCTGGCACAGGCTGTGCCAATCCCTGCAGCGTGGGAGGAAGGCTCTTCGGCTCCAGAGGAAGCGGGCCCAGAAAACGGGCCTGCCTGCAAAGGCCCGTGCCGCCCTGGCTGCTCCCCATAGCTACCCAACCAACCCCTGGCACTGTGAGCCCCCACATCCGGGGGCACCTCGTTGAAAGCCTGGCAGCATCTGTTTGGAGCTCCGCCTAGGAATGCCAGCCAGAGGAAAAGCCCTGGAGGGCAGCAGCTGGCCTGCCAGTGGGCAGTGTGTTAGGTCAGGCCAATGGCTGCAGGCAGAGGATGGACCACCAGGATCCTGGCAGGCTCAGGATAGCCAGCAGGGAGGGCCAGGTGGAGAGCAGCCCCACCTTAGTCACCTTGAGGAACCAGAAGGGAAATGGTTGTTACTGCAGCTGCTACCAAGGGCTGGGTCCAAACATAATGGAGCCGGAGCAGCCGTCCCTAACTCTGGGAATGCCCCATCTTAGCCAGCGTAGGGGGAAAAGATATCACTGCTTCGGATGTATAAGAAACTGTCCATGGTTCGATTTCGGTGCCGGATCCTGAGATGCCCCCAGTTTAAATCGAGGAGAACGTAGAAGCTTCGGCCAGGCCAGCAGCAGATCTGGGTGCAGAAGGTCGCCAGGGTCCACGGGGAGAAGCACCAGGAATGCTGCCAGGGGGTACTTGTAGCTCATTCCCTCACTCAGGATCCAATAGCCCCTCTCCACTCCCTCAAGCTCCTTTTCCAGATATAGATGGCAGCGCCTTAGGGCCCACAGCAAAGGGAAAGAACTCGAGTACACCCAGCAGCCTGGGGCAGAGAAGCCCTCCCTAGTCAGCAGAATGGCCATGGCACCCATGGTTGGGATCCATCCCACTTCACTGGACTGAGCAGTGAGATCCTCTCATCCGAGCAACACTCCAGGGACTTTTTCATATCTGAAACTTAACCAGAAACCATAACTTGGGGCAGGATTATCAGGCAAGGGACGCTGGGGATGACATGCTCAAGCCGTCCCTGCCTGAGCTGGCGACCAGTGGTAAAGAGGCCCTGGGGGAGGGGTCTGTGTCCACAAAGACTGTGCAGGACATGGAGAGCCCATGCCACATGGAGGCTAAGGCTCCATGTCCCCGCAGCATCTTTAGTGCCAAGTTACTGGACCATCTGTACTGTCAAAACCTACTGGAGGCCACCTCACAACCAGTCAGATTCAAAGGGGCCCGGCAAGTGGGAGGTGGAAAGAGTGGTCAGAAAGCCCTGATTTGGAATGTTATTGTAATGTTAACTAATATCAAGGTGTAAATGCTTACACTGCAAATTTAATAACTGTCTCTCTCAGATTCTAGCTAGCTCTAGCGCACCCCTGTGACTGCCTCCCAGTCTAGTAATTCTACCACACTATTTCATCCTCCTTGTAAGAATAATTAATTAGCTCAGCATCTTGGATGCTTTTTTCTCAATAAACTTCTGAGCTTCTGCTTTATTGAGATAAACAAAGGAATATGACAGTAAGCAGAAAAAGTGGTCTCTAGCATCATCATTTCTCAGGATTGTGAACAAATCAAAAATTTAATCTCCATTTCTCCCATCTTTACCATCTTATAACAAAGAAACAAACAAAAATTGTTGGTCTCAGTCTACGATTTCATTGTTTAGGGACATAATTTTTAGCGATACAATTCCTTTTGCCAATTAAGTTTCATCCAGAGTGTTACATACCCAGTATGTTTCAGAGGTTAGATTTCAAGTTCGATCTTCCTGGCACAGACCAGTTTTTTATCCATTGCAGCATGCTCTCACAAACTGCGTTGTCTTTTTTAACCTTTCAAAGTATTTCCACCTTTCTCTGCTCCTTTAATGGAGGGGAAAGAGTCAGAAAGCAACACAATAGATTAAGAGCGGTAAAGGCCTTTGAGAAATGATCTAGTCCAATCTCTTTATTTTATGAGAGAAAACAGAAGACCAAAGAAGCTGAGACTTTCATAAAGTCCCAAAGGTAGTGAGTATCAGAGTCTGGAATTGAACCCAGATTCCATTTCTCCCAGTTCAGCAACTGCTTCCACTCTGTTGTGTGGCGTTTTCCACTTTCCAAAGTTTTAGGGAATGAGGGGAGATGGGATTAGGTTCTTAATGATTAGGAACAGATGATAATGTTAAGGGGTAAAAAGAAGCTCTTCCAGGCAGTCTGTATTAAATCTTGGCTTCTCTTTCTACTCCACCACTCTATTTCTCTACCCAAATAATTAATTATTCTCCACCTCCAACCAGTAGGTATCTCAGCTCCCTCTCAGTGCTCCCGTCCCCCGATTTTTCTCCTACTTACAGAATAGCCTAACTTCTGGACTTCTAGACTTTTGCTTCTTTCTCATCCTCTCCAACCTCCCCCACCAAATGCTTTCATTTAAAGTGGTCCGGTTTGGTTTTGTTCATGGAAGATACAAAACACGACTTCACTATTTTAAATTCACCCAAAGAAAGCGGTGAGGATCCGGGGCAGAATTTGCAATGCCTGCCAAAAAGGCAGGTGGCAGCCAAGTCCGTCTCCATCCATCGCCATCACTCCCTGGGATGGCGAAGGCGGGGTGTGTATCTCTCATCACCACACAATACAGTTCTGTCCTGATCCTATCTCTGTCTCCCCCACCCCCACCCTCGACCCCGAGCTCTCAACTCCTTTATCCCTTTCCTCCACCTCTCCCTCTTTCCCCGGCCTGATTTCCCCTAATTTACCTCCCACAAAATTAAACTCACCCACTCCTCCTGCATCCCAAACCAAAGATCCAGGCCTCAGTTCCAGTCCTCCTGCATCCCCATCTCTGAGGAAAGCACTCCCCTTTGCAAGGGTGTACGCAAGGTAGAACCACAGGGGGCGAGGGGTGAAGGAGGTGGGGGAATATGCCTTACACCCTTCAGGGTTACTCACCTGTACGGCTAAAAGGGAAACTCCTTCGAGGGGCCGCCAGCTCTCAAGGACAGGCTTAAAGAATCACTGGTGCCTCACCCCTTCCCTCCTCGGCTCCGCCCTCCGCCCCTCCCCTGGGCAGGTGGCCCCGCAGTAGCCTAGCTCACGCAGCCCTTCCCCTCCAAGCCTCCCACTTCCGCGCCTGGTCCAGGGTACCCACAGAGGGATAGTGTGTGCCTGCCTTTTACCCTTCCCCTTTCTCCAGCTTCCCGCAAGGTCAAGAACACTACTTAAAACTCTGCTCCCATGGTTCTTTGCAAGCTTCTAAGGGTGTATATAGTAGTAATATGAGGCTTGGGTTTTTATTTTTAACTATCTAAATGGTTTAGGATTCTTAACAGTTGCCACCTTATGTTTTCTATCACTTTACCACAGCTGAATTGGAAGGACACATGGGAATCAGTGTCATTTTTAGCCTTTGTTTCATGGTCTAAACACAGTTAAGGAGTTAATTGTTGAAAGCCAAGTTATTGGTGAAGATGCTTATTGATTGATTGATAAAGAGATAGTTTTGTTGATACAAGGTCTAGTAAAAACTAGATTGTGCAGATTTGTACTGGACTTGCTTATCCTGGATCTGTGATAATGGTGGTTGCAAGCCTGGCAGTAGGAGCAAAGAAGACAGATACTAGGGAATGCTCAAGAAATGGGGAATAATAGGGTAAGAATGGCAAAACAAGGCAAATATATAGTTGAAAGATGGCCATGGAATGCAGGCTGAGCCAGGACACCAATGATATAATTGGTAATGGCCTTCTTTCTCATTTTACAGATGAGGAAACTAAGACAAACATAAATTAAGTGACTTGACTAGGGTCATAGCTAGTAAGTGTCTGAGGTCAGATTTGAACTCAGGTTTTCCTGACCCCAGACCTGGAGCTCTATCCACTGTGCTACCTAGCTATCCTTAGAATCTTAAAAGTCAGTTGAAACTCTACCTTTTATAAAAGGCCTTTCCTGATTCTGCCAGCTGCTAGTTTCTTCCACTTTAAGATTATGATGTATTTGTTTTGTACATTTATATAGTTATATATTATCTCTACAATGAAATGCATACTCACTGAGGGCAAGGACCATTTCTCTCTTTTTTTTTAATTGTATCTCCAGTGACTAGCATTGTTTGTGACACATAATAGGCTCTTAATTAACTTATTAATTTATTGAATGATTTCTTGATAGGACAGTAAAACCGATATCATTATCAAAGAAAACAACAATCGACTCCTTGCCAAAGAGGAGCAGAAAGAAAGTGAGCGATGGAAAAACCTCTCATCTTCTATTGAAGGGGAAATTAAAGAGAATTTTCATTCTGTAATAACAAAATTGGAAGATTTTCTGAAGTCTTGTAAAAGCAACTCTGTGAAATTTAGTGTAGAAATGATAGGTCTGAACGCCACCTTAAATGCATGGAGAGAACACTGCCAAGGTGAAGGTATGTAACTTTCCATTTTGTAATACTATGTATTTGTAGACAGTATATACATGTGATATCATAGCAAATATTTGAATATGAGTTAAAAACAATGTTAAAATTTTGGTTCTACTTCTTTTTTCAGCAAATGATTGTCACAATATCACAAAATTTCATTGTTGGAAGAGTCATCACTGGTCCTTTTATCCAACTTATAGTTGTGAAAGAATTCTCTACATTAACAGTTCTCATATTTTTTGGTCTCAGGATTTCCATACTCAGGACCTCAAAAAATTTTTGTTTATGTGGGTTGTATCTATTGATATTTGCTACACTAGAAATTAAAACTCATATATTTTATAACTATGCATTAATTTATTAATAATAACAATAATTAATCTGTTAGACATAGATAGACTTTTTAAATGAAAATAACTATATACCCCCCTCCAAAAATTAATGAGAAGAGTGGCAATGTTTGCCATATTTTTTTTGAAAATATTTTTAATGCTTGGGTTAGTAGAAATTAACTGCTTTCTCATGCCTTTTTCTGCAGTCTTTTGGTTGAAGAATTTTAGGAAAATCTGGCCTTTCTCAGATGTGCAATTGGAAAGGAGAGAGTATTGTAATAAGCAAACAATGTATTGGTATTGTTATGAATGAAATTTTGACCATCATACCTTTCAAAAGGGTCTTCAGAATCTCAGTGGGTCCAGGGGCCACACTTTGCTCTACAATATGCTGATTAAATAGTCATCCATTTTTCCTTGTAGATTTTCAAGAGAAGGAGATCCCCTATCTCCCATCAGAGTTAACCCATTCTAACTTTGGAATAGGCAGCTATAATAGTTATAAAGTTCTCCTTACCATACATCATCTGCATTGGCTTCTTTGTAACTTACACCCATTTTTTAAATTTCTCTCCTGTGGGACCAAGTAGAATAATCTCTCTTATAATCTGTCTTGCACATGGCCCTTTACCTACTTGAAGACAGTTATTCCATCCTTAGGTTTTCTTTTCTCTAGACTAAGTATCCACAAGTCCCCCAAAGAAGTCTCTGAACTTTGTGAATGAAATTCTCAATGTCTTCTACTATCTTGATTGTCCTCTAGATCCTCACTTGTACATCAATGTTATTCCTACAATGTAGCACCTGGAACCGAACACAATAATCCAGATGTGTTTTAACCATAACAGTAGTATTTTCATAGTCATAGCATCATCGGACTAGAGATCTATAACTTTAAGAGGTCTCAGAAGCTGCCTGTCCCAGTCCCTTCATTTCACAACTTAGAATACTGAGGCATAGAGAAGTTAGGTGATTTTCCCAATCTAGGAAATAAGAGTGGGATTCAATAAAACTTTATGATGCCAAATTCAGTACTCTTCCCATGGCAGTTATTGTTAGCTGTAACTCAATTGGGACACTCTGTCTTTTGATTCTCAGCATTTTCTCTGGCTGTGCTCTATACCATGGCATGGTCTCTTTCTTAATTTCATTTCATTTCTGCCTTTGGGATTCCCTGGCTTATTTCAAATCCCTGCTAAAATCTCACCATTTATAGGAAGCCCTTTCCAATCTCCTTTAATGTTAATGCCTTCCCTCTGCTGATTATTTCCTATTTATCACATATATGCACACACATATAATACATACGTACATATATATACATATATACATACTTGTTGCATAGCTGCTTTCATATTATCTCATCTGTTCTATGGTGATGGAACTGCCTTCTGCCTTTCTTTACATTTATAGAACTTAGCCTTGCACATACTAGATAATTAATCCTCATTCACCAAGTGACTCTTCATGTGGCTTAACATTGCATCATTTGAGAATTGAGTTCATAGTCCACCCACCTCCAACCCTTGTTTTGTACTTGTGAAGGTACTTTTCTTTGATTCATTATACATTTGCATAATACTTCATATTTGTCCTAACTAAAATTCATTGTATTGAATTTTACCTGTTAAGAGTATTTTTGAAGCCTGGTTGTGATCTTACATCTTAGCTATCCCTACCACCTTTGCATCATTTGTAAATTTGATAATTATTCCATAAATGTCTTGTCCAAGTCATAAGCCCTGAGTCCTATGAGGACATAGAATTTTTTTTTTGCATTTCTGTGTATCTCAGTTCTTAGCATAATGACTGCCACATAGTAGGTGCTTAATAGATGCTTGGTAAATGACTATTAATGGAGTTGATGAAAATATGAACCAAGAGAGGACCAGAGATTCCTTGGGGATGCTCTGTTACAGACCTTCTTCAGATTGCCTTATGACCCTTAGTATTACTTCAGTGCCTGCTATTCAAGTAACTCCAAATCTATATTTGTATTATTGTCCACCCTACATCTTTACATCTTTTCCACAAGATTAGTATGACAGCATCAAATACTTTGTTAAAATCTACCACATTTACTTTATCTAGTTGATGGGTTAGTCTTCCAAAAAGGAAGTAAGATTTAGTTTGGCATGATCTGTTCCTGATGAAGTAATGCAAAATCTTTGTGATCACTGCTTCCTTTTCTAGATGGCAGTTGATCATTTCTTTAATAATACATTCTAGACTTTTATCAGTAATTGAAGTCAAATTCAGTGATCTTTTGGCTGTAGACTCTCTTTTCCTTTTTGAAAACCAAATTAAAAAATGATACCTTCATGATCTTTCCTGTTTGCCATCATTTGAAACTTGTTTCACCCTATTTATACCTGCCACCTGTCTTTCCATTATCCTTTATTAAATATGGCTCTAACAAGATCATGGTGTTGTGATATTTGATGCCATAAGGATATTGAAGTCATCACAGTCACCCTCCTTATTGAAGGATAGGTGAATGGGCTGGAGGAAGCAGAGTCAAGATGGCAGAAAAAAAGACAAGAAGTTCCTGAGCTTTCCCCAGGTTCCTTTGAAACAACTTTGAGTAGAGCATCAAAATGAATTCAAAATCAACAAAACTCACAAAAGGATGGAATGAAATAACTTTCCAACCCAACATAGCTTAGAAGGCAAGGTTTTTCTCACTTGGCTAAAAGGAGAGCATAGAGGAGAGCAGGCAGTATCCAGGCAAGTGAGTAGGAAGCCCCTAGTCCCAGCACAGATTAGCATTCAAGACTCTGTGATCCTGGCTCAGCAGGCCCAGAGGCACAGCAGATTAGCTAGGATGCCTCCTGCCCTGGCTTGAGTTGCTAGCCCTGGAGGCCCCAGTGCAACAGGCAGGATTAGTCTAAGTGACCTAAGCACAAAAGGTGAACTGCCAGCCCAGGAGGCCTGATGCATCAAATTTAGTTTGGCATGATCTATTCTTGATGAAGCAATGCAAAGTCTTTATGATCACTGTTTCCTTTTCCAGATGGCAGCTGACTATATCTTTAATAATACATTCTAGACTTTTATCATTAATTGAAATTAAATTCAGTGACTTTAATGACAGCCCTTGTAGTGTCCAAGAAGTATAGCCTAATTTTAAAAGTCATGAAATAGATTGTAAAATGAGCAAAAAAAACCAAAAACAACAACAACAACAACAACAACAAAAAAAACCACCATAGAAACCTACTATGGTGACAGGGAAGATTAAAACACAAACCCAGAAAAGGACAACAATGTTAAAATGCTTACATGCAAAGCCAAAAATCTAAATATGAATTGGTCTCAATTCCAAAAAGTCTTCCTGGAAGAGCTCAAAAAGGATTTTTAGAATCAAATGGGAAGTGAAAGAAAAATTCGGAAAAGATATGAGAAAAATGAATCAACAGCTTTGTAAAAGAAGCATCAAAATTCACAGAAGAAAACAACTCCATAAAAAGCAAAATTGGACAAATACAAAAGGAGGTCCAAAATTGCAATGAAAAAATAATTTCTTAAAAATTAGAATTGAAGAAATAGAAGTAAATTACTCTATGAGATGTTAAGAGTCAATAAAACAAAATCAAAAGAAGAAAATGTAAAATACCTCTTTGGAAAAACAACTAATTTGGAAAATAGATCCAGGAGAGATAATTTAAGACTTATTGGACTATCTGAAAACCATGATCAAAAAAAGAGCTCAGACATCATCTTTCAAGGAATTATCAAGGAAAATTGCCTTGATATCATAGAACCGGGGGTAAAATAGTAATTGAAAGAATCCACCAATCACCTCTTGAAACAGATCTCAAAATAAAAACACCACTAATATACCACAAGCAGCCAGAAAGAAACAATTCAAATATCACGAGTTCACAAGTAGGATTACATAGGATTTAGCAGCTTTTTAGGGCTTGGAATATGACATTCTGGAAGGCAAAGGAGTTTGTATTACAATCAAGAATCAACTCCACAGCAAAACTGAGCATACACTTCCAGGGGGAAAGATAGATATTCAATGAAATAGACCTGATGAAAAGACCAGAGTTTAATAGAAATTTCAATTTTCAAATACAAGACTAAAGAGAAGCATATATAGGTAAATTGAAAAGAAAAAAAACCAGCAACATGTTTCTCAAAATAGTTAAACTGGTTACATCCCTGCACAGGAAGATGATATTTGTAACCCTTAAGTACTGTATCTCTATTAGGGCTGTTAGAAAGAGTATCCATAGACAGAGGGTATTAAATTATGTTGACTTTGATGGGATGGTATGAAAAAACAGTTAAGGGTTAGAACAGAGGATTCATTGGGAGAACTGGGAAGGGGGAGGCAGAATGGGATAAATTATATCACATGAAGAGGTGTCAAAATCTGTTACAGTAGAAAAAAAAAAAGGTGTGCGAGCATTATTTGAAACTTCCTCTCATTGGATTTGACTCAAAGAAGGAATAACATACACATTCAGTTGGATATAAAATCTATCATACCTTATAAGGAAGTAGGAGAGGAAAGAGACAAGAAAACTGGGAGTCTGATAGAAGGGGGCAAATTGAAGGTGGTGGTGATCAAAAGCAAAACCTAGGTAAAGGGTGACAGGTAAAAGAGAAAAAGAAAGAAAAGTATAAATGGGAAAAATAGGATAGAGGGAAATACATAGTACTCATAATGTGAGTATGAATGGAATGAATATTCCAATAAAATAGAAGCATAAAGCAGAGTGGACTAGAGACCAGATTCCTAAAAATTGTTGTATACAAGAAATACATCTGAAGGAGAGAGGCACACACAGAGTAAAGATAAAAGACTGAAGCAGAATATATATGTTTTGGCTGAAGTAAAAAACAAACAAAGCACGAATGATAAGCCTGATCTCAGACAAAGTAAAAGCAAAAATGTGTCTAATTTAAAGAGATAAGGAAGGAAACTACATCTTCCTAAAAGATACCATAGACAATGAAGTAATGTCAATACTAAACATATATGCACCAAATGATACAGCATCCATATTTCTAAAGGAGAAGTTAAATAAGTTATAGGAGGAAATAGACAGTAAAACTATACTAGTGGGGGAGGCCAAACTTCCCCTCTCAGAACTAGATAAATCTAACCATGAATAAGCAAGAAAGAAGTTAAGGAAGTGAGTATAATTTTAGAAAAATTAAATGTGATAGATATTTGGAAAATATTGAATTGGATAGAAAGGAATATATGTTTGTTTCTCAGTGGTACATGGAACCTACACAAAACCATATATTAGGGCATAAAAACCTCACACAAATGAAGAAAAGCATAAATATTGAATGCATCCTTTCCAGATAATGATGCAATAAAATTACTTTTAATAAAGGGATATGGAAAGATAGATAAAACATTAATTGGAAACTAAGTAACATAATCCTAAATAATAAGTGGGTCAAAGAACATACCATTGAGGAATTAATAATTTCATCAAAGAGAATGACAACAATGAAACAGCATACCAACATTTATGGGATGCAGCCAAAACAATGCTTAGGAGAAAATCATTTCTCTAAATGCATACCTCAACCCCCCCCCCCAAACCCAAAAAACCAAAGTAACAGAGAAAGAGAAAATCAATAAATTGTCATGCAACTAAAAAACCACACCAAATTGTAAATCTTGAAAATCAAAAAAGAGGTTAATAAAATTAAAAGTAAGAAAACCATTGAACTAATAAATAAAACTGAGTTGGTGTTGTGAAAAGACTAATAAAGTAGATAAGCCATTAGTTAATCTGATTTTAGAAAGAAGAAGACCAAATTACCAGCATCAAAAATGAAAAGGGTGAATTCACCGGCAATGAAAAGGAAATTAAAGCAATAATTAAGAACCTTTTTTCTCAGTTGTATTCCAATAAATCTAACAATATAAACGAAATTGATGAATATTTATAAAAATATAAATTGCCTGTATTAACAGAAGAGGAAATTGTATACTAAAATAACTTTATCTTAGAAAAAGAAATTCAAAAAGCCATTAAGGAACTCCATAAGAAAAATTTCCAGAGCCAGCTGAATTCTATCCCAGAGCCAGTGAAGTCTATCAAACATTGAAAGAACAATTAATTTCAATATTATATAAACTATTTGGGAAAATAGGTGATAAAGGAGTGCTATCAAATTCCTTTTATGACACAAATATGGGGATGATACCCAAACCAGGAAGAACAAAAATAGAGAAAGAAAACCACAGACCAATTTCCCTAATGAGTAAAAATTTTAAATTAACATACTAGCAAGGAGATGGCCAGGTGGAATTTCTGCCAGAAATGCAAGGCTTGTTCAATATTAGGAAAACAATCAAGATAATTGACCATTTCTATAACAAACCTAACAGAAATCTTATGTTATTTCAATAGATGCAGAAAAAAATTTTTGACAAATACAGCACCATTCCTATAAAAACAATAGAAAGCATAGGAATAAATGGAACTTTCCTTAATATGATTAGTATCTATCTAAAATCGTCAGCAAGCATTATCTGTAATGGTGATAAGTTTTAGAAGCCTTCCCAGTAAGATCAGGAGTGAAACAGGGATACCCATTATCACCACTATTTTCCAATATTACGCTAGAAATACTAGCTATAGCAATAAAAAGAGGAAAAAAAATGGAAGAAATTTGAATAGAAAATGAGGAAATAAAGCAATCACTCACTGCAGATGATATGATGGTATACTTATAAAATCTTAGAAAACCAACTAAAAAACTATTTGAAATAATGAACAACTTTAGCAAGTTGAAAAATAAACCTAAACAAATCATCAGTATTTTATGTATTACCAACAAAGCCCAGAAGCTAAAGATAGAAAGAGAAATTCCATTTAAATAACTGTAGACAACATGAAATACTTGGAAATCTATTTGCTAAGACAAATCCAGGAATTATAAAAGCAGAATTATGAAACACTATCTACACAAATGAAGTCAGATCCAAATAATTGGAAAAATATTAAATACTCATGGGTAGGTAGAGCCAATATGATAAAAATGACAATTCTACTTTAATTAACCTACTTATTTAGTGCCATACCAATTAAACTACAAAAAATTATTTTATAGAGCTAGAAAAAATAACAAAATTCATCCAGAAGAATAAAAAGGTCAAGATTAGTGAGGGAATTGATGAAAATAATGCAAAAGGATAGTGACCTATATGTACCAGTTCTCAAACTATATTATAATGTGACAATCATCAAAACTATCTGGCTCAGCCTAAGGAATAGAGTGGTGGATCAGTAGTACGTAACAATATATAGTACTAAGCTACTGAAGTAATTTAGTATTTGATAAATCCAAACATCACAGACTTTTGGATAATAACTCACTAACAAAACTTTCTGGGAAAACAGTGTGGCAGAAACTAGGTATAGATCAACCTCTTACACTTGACATCAAGATAAAGTCAAATTGGGTACATGATTTAGACATAAAGGGTGATACCATAAGCAAATTAGAAGAGCAAGGAATTGTTTGCTATCAGATCTGTGGAGAAGAGAAGACTTTATGACCAAACGAGATAGAGAACATTATGAAATGCAAAATTTATAATTTTGATTACATTAAATTAAATTTTTGCACAAAGTCAATACAACAAATATTAGAAGGAAAGCAGAAAACTGGGAAACAAATTTTACTTCAATTGTCTCTGACAAATGTTTTATTTCTCAAATAAATAAAGAACTGAGTGAAATTTCTAAGAATGCAAGGCATTTCCCAATTGATAAATGGTCAGACATATGAACAGGCAATTTTCAGATGAAGAAATCAAAGCTCTATATTCACATGAAAAAATTCTTTAAATAAACATTGATTAGATAAATGCCAATGAAAGCAACTCTTAGGTACCACCTCACACTCATCAGACCTGCTAATATGATAGAAAAGAAAAATATTGGAACACTGATGCATTTTTTGTGGAGTTGTGAATTGATTGAACCATTCTGGAGAGCAATTTGGAACTCTGCCCAAAGGGCAATCAAACTATTCATATCATTTGATCCAGAAACACTACTACTAAGGCTCATCAAAGAGGAAAATGATCTACATGTACAAAATATCTATAGCAGCTCTTGTTGTGGTGGCAAAGAATTGGAAATTAAAGGAATGCCCATCAATTGGGGAATGTCTGAATAAGTTGTGGAATATGAATGTAACAGAATACTACTGGGCTATAAGAAAGAACATGCAGGCTTATTTGAGAAAAACATGGAAAGCTTTACATGAACTTTTCCTTTTGTTCTATTTCTTCTCTTAAAACATGATTAATATAGAAATATGTTTTACATGATTGCATTTATATAACCCATATCAAATTGCTTACCATCTAATGCAGAGGGGATTTGAGGGAGGGAGAAAATTTGGAACTCAAAATTTTATGAAGAATGAGTTAAAAATTGTCTTCACATGTAACTGGAAAAAAATAATATTTAAAAGAAAAGAAACAAATAATGAAAGGAAGGCTCAGCAGAGTTAAATAGTAGCATGTCTAACTCCTAGCAGTATGTAAGCAACTGAACTGGAATGAAGCCCACGTCTCTGCTTTTTAAATCTAACATGTTTTTTGACTGCAGCAAAGTAGTACTCTGCTTCTGCACTAAACAAATGTAAGCAGAACAACTGCAATAAAAATGAAATTTTATATACATACATATATATATATATATATATATATATATATATATATATATATATATGTACACACACACACACATACACATAATGACCAGACCTGAATTAGAATCATGATTCTGTCTTTTGTTTTCTGTGCGGTCTTGTGCAAGCTATTTAATCTCTTTGGGCCTTAGATTTTCCATCTGTAAAGAGGGGGAGGAGAAAGGGGGTGGGTTGGTGGAATAGTCAACCTCCAACATCTCTCATAGCTCTAGCTCTATGATCCTAGTATTCCAGTGCAGTCTTTCACTTCATTTTATACTTCAAGAGGTATAACTCAATGCCCATTTCCCAAAGTCACTGTGAAGTAGGAATTTAACATTTAAACTTAGGACTTCCCTCTTCATCCTTTCTGATCCATGCTTCTCTCTTTATCTTACAAAATGATCCTGAAATTTGCTTCTATTTCACTGGTCCAAGATGAAATACATTTTTTTTTCATGGATAGAATCATGACTGGATTCATAGAAAATTAACATTTTCTAAACTTTACTGGGCTCTCATTACTGTACAGCAATTTATTCACCTCTGATTGACTCCATAGTTGCTATTTCAAACCATTTTTATCCTTTCCCAAGTCACACATTCCTGTTACTCCCCAACCCCTCATATTTCTTTTTTTTAACATTTTAATGTGAAGTTTTTAGTTCCAAACTGACCTCATATTTTAAAGAGAAAACAGGGGTCATTTGTTATAACTTTCTTAGTTATGATTCTTGATACATTAAAGCATCTGTATCCTTCCCCATTTTCTCTCCTTCCCTTCAATCTTAGAGAATTTGATGGTCCTGCTCATTGCTAGGAAAAAGTCTTATACTTATACCTTGATCATATCCCCTCCTATCTCCTTTAGGAGTAATTACTATCTACTTCTTCCTGAGCCTTAGGAGACATAAGAGTGATGTAATGGTTTAAGTTGGAGAAAAATGGAGATGGATGGAAATATTTGATTTTGACATTAGACAAGGATGTTTGCACATTAATAAAAATTGATCCTTCTGCCTAAATAGTTTTAATTAATATGCCTGCCTATAGGCTCTCTCTAGTTATGCTGCATTGATACACTGTCATCAGACTAATGTTAGAACTATTTTTCAACCTCATCTGCTACTTTTGCCCAATATAATTGCTTACTCCTAGTCAGGCTTGTCTATTTCTTTTTTTCAGAACATGTCCTACTCATATTAATCTTCAAGTTCTTTCTCACAATCCCTAGAATACCTTTCTGATTCCCTTCTATTTAATGAAATCCTAATCCCAAAGTTTCAGTTCATATTCTTTCCCTCTTCCTTGCCCTCAATCCTTTCTCTATAAAATTTCCTACAGTGGCTGCAGGATAAATTGATCTCTGAATTATCCAACTTTATTGTTTGTATCCTGAATTTTTTCATTCATCTCTAGAATGTAACGTTCTTGAGGCCAGTGCCTTGTAGAGAATAGGCTCTTAATAAATATTCATTGAAATGGATTGTATCTATAGCTTTCTATGGTTAATCCAGACTTATGATTTCATTAGTCTTTTCTATTAAATTCACGTATCACAATCTAAGCCATTCTCCAATTGGTGGGCATCGACTTTGCATACAATTCCTTGCCACCACAAAAATATTGGCATTAATATTTTGGTATATGTAGGATTTTTCTTTTTATCAATAATTCCACTGGGCTACATGTTTAGCAGTGGGATCTCTGGGTGAAATGATATGGAAATTTTAGACACAGACTCAGAATATTTCCACATTGCTTTCCGGAATGGTTAGACAAATTTGCATCTCTATCAGTGGTGTTGTAGTGGGTTTTTCTTTTTACATACAATCCCTCAAGAATTTCAGGTCAGCTAAGTCAACAAGTATTTATTATGTACTTTTTATACACCAAGCACTGTGCTACATGCTGGTAATAAAAAGATGAAAACATAGTCCCTGACTCACATTCTATGGTAGAAACAATGTGCAAAAATTAGGCAGTCTCAGAGGGAAGACATTAGCAATGATGGGATCAGGAAAGACATTTTTGAAGAAGGTTGGATTTGAAATATCTTGAAGAGTTCAAGGAAGGCAAGAGACAGAACTGAAGAGGGAGAGCATACCAGTCATGGGGAGGCAGTTAGCCCAAAGGCAGAGTTTTAAAACAGTGTTTGGTTTAAGGAATTGCAAGAACGCTAAAGTATCTGGATTATAGGTAGATGCAATGGAGTAAAGTGTAAGAAAAACATAAATGTACGAATAACCAATTTGTGAAGGACTTTTAAAGCCAAACAGATGATTTTATATTTGATTCTGTAGGAAATAAGAAGCCACTGGAGTTTATTGTGGAGGGATGTGACATGGTTAGGCTTGTGCTTTAGAAAGATCACTTCAGCAGCTGAGTGGAGGATGAATTACAGTGGGAAGAGATAAGGCAGGGAGATTAGCCAGGAGGTTGTTGTAATAATTCAAGCTTTAGTTGATGAAGGCCTACACCAAGGTGGCAGTTGTGTGAGATGAGAGAACAGGATGTATATTGTAAAGGTAGAAATGTCAAGAGTTGGCAAAGATTTGGATATAGGTAGTGGTGATGGGAGGTAGTGGTGGAGGGATGAGAATGAATTAAGTAGGGAGTTGAGGAAGACACTTTGGTTGACACATTGTGAGGCTGGGTGATTAGAAGAATTGCTTTTCCACAGTATTTCTTCAGTTTTCTCATCTTTTCATTTTCAACACTTGAGTCCAAAGAGAGGGAATAACCTTCCTTTCCAATCTATCCTACATGTGGCTCCCCAAATTGATCTTTCCAAATTCCAGCTCTGACTGTATCACCTCA
>CM053774.1:58575572-58593982 GCA_028658325.1 Potorous gilbertii | reverse complement strand
TGAGGTGATACAGTCAGAGCTGGAATTTGGAAAGATCAATTTGGGGAGCCACATGTAGGATAGATTGGAAAGGAAGGTTATTCCCTCTCTTTGGACTCAAGTGTTGAAAATGAAAAGATGAGAAAACTGAAGAAATACTGTGGAAAAGCAATTCTTCTAATCACCCAGCCTCACAATGTGTCAACCAAAGTGTCTTCCTTAACTCCCCACTTAATTCATTCTCTTCCCTCCACCACTACCTCCCATCACCACTACCTATATCCAAATCTTTGCCAACTCTTGACATTTCTACCTTTACAATATACATCCTGTTCTCTCATCTCAAACAACTGCCACCTTGGTGTAGGCCTTCATCAACTAAAGCTTGAATTATTGCAACAACCTCCTGGCTAATCTCCCTGCCTTATCTCTTCCCACTGTAATTCATCCTCCACTCAGCTGCTGAAGTGATCTTTCTAAAGCACAAGCCTAACCATGTCACATCCTTCCACAATAAACTCCAGTGGCTTCTTATTTCCTACAGAATCAAATATAAAATCATCTGTTTGGCTTTAAAAGTCCTTCACAAATTGGTTATTCATACATTTCTGTTTTTCTTACAATTTACTCCATTGCATCTATCTATAATCCAGATACTTTAGCCTTCTTGCAATTCCTTAAACCAAACACTCTTGTTTTAAAACTCTGCCTTTGGGCTGACTACCTCCCCAGGGCTGGTAATGCTCTCCCTCTTCAGTTCTGTCTCTTGCCTTCCTTGAACTCTTCAAGATATTTCAAATCCAACCTTCTTCAAAAATGTCTTTCCTGATCCCATCATTGCTAATGCCTTCCCTCTGAGACTGCCTAATTTTTGCACATTGTTTCTACCATAGAATGTGAGTCAGGGACTATGTTTTCATCTTTTTATTACCAGCATGTAGCACAGTGCTTGGTATATAAAAAGTGCATAATAAATACTTGTTGACTTGCCTGACCTGAAATTCTTGAGGGATTGTATGTAAAAAGAAAAACCCACTACAACACCACTGATAGAGATGCAAATTTGTCTAACCATTCCGGAAAGCAATGTGGAATTATTCTGAGTCTGTACCTAAAATTTCCATATCATTTCATCCAGAGATCCCACTGCTAAACATGTAGCCCAGTGGAATTATTGATAAAAAGAAAAATCCTACATATACTAAAATATTAATGCCAATATTTTTGTGGTGGCAAGGAATTGTATGCAAAGTCGATGCCCACCAATTGGAGAATGGCTTAGATTGTGATACGTGAATTTAATAGAAAAGACTAATGAAATCATAAGTCTGGATTAATCATAGAAAGCTATAGATACAATCCATTTCAATGAACATTTATTAAGAGCCTATTCTCTACAAGGCACTGGCCTCAAGAACGTTACATTCTACAGATGAATGAAAAAATTCAGGATACAAACAATAAAGTTGGATAATTCAGAGATTAATTTATCCTGCAGCCACTGTAGGAAATTTTATAGAGAAAGGATTGAGGGCAAGGAAGAGGGAAAGAATATGAACTGAAACTTTGGGATTAGGATTTCATTAAATAGAAGGGAATCAGAAAGGTATTCTAGGGATTGTGAGAAAGAACTTGAAGATTAATATGAGTAGGACATGTTCTGAAAAAAAGAAATAGACAAGCCTGACTAGGAGTAAGCAATTATATTGGGCAAAAGTAGCAGATGAGGTTGAAAAATAGTTCTAACATTAGTCTGGTGACAGTGTATCAATGCAGCATAACTGGAGAGAGCCTATAGGCAGGCATATTAATTAAAACTATTTAGGCAGAAGGATCAATTTTTATTAATATGCAAACATCCTTGTCTAATGTCAAAATCAAATATTTCCATCTATCTCCATTTTTCTCCAACTTAAACCATTACATCACTCTTATGTCTCCTAAAGCTCAGGAAGAAGTAGATAGTAATTACTCCTAAAGGAGATAGGAGGGGATAGAATCAAGGTATAAGTATAAGACTTTTTCCTAGCAATGAGCAGGACCATCAAATTCTCTAAGACTGAAGGGAAGGAGAGAAAATGGGGGAGGATACAGATGCTTTAATGTATCAAGAATCATAACTAAGAAAGTCTATAACAAATGACCCCTGTTTTCTCTTTAAAATATGAGGTCAATTTGGAACTAAAAACTTCACATTAAAATGTTAAAAAAAAAAAAGAAATATGAGGGGTTGGGGAGTAACAGGAATGTGTGACTTGGGAAAGGGTAAAAATGGTTTGAAATAGCAACTATAGAGTAAATCAGAGGTGAATAAATTGCTGTACAGTAATGAGAGTCCAGTAAAGTTTAGAAAATGTTAATTTCCTATGAATCCAGTCATGATTCTATCCATGAAAAAAAATGTATTTCATTTTGGACCAGTGAAATAGCAGCAAATTTCAGGATCATTTTGTAAGATAAAGAGAGAAGCATGGATCAGAAAGGATGAAGAGGGAAGTCCTAAGTTTAAAAGTTAAATTCCTACTTCACAGTGACTTTGGGAAATGGGCATTGAGTTATACCTCTTGAAGTATAAAATGAAGCGAAAGACTGCACTGGAATACTAGGATCATAGAGCTAGAGCTATGAGAGATGTTAGAGGTTGACCATTCCACCAACCCACCCCCTTTCTCCTCTCCCACTTTACAGATGGAAAATCTAAGGCCCAAAGAGATTAAATAGCTTGCACAAGACCACACAGATAACAAAAGACAGAATCATGATTCTAATTCAGGTCTGGTCATTATGTGTATACATATATATATGTATATATATATACATATATATATGTATATATATATACATATATATATAATTTCATTTTTATTGCAGTTGTTCTGCTTACATTTGTTTAGTACAGAAGCAGAGTTGTTGTTAGCTATTTGTGCTGCAGTCAAAGAACGTTAGATTTAAAAAGCAGAGATGTGGGCTTCATTCCAGTTCAGTTGCTTATATACTGTTAGGAGTTAGACATGCTACTATTTAACTCCGCTGAGCCTTCCTTTCATTATTTGTTTCTTTTCTTTTAAATATTATTTTTTTTCCAGTTACATGTGAAGACAATTTTTAACTCATTCTTCATAAAATTTTGAGTTCCAAATTTTCTCCCTCCCTCAAATCCCCTCTGCCTTAGATGGTAAGCAATTTGATATGGGTTATATAAATGCAATCATGTAAAACATATTTCCATATTAATCATGTTTTAAGAGAAGAAATAGAACAAAAGGAAAAGTTCATGTATAGCTTTCCATGTTTTTCTAAAATAAACCTGCATGTTCTTTCTTATAGCCCAGTAGTATTCTGTTACATTCATATTCCACAACTTACTCAGACATTCCCCAATTGATGGGCATTCCTTTAATTTCCAATTCTTTGCCACCACAACAAGAGCTGCTATAGACATTTTGTACATGTAGATCATTTTCCTCTTTGATGAGCCTTAGTAGTAGTGTTGCTGGATCAAATGATATGAATAGTTTGATTGCCCTTTGGGCAGAGTTCCAAATTGCTCTCCAGAATGGTTCAATCAATTCACAACTCCACAAAAACTGCATCAGTGTTCCAATATTTTTCTTTTCTATCATATTAGCAGGTCTGATGAGTATGAGGTGGTCCCTAAGAGTTGCTTTCATTGGCATTTCTCTAATCAATGTTTATTTAAAGAATTTTTTCATGTGAATATAGAGCTTTGATTTCTTCATCTGAAAATTGCCTGTTCGTATGTTTGACCATTTATCACTTGGGAAATGCCTTGCATTCTTAGAAATTTGACTCAGTTCTTTATTTATTTGAGAAATAAAACCTTTGTCAGAGACAATTGAAGTAAAAATTGTTTCCCAGTTTTCTGCTTTCCTTCTAATATTTGTTGTATTGACTTTGTGCAAAAGTTTAATGTAATCAAAATTATACATTTTGCATTTCATAATGTTCCCTATCTCGTTTGGTCATAAATTCTTCTCTTCTCCATAGATCTGATAGTAAACAATTCCTTGCTCTTCTAATGTGCTTGTGGTATCACCCTTTATGTCTAAATCATGTACCCAATTTGACTTTATCTTGATGTCAAGTGTAAGAGGTTGATCTATACCTAGTTTCTGCCACACTGTTTTCCCAGAAAGTTTTGTTAGTGAGTTATTATCCAAAAGTCTGTGATCTTTGGATTTATCAAATACTAAATTACTTCAGTAGCTTAGTACTGTATATTGTTACGTACTACTGATCCACCACTCTATTCCTTAGGCTGAGCCAGATAGTTTTGATGATTGTCACATTATAATATAGTTTGAGGACTGGTATATATAGGTCACTATCCTTTTGCATTATTTTCATCAATTCCCTCACTAATCTTGACCTTTCTATTCTTCTGGATGAATTTTGTTATTTTTTCTAGATCTATAAGGTAATTTTTTGTAGTTTAACTGGTATGGCACTAAATAAGTAGGTTAATTAAAGTAGAATTGTCATTTTTATCATATTGGCTCTACCTACCCATGAGTATTTAATATTTTTCCAATTATTTGGATCCGACTTCATTTGTGTGGATAGTGTTTCATAATTCTGCTTATATAATTCCTGGATTTGTCTTAGCAAATAGATTTCCAAGTATTTCATGTTGTCTACAGTTATTTAAATGGAATTTCTCTTTCTATCTTTAGCTTCTGGGCTTTGTTGGTAATACATAAAATACTGATGATTTGTTTAGGTTTATTTTTCAACTTGCTAAAGTTGTTCATTATTTCAAATAGTTTTTTAGTTGGTTTTCTAAGATTTTATAAGTATACCATCATATCATCTGCAATGAGTGATTGCTTTGTTTCCTCATTTTCTATTCAAATTTCTTCCATTTTTTTCCTCTTTTTATTTCTATAGCTAGTATTTCTAGTGTAATATTGGAAAATAGTGGTGATAATGGGTATCCCTGTTTCACTCCTGATCTTACTGGGAAGGCTTCTAAAACTTATCACCATTACAGATAATGCTTGCTGATGATTTTAGATAGACACTAATCATTTTAAGGAAAGCTCCATTTATTTCTATGCTTCCTATTGTTTTTATAGGAATGGTGCTGTATTTGTCAAAAGTTTTTTTCTGCATCTATTGAAATAACATAAGATTTCTGTTAGGTTTGTTATAGAAATGGTCAATTATCTTGATAGTTTTCCTAATATTGAACAAGCCCTGCATTTCTGGCAGAAATCCCACCTGGCCATCTCCTTGCTAGTATTTTAATTTAAAATTTTTACTCATTAGGGAAATTGGTCTGTAGTTTTCTTTCTCTATTTTTGCTCTTCCTGGTTTAGGTATCATCCCCATATTTGTGTCATAAAAGGAATTTGATAGCACTCCTTTATCACCTATTTTCCCAAATAGTTTATATAATATTGAAATTAATTGTTTTTTGTTTGATAGAATTCACTGGCTCTGGGATAGAATTCAGCTGGCTCTGGAAATTTTTTCTTATGGAGTTCCTTAATGGCTTTTTGAATTTCTTTTTCAAGATAAAGTTATTTTAGTATATATATTTTTATAAATATTCATCAATTTCGTTTAGATTGTTAGATTTATTGGAATACAACTGAGAAAAAAAGTTCTTAATTATTGCTTTAATTTCCTTTTCATTGCCGGTGAATTCACCCTTTTCATTTTTGATGCTGGTAATTTGGTTTTCTTCTTTCTAAAATCAGATTAACTAATGGCTTACCTACTTTTTTAGTCTTTTCACAAAACCAACTCAGTTTCAATGGTTTTCTTACTTTTAATTTTATTAACCTCTTTTTTGATTTTCAAGATTTACAATTTGGTGTGGTTTTTGAGTTGCATGACAATTTATTGATTTTCCCTTTCTCTGTTACATTGGTTTTTTGGGTTTTGGGGGTATGCATTGGGTTTTTTGATGTATGCATTTAGAGAAATAATTTTCTCCTAAGCATTGTTTTGGCTGCATCCCATAAATGCTGGTATGCTGTTTCATTGTTGTCATTCTCTTTGATGAAATTATTAATTGCTCAATGGTATGTTCTTTGACCCACTCATTATTTAGGATTATGTTACTTAGTTTCCAATTGATGTTTAATCTATCTTTCCATATCCCTTTATTAAAAGTAATTTTATTACATCATTATCTGGAAAGGATGCATTCAATATTTATGCCTTTCTTCATTTGTGTGAGGTTTTTATGCCCTAATATATGGTTTTGTGTAGGTTCCATGTACCACTGAGAAAAAAAAATTTATTCCTTTCTATCCAATTCAATATTTTCCAAATATCTATCATATCTAATTTTTCTAAAATTATACTCACTTCCTTAACTTCTTTCTTGCTTATTCATGGTTAGATTTATCTAGTTCTGAGAGGGGAAGTTTGGGCTCCCCCACTAGTATAGTTTTACTGTCTATTTCCTCCTATAACTTATTTAACTTCTCCTTTAGAAATATGGATGCTGTATCATTTGGTGCATATATGTTTAGTACTGACATTACTTCATTGTCTATGGTATCTTTTAGGAAGATGTAGTTTCCTTCCTTATCTCTTTAAATTAGACACATTTTTGCTTTTACTTTGTCTGAGATCAGGCTTATCATTCGTGATTTTTTTGTTTTTTACTTCAGCCAAAACATATATATTCTGCTTCAGTCTTTTATCTTTTCTCTGTGTGTGCCTCTCTCCTTCAGATGTATTTCTTGTATACAACAATTTTTAGGAATCTGGTCTTTAGTCCACTCTGCTTTATGTTTCTATTTTATTGGAATATTCATTTCATTCATACTCACATTATGAGTACTATGTATTTCCCTCTATCCTATTTTTCCCATTTATACTTTTCTTTCTTTTTCTCTTTAACCTATCACCCTTTACCTAGGTTTTGTTTTTGATCACCACCTCCTTCAATTTGCCCCCTTCTATCAGACTCCCAGTTTTCTTGTCTCTTTCCTCTCCTACTTCCTTATAAGGTATGATAGATTTTATATCCAACTGAATGTGTATGTTATTCCTTCTTTGAGTCAAATCCAATGAGAGGAAGATTCAAATAATGCTCACACACCTTTTTTTCTCCACTGTAATAGATTTTTGACACCTCTTCATGTGATATAATTTATCCCATTCTGCCTCCCCCTTCCCAGTTCTCCCAATGAATCCTCTGTTCTAACCCTTAACTTTTTTTTCATACCATCCCATCAAAGTCAACATAATTTAATACCCTCTGTCTATGGATGCTCTTTCTAACAGCCCTAATAGAGATACAGTACTTAAGGGTTACAAGTATCATCTTCCTGTGTAGGGATGTAACCAGTTTAATCATTTTGAGAAACATGTTGTTGGTTTTTTTTTTCAATTTACCTATATATGCTTCTCTTTAGTCTTGTATTTGAAAATTGAAATTTCTGTTAAGCTCTGGTTTTTCATCAGGAATGTTTAAAGTCCCCTATTTCATTGAATATCTATCTTTCCCCCTGGGAGTGTATGCTCAGTTTTGCTGTGGAGTTGATTCTTGATGGTAATACAAACTCCTTTGCCTTCCAGAATGTCATATTCCAAGCCCTAAAAAGCTGCTAAATCCTATGTAATCCTGCTTGTGAACTCGTGATATTTGAATTGTTTCTTTCTGGCTGCTTGTGGTATTTTAGTGGTGTTTTTATTTTGAGATCTGTTTCAAGAGGTGATTGGTGGATTCTTTCAATTACTATTTTACCCCCGGTTCTATGATATCAAGGCAATTTTCCTTGATAATTTCTTGAAAGATGATGTCTGAGCTCTTTTTTTGATCATGGCTTTCAGGTAGCCCAATAAGTCTTAAATTATCTCTCCTGGATCTATTTTCCAAATTAGTTGTTTTTCCAAAGAGGTATTTTACATTTTCTTCTTTTGATTTTGTTTTATTGACTCAACATCTCATAGAGTAATTTACTTCTATTTCTTCAATTCTAATTTTTAAGGAATTATTTTTTCATTGCAATTTTGGACCTCCTTTTGTATTTGTCCAATTTTACTTTTTATGGAGTTGTTTTCTTCTGTGAATTTTGATGCTTCTTTTACAAAGCTGTTGATTCTTTTTTCTCATATCTTTTCCGAATTTTTCTTTCACTTCTCATTTGATTCTAAAAATCCTTTTTGAGCTCTTCCAGGAAGGCTTTTTGGAATTGAGACCAATTCATATTTAGATTTTTGGCTTTGCATGTAAGCATTTTAACATTGTTGTCCTTTTCTGGGTTTGTATTTTAATCTTCCCTGTCACCATAGTAGGTTTCTATGGTGTTTTTTGCTGTTGTTGTTGTTGTTTTTGTTTTTGTTTTTTTTGCTCATTTTACAATCTATTTGATGACTTTTAAAATTAAGCTATACTTCTTGGACACTACAAGGGCTGTCATTAAAGTCACTGAATTTGATTTCAATTAATCTTAAAAGTCTAGAATGTGTTATTAAAGATATGGTCAGCTGCCATCTAAAAAAGGAAACAGTGATCACAAAGACTTTGCTTTGCTTCATCAAGAATAGATCATGCCAAACTCAATTTGATGCATCAGGCCTCCTAGGCTGGCAGTTCACCTTTTGTGCTTAGGTCACTTAGATTAATCCTGCCTGTTGCACTGGGGCCTCCAGGGCTAGCAACTCAAGCCAGGGCAGGAGGCATCCTAGCTAATCTGCTGTGCCTCTGGGCCTGCTGAGCCAGGACCACAGAGTCTTGAATGCTAATCTGTGCTGGGACTAGGGGCTTCCTACTCACTTGCCTGGATACTGTCTGCTCTCCTCTATGCTCTCCTTTTACCCAAGTGAGAAAAACTTTCCTTCTAAGCTATGTTGGGTTGGAAAGTTATTTCATTCCATCCTTTTGTGAGTTCTGTTGCTTTTGAATTCATTTTGATGCTCTATTCAAAGTTGTTTCAAGGGAACCTGGGGAAAGCTCAGGCAACTTCTTGTCTTTTTTTCTACCATCTTGACTCTGCTTCCTCCAGCCCATTCACCTATCCTTCAATAAGGAGGGTGACTGTGATGACTTCAATATCCTTATGGCATCAAATATCACGACACCATGATCTTGTTAGAGCCATATTTAATAAAGGATAATGGAAAGACAGGTGGCAGGTATAAATAGGGTGAAACAAGTTTCAAATGGTGGCAAACAGGAAGGATCATGAAGGCATCATTTTTTAATTTGGTTTTCAAAAAGGAAAAGAGAGTCTACAACCAAAAGGTCACTGAATTTGACTTCAATTACTGATAAAAGTCTAGAATGTATTATTAAAGAAATGATCAACTGCCATCTAGAAAAGGAAGCAGTGATCACAAAGATTTTGCATTACTTCATCAGGAACAGATCATGCCAAACTAAATCTTACTTCCTTTTTGGCAGACTAACCCATCAACTAGATAAAGTAAATGTGGTAGATTTTAACAAAGTATTTGATGCTGTCATACTAATCTTGTGGAAAAGATGTAAAGATGTAGGGTGGACAATAATACAAATATAGATTTGGAATTACTTGAATAGCAGACACTGAAGTAATACTAAAGGTCATAAGGCAATCCGAAGAAGGTCTGTAACAGAGCTTCCCCAAGGAATCTCTGTTTGGTCCTCTCTTGGTTCATATTTTCATCAACTCCATTAACAGTCATTTACCAAGCATCTATTAAGCACCTACTATGTGGCAATCATTATGCTAAGAACTGAGATACACAGAAATGCAAAAAAAAAAATTCTATGTCCTCATAGGACTCATAGCTTATGACTTGGACAAGACATTTATGAAATAATTATCAAATTTACAAATGATGCAAATGTGGTAGGGATAGCTAAGATGTAAGATCACAACCAGGCTTCAAAAATACTCTTAACAGGTAAAATTCAATACAATGAATTTTAGTTAGGATAACTATGAAGTATCATGCAAATGTATAATGAATGAAAGGAAAATACCTTCACAAGTACAAAACAAGGGTTGGAGGTGGGTGGACATTGAACTATGAACTCAATTTTCAAATGATGCAATGTTAAGCCACTTGAAGAGTCACTTAGTGAATGAGGATTAATTATCTAGTATGTGCAAGGCACTGTGTTAAGTTCTATAAATGTAAAGAAAGGCAGAAGGCAGTTCCATCACCATAGAACAGATGAGATAATATGAAAGCAGCTATGCAACAAGTATGTATATATATGTACATATATATTATGTGTGTGCATATATGTAATAAATAGGAAATAATCAGCAGAGGGAAGACATTAACATTAAAGGAGATTGGAAAGGGCTTCCTATAAATGGTGAGATTTTAGCCGGGGTTTGAAATAAGCCAGGGAATCCCAAAGGCAGAAATGAAATGAAATTAAGAAAGAGACCATGCCATGGTATGCAGCACAGCCAGAGAAAATGCTGAGAATCAAAAGATAGAGTGTCCCAATTGAGTTACAGCTAACAATAACTGCCATGAGAAGAGTACTGAATTTGGCATCATAAAGTTTTATTGAATCTCACTCTTATTTCCTAGATTGAGAAAATCACCTAACTTCTCTATGCCTCAGTATTCTAAGTTGTGAAATGAAGGGACTGGGACAGGCAGCTTCTGAGACCTCTTAAAGTTATAGATCTCTAGTCCTATGATGCTATGACTATGAAAATACTACTGTTATGGTTAAAACACATCTGGATTATTGTGTTCGGTTCCAGGTGCTACATTGTAGGAATAACATTGATGTACAAGTGAGGATCTAGAGGACAATCAAGATAGTAGAAGACCTTGAGGATTTCATTCACAAAGTTCAGAGACTTCTTTGGGGGACTTGTGGATACTTAGTCTAGAGAAAAGAAAACCTACGGATGGAATAACTGTCTTCAAGTAGGTAAAGGGCCATGTACAAGACAGATTATAAGAGAGATTACTCTACTTGGTCCCACAGGAGAGAAATTTGAAAAATGGGTGTAAGTTACAAAGAAGTCAATGCAGATGATGTATGGTAAGGAGAACTTTATAACTATTATAGCTGCCTATTCCAAAGTTAGAATGGGTTAACTCTGATGGAAGGTAGGGGATCTCCTTCTCTTGAAAATCTACAAGGAAAAATGGATGACTATTTAATCAGCATATTGTAGAGCAAAGTGTGGTCCCTGGACCCATTGAAATTCTGAAGACCCTTTTGAAAGGTATGATGGTCAAAATTTCATTCATAACAATACCAATACATTGTTTGCTTATTAAAATACTCGGTCCTTTCCAATTACACATCTGAGAAAGGCCAGATTGTCCTAAAATTCTTCAACCAAAAGACTGCAGAAAAAGGCATGAGAAAGCAGTTAATTTCTACTAACCCAAGCATTAAAAATATTTTCAAAAAAAAATGTGGCAAACATTGCCACTCTTCTCATTAATTTTTGGAGTGGGGTATATAGTTATGTTCATTTAAAAAGTCTATCTATGTCTAACAGATTAATTATTGTTATTATTAATGAATTAATGCATAGTTATAAAATATATGAGTTTTAATTTGTAGTGTAGCAAATATCAATAGATACAACCCACATAAACAAAAGTTTTTTGAGGTCCTGAGTAAGGAAATCCTGACCAAAAAACATGAGAACTATTAATGTAGAGAATTCTTTCACAACTATAAGTTGGATAAAATGACCAGTGATGACTCTTCCAACAATGAAATTTTGTGATATTGTGACAATCATTTGCTGAAAAAAGAAGTAGAACTAAAATTTTAACATTGTTTTTAACTCATATTCAAATATTTGCTGTGATCTCACATGTATATACTGTCTACAAATACATAGTATTACAAAATGGAAAGTTACCTACCTTCACCTTGGCAGTGTTCTCTCCATGCATTTAAGGTGGCATTCAGACCTATCATTTCTACGCTAAATTTCACAGAGTTGCTTTTACAAGACTTCAGAAAATCTTCCAATTTTGTTATTCCAGAATGAAAATTCTCTTTAATTTCCCCTTCAATAGAAGATGAGAGGTTTTTCCATCGCTCACTTTCTTTCTGCTCCTCTTTGGCAAGGAGTCGATTGTTGTTTTCTTTGATAATGATATCAGCTTTACTCTCCTATCAAGAAATCACTCAATAAATTAATAAGTTAATTAAGAGCCTATTATGTGTCACAAACAATGCTAGTCACTGGAGATGCAATTAAAAAAAAAGAGAGAAGTGGTCCTTGCCCTCAGTGAGTATGCATTTCATTGTAGAGATAATATATAACTATATAAATGTACAAAACAAATACATCATAATCTTAAAGTGGAAGAAACTAGCAGCTGGCAGAATCAGGAAAGGTAGAGTTTCAACTGACTTTTAAGATTCTAAGGATAGCTAGGTAGCACAGTGGATAGAGCTCCAGGTCTGGGGTCAGGAAAACCTGAGTTCAAATCTGACCTTAGACACTTGCTAACTATGACCCTAGTCAAGTCACTTAATTTATGTTTGCCTTAGTTTCCTCATCTGTAAAATGAGAAAGAAGGCCATTACCAATTATATCATTGGTGTCCTGGCTCAGCCTGCATTCCATGGCCATCTTTCAACTATATATTTGTCTTGTTTTGCCATTCTTACCCTATTATTCCCCATTTCTTGAGCATTCCCTAGCATCTGTCTTCTTTGCTCCTACTGCCAAGCTTGCAACCACCATTATCACAGATCCAGGATAAGCAAGTCCAGTACAAATCTGCACAATCTAGTTTTTGCTAGACCTGGTATCAATAAAACTATCTCTTTATCAATCAATCAATAAGCATCTTCACCAATAGCTTGGCCTTCAACAATTAACTCCTTAACTGTGTTTAGACCATGAAACAAAGGCTAAAGATGACACTGATTCCCATGTGTCCTTCCAATTCAGCTGTGGTAAAGTGATAGAAAACATAAGGTGGCAACTGTTAAGAATCCTAAATCATTTAGATAGTTAATAAATATCAATTTTTTAACTAGGAAGCGAGTAGCCATTTTTGTCCTATTTTGAGATGAGATATTCTGTCATTAATATGTAAAATAACATGTTATATCAAACTTAATGACATAGAGCTAGAGTCATAAAAATAGGGTTACACCCTGCCTCTAATACAAACTATATCTCACTGGGCAAGCAATTAACATCTCTGGTCCTCAAGCAACTCTTTAAGATTTATCAAAACTTGTCAACAGATGAAATCTTCAGTGGCTAGAGGAAGTTCCCACCCTTCTGATTCTAGATAAAAATAACATAAGGAAAACTAACAATTTCTTTAACCTTAGTTACAGTGACATTTTTTAATCTAGTCCCTTAATTGCTCAATCCCCAAATTTTCAAGGTGTTAAAAATATCTTAGATTGCAACTAGACTTTCAAAAAAGTAAAACATTAAAAAGGCAATTTTCGCCCTATCTAAGAAAGAAAATTGTGGACAAACAAAACACAAAGAACAGCATTGGATAAGGGTCAAAAAGAAAAACACTTAAAAGGTATGATGTTGATAAGCATTAAAGAAAATGATTTTATAATTCATACATGTGATCTTTTGTTCTTCTTTGCTGCAACAAAATCTTTCTTTGCCTCAACAGATTGAGTTACAATGATTTTGGAAGTAGTGCCTTCTAAATTGCTTCCAAAACGTTGTTGAAAAGTCTGTAACTTCTGTATTGATCTGAGAACTTCTTCGGATTTTCCTTTAAAAAGAGATTTAAGACAAAATACATTATTTATTAGTCTACTAACTTGTGTTTTAACAAGAACCTTTCTCCAACATACCTTCCCTCCCCTACACACACATACATATATAGTGGGGCTTTTCTTTTTCATTTTACAAATAACAATCTGCAAATAAATTATCGATTGGCAACCATAACTACCCGATTCTCTCAATTAATGAGTGTGTTCTAGGTTCATGTAGATGCTTGTTAATAAAACTAACTAGCTACCTGCTTGATTTCAGGCAACAACTTCCCTTGGACTCAGTTTCATCACCTTTAAAATGAGGTGGGAAAGGGCAGTGGTTTCTGAGATTCTAGATATATGATCTTATAAGGAGAGGTAAGGATATAAGCAAAATATAGTTACTTCTCTCCATTTCACCTCTAATAAACTACCTAGTCTTAAGATCATAGCTCTAGACCTGGAAGCAATCTCAGTGGTCATCAAATCCAACCCTCTCTTTTTGCGGTTAGGAACTGATATCCAGAAAGGTTAAGCAACTTTCCCAAGGTACACCAGATTGTAAATATCAGAAAAGGTGAGAAGGATGTGAACCTCAGATTCTAGAGCTTTTCATTGACTCACTGTACCACCCCATCTCCCTCTACTAATGATATAATCTACTGTATAAGTGATATATTTGCTGGACTGTGTTTGATTGTTAGACTACAAGGTTTTAATCAGAGTCGGAGGGCCAATTTCATAAATTATATGACAGGAAAGAACCTTGCAGATTAATTTTTCCCACATCCTTATGTTGCAGAGGGAAGAAACTGAGCCCAGTGGGGAGACTAGAATTTAAACCTAGAATCTCCAAAACCAAATAAAATGTGTTTCCTATCACCATGGTATTAGACTATATCATATCAATCATCCAGCTGTAATTGTCTCTAACATATTCTGGGTATTTTCTATATCATAAGTATTTTATGCAAAGAAAATAGATATCTTTACACCAGTGTTCAACAAATCAACATTATGCAATGTGAAGTACCCTGGCTTTTGAGTTTTAACCAGGATTTGGGATTTAACCTCAACTTTGCCACTTACCGACTTTGTGATGTTAGGAAAGTTATTTCTTTTCTTTGGAGTTCAGTTTCAAATATAAAAATGAGGGAACCAGATAAGATAATCTCCAAGGTCCCTTTTCACATTTTATCTATATCCAAAGTAATAAACACATCTGCATCTGCAGCCATGTAGAAAGGGCATGTACTTTGCACAATTAATCCACGATTACTTATTGAGTACCTACTGTGTGTCAGGCATAGCGGTTACAATGCAAAAGTGAAATGATTCACACATTCAAAGAACTTACATTGTTATCAGGGGAATAAAATATATATATAAATGTGTATGTATGCATATATGTATTTGTGTGTGTATATCTGTGTATGTATATATGTGCATACGCATATGTGTGTATATGTGTATTTATGTGTGTAAGTAAAAATGCAAAATAGATAACAAAAGATTTGAAAGGGCACTGCACCAGTAGCTGGAGGCATGGGGGTAGAAGTGGGGCAGAAGAGAAGGTTTCATATAAAAGATGGATCTTGAGTTGAGTCTTAAAGGAAACCAGAGACTCCAAAAGACAAAGGTGAGGATGGAGAGCATACCAAGCATGGAAAGAGGCAGTGTGAATTCAGTTGTGTATGAGAAGCAGTCAGAAAGCTAATATGACTAAACAGTAGATTATATGATAAGGAGTAATATTTGTTAAAAATTGTAAAAATACATTGAGGCCAAATTGTGAGGGCTTTAAATTCCAAAGAAAGGGACTTGTATTTAATTTTAGACACAATCAGGAATGTATGGAATTTTCTGAGTAGGGAACTTAACATAATTTAGCAAAAAGCTTATCACTCACCTTCAGAATCACAATTGTATTAGTATTGAAATAGACCCTTTGTATCTCCATGCCACCCCAAAGGCAATTTAACTTAATTGACTTTAATAAACCCACATAGCTCACCTTCTGTAGAAGTCTTTGTCCTCTCATAATGGTCACTAAGAGGCTTATGAGAATGCCAATGCACAAGTTCATGAAACTCCTTATACTTGACCAGGGAAGAAACAACTGGATTATCACTAGGAGATATAAAATGCATAAAAGATTAACAGACACATCTGAAGGCATGTCATCCTAAGACCATAAGCAAGGAGATCACAAGCATTTCCACCTCAAGATACTCATATCTCATTTATTCTTATCCAATTCAATTCAATAAACATTTATCAAGTGCATACTATCTGCCAGGCATGAAGCTCTGAGGATAGAAAAAGAGGCAAAACACAGTCCTTGACCTCAAGGAATTTACAATCTAAGGGGAAAAACATGCAAATAAATGTATATGAAGCAAACTATATACAAGATAAATAGCAAATAATTAAAAGAGGAAAAGCCTTTGAATTAAGAAGGGTTAAGGAAGGTTTCATGATTGTAGAATGTGGAATTTTAGTTGGGATTTAAAGGAAGCCAGGGAGATCAGTACTCAGAGTGGGAGAGGGAGACTGTTCTAGGCATGGGGAACAAACATTCAAACAAACTGAAAGAAATAGGAAAATCAGCCATTAATTGAAGAGGTATTTATATGGTTAACTACTATAGGCACATCCCTCTAGAAAGTGTGACTTTCAGCCTCTTACTTGCGTAGAAAAGGCACCTGATCGAGGATGTCTCCCACAAACTTCTTAACTATTGGTGATGTCACTGGAACGAAGCCCAAATTATGCATCTTTTTCTGACACTCTTTTTAGAGATAAGAGGAAGAAAAACAAACAAATATGATATGAACAAATATTCAATACGGTAAGGTCAAAAGAATACTATTACATAATAATAAGTAGAATTTATTTAGCACTTTAAGGTTTGCAAAGTTCTTTGCCTACGTTATTTCATTTGATCGTCACAGCAATTCTGTGAGATAAGTATTATTACTATTCCCATTTTCCAGCAGATTAAAGTTGAGTGATTAAGTAACTTGTGAAGTCAGATGACTTCATATTTAGCCCCAACTAAGCTAATCTCTCATTAATCAGTCAATAAGTCTTATTAGGAGCCTACCACATGTCAAGTACTGTGTCAGGAAGTGGCAATATAAAGAAAGGCAAAAGGCAGTTAGTTCCTCACTCTCAAAGATAATTTGTGTAATGAGCAGTGTAATGAGGGAGACAGCATGAAAAGTATATACATACAAGATATATTCAGATGCATTAGAGATAACCAGTAGAAGGAAGGGACAAGCATCAAGGAGGAAGGCTTCTTGCAGAACATGGGATTACAGTTGGAACTTACAAGGAAACAGAAATGAAGAAAAAGTATTCTTGACATAAGGGACATCCAATGGAAATGCCAATAGAATGTCTTGTGTAAGAAATAGAAAGGAAACCAGGGTCATTGTATCTTAGATTTGAAGATGAGGGATGTCATGGAAGTAGGGTGCAAGTAGATTGGAATCATAGGAAGGGGGAAGGTTGCAAAAAGCTTTGAATGTCTAACAGGATTAGACTAGTCATTTAGTCTGGAGTATCTGCTTCTTCAACTGAAAAAATGAGGTGGTTGGACTATTTGGTTTATAAGTAGTCCTTATGGTTCTCAGACAAGGCTTCCACATAATATCTCTGTAAAAGCTTTTAAAAAACTCACAGGGGCAGAGTCAAGACGGCAAAGTAAAAAGAAGCACATATACTAGCTCTTCCCTTACAACCCATAAAATACCTGTAAAGAAAGATTCTCAACAAATTCTAGAGCAGTAGAAGCCACAGAAAAACAGAGTGGAGGAGATTTCCAGCCCAAGGTGACCTGAAAGGAGGACAGGAAATGTCTATCACACAGGACCCAGAGCAGAGCCCAGAAAGTAGGCCTCAGGAGCAGAATCCCCAGTTGCAGCAGCAGCAGTTCACAGATCCCTCAACTCACAAGCGCCAAAGGTCAGTGACAGGGTTTTTTTCAGCTGGCCAGGAGGGGAGAAGAGTCTTCCCACAGCTCTGACCACAGGCCACGGCCACAGAGGCCACATTAGGTGGGTGGCAGCAGCTTCCACAGCAGCCCCTATAGCAACCCACATCCATTGCTGGATCATAAAACCCTTGGGGGCATTGAGCAGCTGACTCTTACCTGAGCCCTGTGTAGAAGCCCTGCCCCAACCTAATACTCCTGAGGGATTTGAGAAGCTGATCTTTATCTAACACTGAATGGTGGTCCTGCCCCTGCAGCTTATCTAAATCTCAGCCTGCAATGTTAGCTTGGTTGAACTGGAGGCAAGGTGGTTGTGAAGACAAAACTCTATTACTCAGGTTCTGGGCACAAAAATTTCTGCTTGCTTCCAGACCAGTGTAGATGCTTGATTGTACCACCTTGAAGGAACTGAGATCTTATAGACCCCTAGAGTATACCCTACTTTTGAGAAAGGACCCAAAAGTCAAGTAACTGGTTGGGAAAATGCCCAAAAAGGGGGAAAAAAATAAGGCTATAGAAGGTTACTTTCTTGGTGAACAGATATCTTTTCCCATCCTTTCAGATGAGAAAGAACAATGCCTACCATCAGAGAAAAACAAAAAAGTCAAGGCTTCTGTATCTCAAGCATCCAAAATAAATATTTAATGGGCTCAGGCCATGGAAGAGCTCAAAAAGGATTTTGAAAATCAAGTAAGAGAGGTGGAGGAAAAATTGGGAAGAGAAATGAGAGAGATGCAAGAAAAGCATGAAAAGGAGGTCAACACCTTGCTA
>CM053774.1:58552459-58569959 GCA_028658325.1 Potorous gilbertii | reverse complement strand
TAACAGTTTTGCCATTTCAATAGCACTCATCTCTTTGTAAGTGTTATGTGTACATTTCAAATTAATCATGGTATTGGAAGGCCAGAGATAGATGGCAAAGATGGTGGATAAATGACACAGAATATGGACTTTCCAAGGAACTTTTCTGAGCATTTCATCCTCTAATTAGAAATTTTGACTTTGTAACTGCTTATCAATAGGCTGAACCTGAGTCTGGCAAAGATATTCCATTATTAGACAACTCTAATTCTCAATGTAAGCAAGAACTTTCCAACAATTAGAAATATCAAGCTTTTTTTACAAGGCAATGCATCACCAAGGCAACATTCACAGCACCAAGGGTGACTTTGAATATGCTGGTGTAGTTCTGAATCACAAAGTATAACAGACTCTCCATTTAAAGGCAGAAGAAAAACATTTATTCAGACACTAGAAAGCCAAATCCCAACACTGGGAAGCCAAATCCATCATAGTAACCAAGAAGTCAATACGCATTAGCACTATAGAGAACAAAGCCATTCCCAACCTTTCCTCAACTTCTGCTGAGGCCTCCTACTAACAAAAACACACAAGACTAGCTGTGTCTGCCTGTGTCCTCTCCTCCACTCTAACTGCTCTCACCAACTTCCTCCCAGTTCTGCCCTATTCTTCCTGTTCCATCTGTTCAGCAAACTCCTCCCACCACATGTGATTTAAGCATCCATGTAATTTAATGAGGTCACATGGGCCTATTAATTAATGGGAAAGATCTTCCAATTTAAATTATCATTACAGTGAGTGTGCTCTCTGTAACTGGAAGGATTCATTAATTATATGTCAAGCTGTTAGGAAAATTGTTGAAAGAACGCTTATACTAGGTGGCAAGTTGAACAAAATCAGTGGTTACTGATTTGGAATCCATGAATTTGCTTGGGACTTTTTTTGTATTTATTTTTTAGTATTTTGATAACTGTATTTCAATATAATTGATATCCATTGTAATCTTAGGTATTTCATTCTATGCATCTAAATGCATATGCAGAGAAGGAGTCCATAGTTATCAACAAACTTCATTGGGGTCCATATCACCAAAAAACAAGTAAAAAATACATGTACTACATGTTCTCTAATCTTTAAGCAACTATATGTATTCAATGATTCCTAAAGAAAAGTTGCCTTAATAATTGCCAAAGACTGACAAATTAAAATGAACTGAGATAACACCTCACAATCATCAAATTATCAAAAAGAATTAAAGCAACAAAACTCAGTATTATAAGAATTGTGGAGAACATTTGAATAGATGTTGGAATTGGAAGCTTGTAGATTTCCATGGTTTGTGTTGGAGTTTGTAGAGCTGTCTCACAGCATTTAGTAAAAATTGCATAAATGATCACATCCTTTGACACAATAATTCTTTGATTAGGGATAAACACAGAATTTCTTTATTTTAAGGAGATATTTTTGAAAGATTTTCATCATATCATGTGAAACTGCAAAAGTAAAGATTAAAAATCTAGAAGCAGTTACTCCTAAATAATCAAACATTAAGGAAATTGTTTAAATTAATATGATTGGAATATTATACAGCAATTAAAATTAACAAGCATGAGAGTTATTTTTAAATGTGTAAAGAACTTTAGAAATTATTTTAAGTCAGTAAATAGCAGGATCAGGAAAAATACACAGTTATCCCAAATGAAGAAAAATGGGTGAGAATGAAGGGACTCCTCTTCCCCCCAAAAGAAAATCCTGATGCAAACTCAGTAAGGAGTGAGTAAAAAGTTCATATGAAATTTTTTGCATCAAAATGTATTCATTTATACACAACAACAACCACAGTGTGCAAGGATTTTTTTCTGGTAGAGTTAGAACTTCATTGCAATGCAAGGACTTAAAAAATTCCCAATGGTCTTTTAAGGCAAAATGACTTCCACATTCACAGAAAGAAATATGGAATTCAGTTGCAGATTGTAGGAGATCATTTTCTTTTGTATTACATTTTGGTTTGTTATATAACTTCTCCCATTCATTTTAATTCTTCCATACAACATGACTATGGTGAAAATGTATTTAATAGAAATGTATGTGCAGAGTCTATATAAAATTATATGCCATCTTGTGGAGGGAGGAGGGGAGGAGAGAGGGAAAGAAAAAATCTAGGTTGTATGGTAGTGATTGTGGAACACTGAAAATAAATAAAACTGAAAAATTGAATTCATTTAAATGTATGTCATTACAAGAATTATTAATTGTATTGATGATCAAATTTTTTTTTAGAACAGTGAAAGGTTCTTGCATTTTGAGGGAAATTGGTATGGAAGAGTCACAGAAGAAGACAGATAATAATCATGAAGAAAGAGAAATAAAGGATGGATCTCTATGCACAGATCCATCGAAGTATGAAAAGATTAATAAAATAAAATATATTATCTTCCTATGGAGATAATTGGATAAACCTACTCACTGGTTTCTCTTGGTCTAGACTAACTGAAGTTGGAGTGTCCCCAATGAAGATATTGGTGAAGCAATGTTTCTTTGAGATAAAAAGCTTTGTCTCCTTCATTGTGAGTTGGGAAGTTTTGAAACACATAAACTATAAGTAGGTCATATATGATTTAACATTTTCCCAATTACATGAAAAAAATTTTTAACATTTGATTTTAAAAATATTTGAATTCCAAATTCTCTTCTTCCCCCTCCCTTTGAGAAGGCAAGCAATTTGATATAAATTCTCAGGCATACAAAATCTATTTCCATGTTAGTCATGTCATAAAAGAAAATACAGGCACAAAAAAAAATAAAATATAGAAAAAGGATGCTTTGATCTGTATTCAGACTCCATCAATTCCTTCTCTGAAGATGGATAGTATTTTTCTTCATATATTTCAGAATTGTCTTGGATCACTGTATTGCTGAGTAAGTAATGAGTCATTCACAATAGATGATCATACAGTATTGCTGTTACTATACACAGTGTTCTGATCCTCTAACTTTGCATCAGTTCATGTAAATCTTTCCAGGTTTCTGAGAGCATTCTGTTCATCATTTCTTATTGCACAATAGTATTCCATCACAATCATATACAACAACTTGTTCAGTCATTCCTCAAATGATAAACATCCCTTGAATTTCCAATTCTTTGTCAACACACAAAAAAAGAGCTTCTATAAATACTTTCATATATGTAGGCTTGTTCCTATAGATATATATGTAAATATTTTTGGGATATAGACCTAGTAGTGGTTTTGCTGGGTCAAAGGATTTGTATGATGTCCCTTAGGCATAGTTCCAAATTGCTCTACAGAATGGTTGAATCAGTATACAAATTCACCAACAATGCATTACTGTCTCAATTTTCCCACACCCCCTCCAACATTTGTCATTCTCCTTTTCTGTCATATTTGCCAGTCTGATAGGTGTGGGGTGGTAGCTCAGGATTGTTTTAACAATTTGCCATTTCCCTAATCAATAGTGATTTAGAGCACTTTTATGAGTATAGATAGCCTTGACTACTTTGCCTGAAATCTTCCTGTTCATATCTTTTGACCATTCATCAGTTGAAGAATAGTTCTTTTGTGTGTGAATTTTACTCAATTCTCTATGTATTTGAGAAATAAGGCCTTTATCAAAGAAACTTGAAATAATTTTTTCAATAAATTTTATGCTTACTATGTTTTTCTTCCATCTTCTTTTCCTCTTGTTTATCCCACTCTCTCTTCTTTCACCCTATCCATTCTTAAAGATGTTTTGCTTCTTATTTTTACTTCCCGCATCTGCTCTCTCTGCTATCAACCCCACCCTCACCCCTTCCCTTATCCTGTTCTCCTACTACTTTACTGGATGGTAAGATAGATTTCTATATTTAACCGAGTGCATGTTATTCCCTCTTTGTGTCAATTCCTTTGAAAATAAGGTTCACACACTCTCCCCTAAGCCCCCATCTTCCCCTCCACTATAAAAGCTCTTCTTTTATGTCAGATAGTTTATCCCATTCTATTTCTCTCTTTCCCCTTCACCTAGTGCATTTCTCTTTCTAATCCTTTTTTTCATAACCCATCCCATCATATTCAACTCATATTGGTGTTCTCTTATGTGTATTTCTTCTAACTGTCTTTATAATAAGAAAGTGTTTAGGAGTTACAAGTATCATTTTCTTTTGTAGACATGTAGACATTTTAACTTTATTGATTCCCTTATGATTTATATTTCCTTCTTATCCTTCTCATAACTCTTGTACTTGACAGTCAAATGTTCTTTTCAACTATGATCTTTTCATCAAGAATGTTTGAAAATCCTCTTTTGGATACTGAATATCTATTTTTCCTCTTAAGAACTGTACTCAGTTTTTCTGGGTAGGTGATTCTTGGTTATATTCCTAGCTCTTTTACCCTCCAGAATATCATATTCCAAGCCCTCAGATCCATGAATGTAAACTGTGATTCCACAATATTTGAATCATTTCTTCTTGACTGCTTGTAAAATTTTGTCCTTGACCTAGGAGCTCTGGTATATAGCTATAATAATTTTGGAAGTTTTCATTTGAGGATCTCTTTCAGAAGTTGATCAGTGGCTTCTTTCAATTTCCATTTACCCTATGGTTCTAAAATATCAGGGCAATTCCTTGAAAATTTCTTGAAAGAGGATGCCTACACTCTTTTTTTTCATCATGGCTTTCAGGTAGTCCAATAATTCTTAAATTATTCCTTCTGGTTTTATTTTCCAGGTCAATTGTTTTCTATTAAGCTATTTCACATTTTCTTCTATTTCTTTCATTCTTTTGATTTTGTTTGATTGATTCTTGATATCTCATAGAGTAATTAGCTTTCACTCACTCAATTCTAATTTGTTAAAATTAATTTGTTTTCAGTTTTCTACAGTTACTTTCATAAGTTTTAGATTTTCTCTCTATCCATTCCTGAAGTGGCATACAAGCTTATATGGGTTCTACACATACATTCTCATTAACCACATCTTCACAGCTAGTCATGTTGAATAGTAGAATTAAAATGAATGGGAGAACCCATTAGAAAGAACAAAACAAAACATGACAAAAGAGAAAATATTGTGCTTCATTCTGCCTTCTGATTCCACAGCTCTTTCTCTGGATGTGGATGACATTTTGCCTCAAAAGTTTTTCAGGAATGTGTTAGGTCCTTGCATTGCTGTGAAGGGATAAATCTACCAGAAACAGTGCTTGCACACTGTGGCTGTAACTGTGCACAATGTTCTCCTGGTTCTTCTCATTCCACTAAATATCAGTCCTTCCAGGCCTCTCTGAAGTCTTCCTGTTCATCATTTCTTATAGCATAATAATATTCCATTACATTCATGTACCACAACTTTTTCAGTCATTCCCTAATTGATGGGCATCCCTCAGTTACCAGTTCTTGGACAGCACAAAAAGAGCTGCTATAAACATTTTTGTACATGTGAGACCTTTTCCCATTTTTATGATCTCTTTGAGCTATAGTTGTAGAAGTGATATTTGTTAGGTCAGATGGTATACACATTTTTATAACCCTTTGGGAATAGTTCCAAATTGCTTTTCAGAATGGTTGGATCAGCTCACAGCTCTACCAACAATGAATTAGTGTTTCAACACTCCCACATCTTCTCCAACATTTGTCTTCTTCCTGTTTTGTCATGTCAGCCAATCTGATGGGTGTGATGTGGACCCTAACAGTTATTTTGATTTGCATTTCTCTAATAATGATTTAGAACATTTTTTCATATGACTATAGATGGCTTTAGTTTCTTCCTCTGAAAACTCCCTGTTCATATCCTTTGACCACTTATCAATTGGGGAATGACTTGTATTCTTGAAAATTTGACCCATTTCTCTATGTATTTTAGAAATAAGGCCCTTATTACATGAACTACTTACAAAAATTCTTTCCCAGTTTTCTGCTTCCCTCCTAATCTTGGTTGCATTGGGTTTGTTTGTGCAAAACCTTTTCAATTTAATGTAATCAAAATTATCCATTTTGCACTTCATAATGCTCTCTGTCTCTTTTTTGATCATAAATTTCTCCATTCTCCATAAATGCGACAAATACACTATTCTTTGCTCCCCTAATTTGTTTATAATATCAGCCTTGATGCCTAGATCATGTGTCCATTTGGACTTTGTTCTTGTATATGGTGTCAGCTATTGATCTATGCCAAGTTACTGCCACACTATTATCAACTTTTTCCAGTAGTTTTTGTCAAATAGTGAGTTCTTATCCCAGAAACTTGGGTCTTTGGGTTTATCAAACAGTAGACTGCTATATTCATTCACTGCTGTGTCTTGAGTACCTAATCTATTCCACTGGTCTCTCCCTCTATTTCTTAATCAGTACCATGTGGTTTTGATAATTTCTGCTTTATAATACAATTTTGATCTGGTAGGACTAGGCCACCTTCCCTAGAATTTCTTTTCATTAATTCCCTTGATATTCTGGACCTTTTGTTCTTCCAGTTGAATTTTGATATTATTTTTTCTATAATTTCCTGGTATTTTCATTGGCATAAGACTGAATAAGCAAATTAATTTAGGTAGAATTGTCATTTTTATTATATTAGTTTAGCCTACTCACAAGCAACTGATGTTTTTCCATTTACTTAGATCTGACTTTATTTGTGAGAAAAGTGTTTTGTAATTGTGTTCATATTGTCCCTGGGTTTGTTTTGGCAGGTAGAGTCCCAGATATTTTATAGTGTTTAATGTAACTTTAAATAGGATTTCTCTTTCTATCTCTTGCTTTTGGGCTTTGTTAGTAATATATAGAAATGCAGATGATTTATGTTGGTTTATTTGGTACCTTGCAACTTAGAAAAGTTGTTTATTATTTCAAGTGGTTTTTTGACTTGATCTCCTCTAGGATTCTCTAAGTATAACATCATATCATCTGCAAAGAGTGATAACTTATTTTCATCTTTGCCTATTTTAATTCCTTCAATTTCTTTTACTTTTCTTAACATTTCTAAGTACCATATTGAATAACAGTAGTGATAATAAACATTCTTTTTTCACCCCTGATCTTATTGGAAATGTATCTAGCTTCTCCCCAATTGCATATAATGCTTACTGATGGCTTTAGGTAGATAGTGTTCATTATTTTAAGGAAGACTCCATCTATTCCTATGCTCTCAAGTGCTTTCAATAGGAATAGATGTTGTATTTTGTCAAAAGTTTTTTCCGCATTTATTAACTATATAGTTTGTTAATTTTGTTGTTCATATGATCAATAATGCTGATAGTTTTCCTAATATTGAACCAGTCCTGCACTTCTGGTATAAATCCTACCTGATCATAATGTATTATTCTCATGATAAATTGCTGTATTCTTTTTGCTAATATCTTATTTAAATTTTTTGCATCTACATTCATTAGAGAAATTGATCTATAATTTTCTTTCTCTATTTTGGCTCTTCGTGGTTCAGGTGTCAGAACCTTGTTTGTATCATAAAAAGAATTTGGTAGGACTCTTTCATCAATTTTCCCAGTCTATATAGTATTAGAATTAACTATGCTTTAAATGTTTGATAGAATTCACATGTAAATCCATCTGGCCCCGGAGACATTTTCCTAGGAAATTCATTGATGGCTTGTTCAATATCTTTTTCTGTGATGAGGTTATTTAAGTATTTAACTTCCTCTTTTGTAAATCTGGGCAATTTTTATATTTTTTAAATATTCATCCATCTCAGATCATCAAATTATGGGCATATTGTTGGGAAAAGTAATTTCTAATTATTGTTTTAATTTCCTCCTCATTGGAGGTGAGTTCACCCTTTTCATTTTTTGATATTGGTAATTGGATTTTCTTCTTTTTTTTTAAAATCAAATTGACCAAAGATTTATCAGTTTTATTGTTTTTTCATAAAACTAACTCTGTTTTATTTATTAGTTCAATAGTTTTATTAATTTCAATTTTATTAATCTCTCCTTTGGTTTTCAGTATTTCTAATTTGGTATTTACCTGGGGATTTTCAATTTGTTCTTTTTCTAGCTTCTTTAGCTGCATGCCCAGTTCATTGATCTCCTCTGTCTCTATTTTATTCATGTAGATGTTGAATGATTTAAAACTTCCCCTAAGAATTGTTTTGCAGCATCCCATATGTTTTGGTATGTTGTCTCATTATTGTCATTCTCTTGAATGAAGTTATTGATTGTTTCTATGATTTGACTCACTCATTCTTTAGGATTAGATTATTTAGTTTCCCATTAATTTTTAGTAGATTTTGTCATGGCCTTTTATTACATATAATTTTCATTGCATTATGATCTGAGAATGATGCATTGACTATCTCTGCCTTTCTGTTTTGGATTTTGAAGTCTTTATGCCCTAGTACATGGTCAATTTTTGTATATGTGCCATGTACCACTGAGAAAAAGATATGTTCCTTTCTAATCCCCATTCAATTTTCTCCAGAGATCTAGCATAGCTACCTTATCCAGAGTTTTATTCACCTCCTTAGCTTCTTCCTTGTTTATTTTGAGGTTAGATATATCAAGCTCAGAGAAGGGGAGGTTGAGGTCCCCCATTAGTATAGTTTCGCTATTTCTTCCTGTAACTACCTTAAGATCTCCTCTAAGAATTTGGATACTATACTACTTGGTGCATAATATTTAGTAATGATATTGCTTCATTGTGTATGGTGCATTTTAGTAGGATATAGTTTCCTTCCTTATCTCTTTTGATTAGACCTCTTTCTGCTTTTGCTTTGTCTGAGATTAATATTGCTACCCCTGCTTTTTTTACATCAGCTGAAGTATAATATATTCTGCTCCAACCTCTTATCTTTACCCTGTGTATATCCTCAGCAGCATTTAATCTGAGGGCTGAGAGTCACAGGAGCAGCTGCTGCGGTTACCTAGGGTTCTGTGATTCTCTCTCACTCACTCCCTCAATTTTAATTTTTAAAGAATTATTTTCTTCAGTGAGTTCTTTCACCTCTTTTTTATTCTGCTTTTAAGGAGTTTTTCTCTTCAGTCAATTTTTGTGTATGTTTTTCCATCAGGCCAATTCTGCTTTTTAGGGTATTCTCTTCACTGGATTTCTGTGCCTCTTTTGCCATTTGGCTTATTTTGTGTTTTAAAGTATTATTTTCTTCAGTATTTTTGTGCCTCCTTAAAGAAGCTGTTAACTCTTTTAAAAAAAATTTCTTGAATTCCTCTAATTTCTTTTTCCAAATTTTTCTCTACATCTCTTACTCAATTTTTAAAATTGTTTTTGAGCTCTTCTATGGCCTGAAACCAATTCATATTTTTCTTTGAGGCTTTCGATGTGACAGTTTTGACTTGTTATCTTCTTTTGAGTTTGTGTTTTGAGCTTCTCTGTCACCATAATAACTTTCTAAAGTCAGGATCTTTTTCTACTGTTTGTTCCTTTTTCTAGCCTTTTTCTTCACTTTTAATTCTATCCTAACATGGGGCTCTGTTTCCAGAGTGGAAAGGGCACTGTCCCAAACTTCAGGTTTTTTAGCAGATATTTTCAGAGATAATTCTAGGGACCTGTAAGTTTTTCATTCTTCTAGGTAGTATGATCTATGTTTATAGGAGACCTATGTTTACTGCTCTCCTCTCCTATACTCTGTTTTATGAGTGATCACAGATATTTTTCCACCATGGTATTATGGCTAGCGTTCCAGCTGCCCCATGGCTGAAACTCTAGCATACCAGTGCTTCTAAAACCCAGGACTGTGACTAAGATCCAAGTATTGGCAACACAGTCATAACCCCAGTGTCAGAAAAGTAATACCTACAATCTTCTTCTGAACGATTGTCTAACCCTCTCACTTTCTGTGGGCTGAGAGATCTTGAAACCACTGTTATGTCACTGATTTGGTACCCCCAAGGCCTCCTGCAGGTTTCCTGAGGTGTGGCTGGTGCTGAACTGTGTTCCACTCTCACTCAAGAGCAGACCTTTCCTGCTTACCTTCTAAATAGTCTTGTGCTGGAAAATTTTTCACTCTATTCTATTGTGTGTTCTGACACTCCAGAATTTGTTCTGAGGCATTACTTAAAGTAATTTGGAGCTGTTTGAGGGAGAGCTTGGACGATTCCCTCCACCACCTTGACTCTGCTCCTCATGAGTCACATATAAAGAATCCTAAATGCAAAGATACTTTTGCTCATGAATAACATTCTAAGCCACACAGTCAATAAGCATTTTTAAGCACTTTGTGTGTGCCAGGCATTTTCTAAGCATTTGAGGGTACAAAGAATGGCAAAGACAAGGTTGTTGTTTTCAAAGAGTTCACACTGTGATGGAAGAGACATCATGCTAAGACTCGTGCATATGAGATATATACAAAATAAATGGCAGGTAACCTCAGAGGAAAGGCACCTTGGTAGCAGATAGAATTTCAGGAGAGTTTTGAATGAATCCAAGCAAAGTGGGAGATAGAAATGAGTAGAGAAAGAATTCCAAATATGAAAAATGACTGATCCAAAGTCATGGGGGTGGGATATGGAATGGAGCAAGGAATATTGAGTTGGCCAATGCAGCTGAACTATGGAAATTAAGTAGGGTCTAAAAATGGAAAGGTAGAAAGGAGTCAGATTATCAAGACAAAAAGATAGTCCTGGAGGCAATAAGTGCTGCAATGTTTTATTGAATAGGCGAGTGACATAGTCACCTGTGCTTTAAGAAAAAACAATTTGGCACTTGAATAGAGAATCAATTGGAACAGGGAGAAACTTGAAGCAGGGAAACCAGTTAGAAGACTTTAACAACATTCCAGAAAAGATGTCATGATTGTGACTGTGTAAATGGAAAAAAGGGGATATATATAAGGGATGTTGCAAAGGTAGAAACAACAAGATTTGTGAGTGGCTTGGATATACAGAATGAGTGAGAATGAGAATGAGAATGATCATTCCATTTGACAGTAACAAATAAGTGCAGACAATAAAGGAGTGGGAGTTAATAATGAGTTCTCTTTTAGACATGTTGAGTTTGAGATGCCTCTAGGACAGACAGATCATTCACCCATTTCTTTGACAAGTATCTAATAATTATCACAAAGAAAATATTTTCCTATAAAATTGAAAAATTAATGGAAAGAGAGACATTTTTAAAAGAAAATAATTTTTAAGATTGCATAACGTTTCTAAAGTGGAAAGCAAAGATGTTGAATAATAAAGTTAAATCTGACCTGAGATATGTCTGTTTTTGGAGAATCATTCTTTCTCTTTTGTAGAAAATGATGGTACATTTTCAATGACAAAGAACATGATAAGACACAGAGAACCCGTCTAATATCAGATCCTTTTGGCCAGAGGGACTGAAGTTGACCAATACTCCAACATATCTGACACAAAAGAAAATTATCACATTTTTAGAACAATATTTTTACAATAAAGTGCTTTGAAGTGTTCCTTAGGATAGTCTTCAATGAAAAATTTGTTGGCATTCGTGCCTTGCCCAAAACAAGTTATTTTTTAGATCAATTAAAGGTATTACAATCATCTCATTTTTATAATTATAAATAGGATAGAAGAAAAACTCCTAAGAACTTCTTTAAGTAGTGTGTTATCCAATTAATAATAGATAACTATTAGGCTAATTTCTCCAGGTTTCTAGTGGTCCTCTTTAATAGGATGCTGCCAATGTGAGTTCAATGAAATATCTCTGAAAGTTTAAGCCATAGCACAGCTATACACTCTGTGTGTGTGCTTGTATCCTCACAAGAGAAGGAAAAGAAGTAGGGGAGTAGGAAGCAAATAACCAACTGCACTTTAATATTATTAAATATTATTAGACATTATTATTAGTCTTTTTAGACTGGGAATCCCTATCTCACTCAGGCTAAAACTTCAACAGCCACTCAGGGGTCTCATCATCACTGCCGATTGACACAAAAGCTTTAACCTGTTCTATTTCTTACCTAGATCATTTTGCCCCTGCTTAAGCAAGCTATCCACCAGTCTCTACCTCACCTTGTAGCAAGAATTACAGGAATATACCAACATCCTGAATGAAGTCATATAATAGTTGGGAAATTTTTCTACATCTGCCATTAGTATTATCCTCTGATGGCAAGTAAAACAAGTCTAATCTCTCTCCCCTATGAATATCCATAAATATATCTGCAATATGTCCATGTAATGACTTGTTTACAGTACAATACTATACTGTTACATGAGACAGTATTGCTTAATCAAAATTTCAACACAGGAAAAAACTCCATAGATTTACAATAGATTATTAATTTTATGATGCATCTTTTTTAAAATATATGTATTTTTTCATTTTTTGAAATGATGTGAATTTCAAAAAAAATGTTAAAAGAATTAAAGAAAATAGATTTACAAGATGCATTGAGTAATTTTTTTTAAAGGGGGTGTTAAGCCAAATAAGTTTGAGAACCTCTGCCTGAGACACTTCATAACTCTGTGACCTGAACTTAACTTCTGTTTGCCTTGGCTTCCTCAGGTGTAAAATTGGGGTAATAATAGCATCTCCCTCCCAGAATTTAATCAAAACACATTTATAAGCATGTAGCGCAGTGCCTGGCACACAGTCAGCAATGTATAAATGTTCATCATTAGTATTTTTTATTTTGCTGTTCAATTGTATCTGGACTCTTTGTGATCCACTGCAGGGTTTCTTGGCAAAGATACTAGAATGGTTTATCATTTCCTTCTCTAGCTAATTTTACAGATGAGGAAACTGAGACAAACAAGGTTAAGTGACTTTCCCAGGGTCACACAACTAGTAAGTGTCTGAAGTCAAATCTGAACTCAGGTCTTCCTGCCTTCACCCTAGTGCTCTATCTACTATTACATCTGGATGCCCTCTCATTATTTATTACTTATTATTTATTATTATTACTGCATGTAAATACTGCGGATGACACAAAGCTAAGCAGAATAGCTGGCAAATTGGATGCCATTCAGAACAGGTTTTAATAATTACACAATAAGAGATAATAAATTTAGTAGAGAGAAATATAAAATTCTACACTTGATTAAAAAATAAACTTTACAAATACAAGATACATGGCTTGGCAGCATTTCGTGCAAAGTAAATCTTTTGTGTTTTGCACATTCAACATGAGTTAGCAACAAGTGGCATGGATGTCATTAGGAGTAGTGAGAAGCAGTGTGGTGCAGTAGGTACAATGCTAAATTTAAAATCAGAAAGAGCTCTGCTACTCTGGGTAAATCATTTTACTTCCCTGAGACCCAGATCCCTGATGTCTAAAGAAAAAATATGGGGATGATAATCCCTGTAGTGTCTCTCATAGGGTTGTTGCAAGGACAAAATGAGGTAATAGGTGTGAGAGATTTTGAAAACTTTAAAGTACTATGTAAATGTCATTGATTATTTTATTCAGAACACGGTGAATTCTTTCCTCTGTCCTCATCAAAGCACAACTGGAGTACCTTGCTCTATTTTACATGCCACATTTCAGGAATTATATTGATAAATAAGGGAGCATACAAAGAAAAGAAACTAAGATGTTTGACGGCCTTGTAGAACATATCATAGAAAGAATGACTGAAGGAAAGGAGGATGTTTAACCTGGAGAAAGCAAAAGATCTTTGGGATGTCTCAATTGTCTTAAAGCACACAAAGCTGCCTACTTGGGCCCCAGTGGACAAAATTAGAAGCAGTGGGTATAAATTGCAAAAGGGTCTGTTTAAGCTCAAGCCAAAGAAAAAGCTTCTTATAATTAGAAGTATATGAAAGTTGAACAGGGTTGTTCAAGAGGTAGAATTGGAGAGGGGCCATTGAGATTACTTTGTCCCATGTAGGCTAAACCAGAGAATCTTGAAGTCCTTTCCAACTGGAAGGTTGTATAGTTCTGTTCTCAAGGCACCTCACCATCCCTGTGGATATTCCTGTCCTTGGCATGTCCTTCCTAAAATTATTTTCACTCTGGATACTGATTCATTGACACTCAATACAATCTAAGATCTCATTAGTCATTTTTCATGACCGACTTACTGAATTTACAATCTCTAAAAAGCTCAGATTATTTTTCTATGCTTCCTCATACTCTAATCGTGAAGTTGATTTTTTTGAACCCATGTCATACTTTACATTTATACCTCTTAAACTTTGACTTAATACATTTGTTCTACATAACCAGTTTGTTGGTTTTTTGCGGGGGAGGGGAGGTTGCATCTTGATTCCAGTTGAACCTAATGAATTTAACAGCATTTAAAATGCAAAACGTATAAGCTCTTATATTTTTTTCCAAATTCTATCAATCTTTTAACTAAATAAACCATAGCTTTTGTACCTCTTTTTCCAGATTGTTACACTTTAATTGGTCAAATAATGGTGTCAGTGCTGCAACATTGGATGATTTCAAATGTTCAATCATATTTTGGTAAACATTCTCCATTTCCTTTTTATTCTACAAAAGGGAACAAATTATATGGATTATTATTTTAGTTTGGAACATAATTATTTATCTATATCAATGCAGGTCTGTCATTATGACATATAATAGAAAGTCATAAATCTTTCAAATTACAATGACACCCATCCAAGTATTAGTTGATTCATGATCTCATCAGCATGGGCACCATTTCCTCCACTAGCACAGATCTCAACCCATCCATACCATCACATATGTGTCATTTTTGTCCATGTGCTCCATAAATGATTTACTTAATGTGCTTGGGGGGTTTTTATGTCACATTCTATTTTATGAGTACCAGCAAACTATTTGGATGATCGTTTGTGAGAGTAAGTTGTCCTTCACTCATTTCATTGTTGAATCAGATCCCTTTTCCAGTATATATTCCCTAGGATATTTTCCCTAGAATGTTACTTTTCATGATACATCTTACATGTAAGTCATTATTGGAAATAAGTTGCTTAATTCATAACTATCACAATATGTTTATTTGTATTTTTTAAATAAATGTTTGTGATACTAAGGAATTTAGGATCTTCAAAAGCACTGCATAATTTCCCAAATGTAATCCATTCTAATCTTATCCATTATTAATTTGGGATCTGGTTCATATAAAGTACCTGTCTTATATATGTGTACTGATGTACTAATTTAACTACAGGGGATAGATTATAAAATGGAAATACTGCATCTATGATTGATCCTCTGCATATTAACTGTCAATTTCCTCTGAGTAAGCATGAATCTCTTTAAGAAAGTCCTGTGATGTTTGGCAAGCATACATCTCCCTATCTGATGACTTACTTGATATTAACAGATAGTTATTTATCAGTTACCTTTATTGTATTTATTGAGGAATCTTGCATGGATTATAGCTATTTGGAGGTCAGCCTTTAAGGTGGCATTTTATTTTACCAAGTCTTTTTTTCCTTTTTTTCTAATTGACAAGCATTTATTTTCATTCTGCCTGCCTACCTCCGACTGAAGGCAAAAGAAAAACAAAACTCTTTTACAAATTCTGAATTGGTAATATCCAGAAATGTCTGTCTCATTCTGTACCCTGAGTCCATCAATTCTTTGTGAGGAGGTAGACAGTATGCCTCATCATCAATTCTCTGGAATTGTGGTTTTCATATAATGAAATGTATATGGAAAAACAAGGATGAAGATCATTAAGGGGTACATTTGAAAAGAAAAGCCAATCTTGGGGGTCTTGTACTGCCAGACTTTAAAACACATTACAAAGTGTTTATCATTGACCATATCTGCTCCTTGACAAAAAAAAATGGAGAAATAAATTGATAGTCTAGAATAGGCTGACCAGAAATTCAACCAAATGTATACAAATCTTTTTTGGTCTGGACCTATAATTTTACTGGTGTAGAGAAGTCCTGATGTGAGAATGTATACAATCAATGGAGAGCAGAGCCTGTTCTGCAGTTTAACTGCCAGGCTGCCAAGAATTAAAGTAACTTGCTGAGGGTCACAGAATAGAACTTTGACCCACATGCTTCAACCTTCTGAAGCCACCATACTAATCTGCAACAGGATTCATTTTTTTAAATAAATGTACGTAGAAAAATTGGCTAGAATATCCATGTCAAAAAGGGATTTTGATATGTCTTCACACACACACACACACACACACACACACACACACACTCTGCTTGTTTTTTTTTAAATTCACTGTCACTTCCTAATGAGTCCCCCACACAACAAAACCCTTATTTGTAACAAAAATGTACCTGTTTCTCCATGATATATAAGCATATATATCTGTATATATAAAAATGGATCTATATAAATGTGAATATATGTAGATCTATATATATACATGTGTGACTATATACAAAAATACACAAGCCTATATGAACATATGTGCACATATACATTCATAAATGTATATCACTCATTTATATTCCCAATAGAATATTAGATGAAAGATATGAAAAAATAAACCACAGAAAAAAATTAAAAATTGAATAGAATGAGTCATTTTTCTCAATTATGGAAGGGTAATTACTTTTCTTAATTCAAGAAATCAAAAAAACTTTTGCTAGCCTAAATTTTTAAATCGTTTCAATAAAATAACTAAAATAAAAAGAAATACAAAATGAAAGTATTTATGATACACATAATAAATCAAATTTTGAAATCCAAAATACATGAGGAACTATTAAAATATAATGGTGGCAACCCAAAGTCCTTAGTGCATGAATGGTCAAAAGATATGAAGTGACAGTTTTCAAGATGAACAAAATTTCTTGTTAATAATTTGAAATTTTTCAATTTCAATAATAATCAGAGATAAAAATTGGAAAAATTTTGATGTACTATAGCATATCCATCAAACTGGAAGCAAAAAAATCAAATAAGTAACATGCACTATAAGTAGAACTATGAAGAACCAAGTACACTTTTGTTATAGTGTTATATGTGAGAGACTCTTTGGGAAATGACGGTGATTTTCTTTAAAGAGCAGAACAGCAATAAGACAATTTTTAAAAAAGAAAGAAAAAGAGCCAATCATATTCACTTACTGCAATATAAGTAAATTACAGGAGACACAACAATAAACATACTCTCTGTCCCAATTATTTGATGCTGAAATTATTATCTTAAAAATTAAGTTATATCTTAGGATATTTTTAAGGAAAATGGTTACATAAACTATGGTTCAACTTAGATACCCTGGTGTAGTAGATCAAGAGAGTCAGTCTGAAAGCCAGGAAGAACTGGTCTCAAGTCCCTGCTCTAATAAGTACTGACTGAGTGATCCTGGAAAAGACATTTAATGTCTTAATAACCTAGATAATTCTCTTAAACTCTAAGTCACAGAGAAATTGTGGACCTATATGTTTAGAGTGGGTTTCCTCACTCAGATTCCTATATTAATGAAACCACAAGTCAGTTACTACTCCCATCCCTACATCAGTGGAATGAAATACAAAGAAATTGAGAAAGATCTTTATGAAATGATATAAAATTAACAAATACAGAACTACAAGAATATAGTACACAGTTAAACCATATAGAGAAAATGAATGGACAAATAATTCTGATGGAGCTATAGAGGCAATGGCTGAAAGTTATCATGGTACTTTATGCACTGGCATTAATCAACATAAACAAACATATTACAGTTCTTTTGTGT
>CM053774.1:58513976-58551959 GCA_028658325.1 Potorous gilbertii | reverse complement strand
TTGAGAAAGATCTTTATGAAATGATATAAAATTAACAAATACAGAACTACAAGAATATAGTACACAGTTAAACCATATAGAGAAAATGAATGGACAAATAATTCTGATGGAGCTATAGAGGCAATGGCTGAAAGTTATCATGGTACTTTATGCACTGGCATTAATCAACATAAACAAACATATTACAGTTCTTTTGTGTCCATGCTCAACATTGTTTCTAATTAAATTTTATGTTGAAAACAATATATACATGAGATAGTCTGGCTTAACTGCATCTCAAATCAAACATTTTGTCCCCAGTGTATCTTCTGTGTGGTTAGTTGATACATTCCCACCATAAAGTTTTCTGAATGAATTTGTAAAATCAATATTGTCTTCCATGCCATGTTGCTCCTGTGGGCAAGGAGATCATGTTTACTAGATACAACATTCTCTTCCAGTACCTACAGAACTTCAGTATTCCCTTTAGTAAGAGTAAAAGAGTTGTCATTTCTTCTCATTGCCACTCAGATATCACTCTGGCCATTATTTCTTTAATAACAATAGTAATAGCTAACAGTAACATAGTACTTACCATGTGCCAGGAACTGTGAAAAGTGTTTTACAGTTACTATCTCCTATCATCTTCAAAACAGCCTTGGGAGATAGATATTATTATCCCCATTTTACAGATGAGGAAACAGAAATATAGAGTTTAAGTGGCAACTAGTAAATGTTTCCCTGGTTTCATGTCCAGCATTCTATCCATTATGCCATTAGTCTATGAAGGAATCTTTTACTTATTTAATACTAAGCAGTACCAGACACACAAATGTCACAATACCTTTCTGACCAATGATTTCTGATTTGAATCTTTCTTAGTTAATGTAGTCATCTGCTCCCTGACTACATAAAACTATTTCTACAAAATGGGTGGAAATATTGAGGGTTTTTGAGTATTTTGAGAATTATAAAGGATTTTGAGATCCATAGAAGAAAATGATTCTAAAACTCTAAAAACTAAATAATTGTTATTTTTTAAATATATACATGCTTAATGAACAAACTTGATCCTACAGACCCAGTGAGAAAATCAATTTCTATTCTCTCAAAAGGCAAGTTAATAAGCTATAGGTAAGGAATGTTGTATAAATTATCCTATGCAGTCACTTTGACAGTTTCCTTTACTTAACTGTTTTCTTTGTAACAGGAAAGTTTCAATGAAGGTTTGTGGAACATTAGGAAATGCTGGTGAAAACTGACTGTGACACAAAAAAAGTATCAATAAAACACTTTTTAAAAAAAATTACCTGCTTGAAAAAAAGCTGGTTCTTGTATCTGCTTAGCATAAAGTATGCATGAACTCTGAGGATATCCATTTCCTGACCTGAAATCAGTGCAATACTGATCCTCTTGGACCAGGAATGCATGATATAAAAATAGAAAAGATATGTCTGTAGATCGGTCATTCCTTCATCTAAAACTAATAGGAAATATGGGCAATTTCCATCCAAGAAACAATTCCATTCTTGTGAAAAACATCCTGAAAATTCAATTTTAATATTAATGTCAGTATTTTGCTGGAGGTGGAGTATCAATGCAGTCCTTAATGGAAGAAGTTCTGGTGTTTCAAAATATGAGTGTTCAAAATCCTGAAGGAAGAACAAAGCAAAGTAAGATTATGTCACAATGTTGACATTGCCATCTAGCTCACCTGCTGATAACATGACATTTCCTACAGAATGGAAGACACTTGAGGACAGAGACTTAATATTATTGTTTGTTTTGCATTTGGATACTTGTCATCTCATATCTTGAACATAAGTGCTTTAAAAAATTTTTGTTGAGTTAGATTAGATTAAATTTTCCTAAACAGAATTGGACATCAGTCAGTCAATAAATATCTATTAAACATCTTTTATGTGCCAGACATGGTTCCAGGCACTAGAGAGAAACATAATCCCTGCCTTGTAAGAGACTACAATCTAATGAGAAATGACAACATATGAAAGGCAGCTGAAAGGGGGTGGGAGTAGGGGACAAGCAGCATGAAAGGGAGAAGGACAGGATCAATCCCAGAGTGTTGTCACTGGTTTGCTCTTTGCCACAGTCAAGCTCTAAGATTTTAACTCTTGTAAATCTCAGAAGTGCAAACAATTTGTCATATTTTAACTTTCATTCCAATTCCAATTCTCTGCTTCTAACTAGATATCAATTGTTTTGAGTGTGCTTCCCACTTTATCTCCCTAATAGTCTATTCTTTTTTCTCTCCCTTCTTTCCCAGAGAACTCAAGGTGGCCACAGGCCACGGTTGAGAATCACAGTTTCAAAGGTAGATCAGAGCAAAAATTAGAGTTGATAGGAGACCTTTCTAATTCTTTCTTTCCCTTCATAGCCTGTCACATATTTTCAACAGCATTTTTGTGTATCATGTGGTATTGTTCTTAGGATCCTAGATTTAAAGCTGAAAGAGAGGAGACTGAAGGTCTAGTCCAACACCCTTATTTTACAAATGAGGAACCTGAGGCCTAGAACAGTTGTACAATTTCACATAGGAAATAAGTGGCGGACCTGGGATAGGAAACTCAGGGTCTCCCTCCAAATCCAGCATTCTTATACTACTACATCGCACATTATTTGCTAAATTGCACATACTAAGCAGAAACATAGTGTTTACTATGTTAATGGCAGTAATTGAATGTATGTGTTTTTTAAATAGATTCAAATGCTACCTTGAAGAACACAACAATGAATTGGCCTCCTTTACTTGTCAAATCCAAAAGATAGCGTTCAACCAAGTAGAAAAAGTGAAGACTTTGTCCTGGCTCCAATTTTTTTTCCTTTAGGCAGGTGATAAATAAGGAATCCCCATCAATCAGGAAGAGTTCAGATTCAACAAAATCATTGAGTAAGCTAGAATAGCTGAAATGAAAATCACAAATAATATAGATTAAACAGTTACTCAGAAAAGGCTTTTTATTCATGAGTTCTTGATTTCTTCTGGAATTCGGGATATTTTCATGATGTAAGGTCTGATGGAGAGAATGTAATAAGAGAAGCTTACCACAACTAAACTTCTATAAGAAGACTATCAGAACACTCATGAGTATATACATCTCTTCACACCCCTGCAGAAACACCCAGAACGGCAAACTTCTCATTTTTCTTCCTTTACTCCAATAGCACTTACCTGGATTCTGCAATTTCATTCAAAATCACCCATGACATTTTCTTCAGCAGCTCTGAAAAAAGACAGCCAGTTATTTTCAATATCCACAGGTTTTTAAAATATATTTGTCAGTTACAAGTGAGAAAATGAGAGAAGGCAGTATAAAGCTCTGTGAGGGCAAGAGTTGAACCATTTTTCTTATCTTTATAAAATCATCACTCAAGCTATATTTGAAAATATTAGATGTATAATAATATTTGCTGAATTTACTTACAAACCTCATTAAAGACTATTTATCTATAGGACTATAATATGTAAGATTTATAATCTTATAAAGGTAATTGATTATAAAACAAAGGAAGATGATGAGAATGAAAAGAAGATGCAAAAGAGAAAGCTAAATGATACAGCAGATAAAATACTTGCTACTATGAAGAATGGAGTTCTAGTGTTGCTGTGTGACCCTGAGCAAATCATTTAAATCCACCTAGCACATTTGTAAAATGATAATAGCAACAGCAGCTACCCCCACTGAGTAGTTGTATGGGTCAAAAGAAATACCATGTAAAAATATTTTGCAAACCTTAAAGCACTACAGAAATATTGCCTTTTATTAACATCAAAAGTGTGAGGTATAAGCATCAGGGGAAGGATCTGGGGATTTTGGCTATGGAGAGAGATGTCCTAGGGAGTAAATAATAATAACCATAATATATTACAATTATGTATTAAAATGTAATATATTATTATCATAGCATTTATATATTGCTTTAAGATTTGCAAAGCACCTTATAGATATCTTATTTGATGTTCTATCTTATTTGATGCTCACAACAATCCTTTAAGGTAGATAACAATTATTATTCCCATTCTATAAGGGAGGAAACAAAGCCTAAAAGAGATTAAGTGGTTTCCCCAGGGTCTCATAGCTAGAGTCTGAACCAGAACTTGAACTCGGGTCTGTCCTAACTCCTGACTACAGCATTTTATCTACCATGCCTTTAGCTGCCTAACAGACAACCAATTCTCTGTCAGAGTACAAATTACATACTTCACAGTTTTAATTTTAATATGCATTACTAAAATTTTTTCCATTACTTTCTTAAGTCTAGATAATCAACAAATAAGAAATTAAGCCCTGGTTTGCAGTATTTACTCATTTCTAAGGTGCAAATGATCACACAAATTTTACAATAGACTCTCACAAGCCAATTAAAGCTGGCTCCATAATACCCATGACATATATGTGTGTGAATAATATGTATATGTGTATATTTTATATATATACATATATATATATACATATATTTGTCTATATATAGTGTTGTGCTCAGGCCCCACCCTAAAACATTGTTTTATATGCTTATGTTCTGTTATCCCTGTTGCAATTCTGTTGATACCAGTTGCCCCATCACCTGAATACAAAAGATATTGGGACCGAATGTAATGGTAATTCAAATAGGAAGCTCTTTCCCACCCATTAATAGGCCCATGTGACCTGTTTAAATCACATGGAAGCCTAAGTCACATGTGGTGGGAGAAGCTTCCTGAACTATTGGAACAGGAAGGGTGTAGTGGAACTGAGAGGAAGTTAATCAGGCTAGTCAGAATTGAGAAGGACACAGGCAAGCAGGCAAAGCTAGGCTTGTGAGTGTTTGTTTGTGGGAAGGTCCTGGGTGGGGGGGCGGGAGGGGGAAGAGGCTTAGGAATGACTTTGTCCCCTACAGTGTTAATGTGTATTGACTTCTTGGTTACTATGATGGATTTGGCTTTCTGGTGTTGGGAGCTGACTTTCAGGTATCTGAATAAATGTTTTCCTTCTGCCTTCTATATGAAAAGTCTGTTATACTCTGTGATTCAGAATTATGCTGGCATATTCATAGTCTCCTTCAATGCTATGAATATTTGCTGGGTGATACATATATGTACAAATATGTACATATGTTACATATATGTACAAATATGTACATGTGCAGATATATAGTGTGTACATGCATGTATACTATATATGTATAATATACAAGGCATATAGAGAGAAGTTTTCTTCTGATACATTAAAGGTTGTTGTGTAGGTAATAGGTTAGACTTTTCCTTGTTCTCAAAGGGCAGAATTAGGGTCAACATCCAAAAGTTACAGGTAAACAACCTTCTGCTTGGTAATAAGGCTGACATTTTTATAAATCTTTAATGCTTACAAAGTGGATCACACATAATAGCTACCTTTCTCCTCATAAAATCCTGGGAACTGGGCAATACAGAAATACAAAAAAGCAAGGTTCTGAAAAGCTGAAGTGATTTACACAGGGTCACATAGGTCATATCAGAGTCAGGATTCAAATCCAGACCTCTCTCAACTTCACTCTTTCCACTATACCATGTTGTCTTGTTTTGATATAAGAGGGAAAGAACTCTCATTAATTACAGATGCCCAGAAATGGAATCCAGAAGTAGAATGAGATGACTTGAGAGGTAGTGAAGTTCTCTGGCACTGAAGGTCTTTAAGTGGAGGCTAGAAAACCACTTCTCACATGTAAAAAACAGAAGGGATGCTTGTTTCAGTTATAGCTTCATTAGGATCTATGATGTATGCCAGAAAGGGCTCCAGAGGTCATTGTAAACAGTTTCCTCATTTCATAGATAAGGAAACTGAGGACCAAGGAGATTCGGTGACTTGCCCAAGGTAGCATATGTGGTAATATTTGAACCCAAACCTTCTGACTCTAGAGTTAGTGGCCTTTTCGTGGGGCAATATTACCTCCCAACATTTGGGTTTGCTGACCTCTGAAGTTCCTTCCAACTAGAAGATATGATTTTGTGAATTTTAATAGATTGTAACTCACCCATTGTAGTTGCCACTTGGGAGAAGTCAGGCTATGTATGAAGTTTGAGAAATTCCTTCAGAGCCTCAAAAACTGGTTGTTATTCAAGACAGTCCTGAAACATAAGGGAGGCAAAGCAGGGAATGAAGAAACTATTATTATTTTAGAATTTACAATGTACTTTCCTCACAACAACCTTCCCCCACCCTCATTCTTCTCTGCTTTTCAGAATCCTTCTCATCTTCTGAGGCTCAACTTAGTGCTATTTTGTGCCCCAGCTGAAAAGGTTATCTCTCTCCCCAAACAGCCCTAAGATTATTTTATTTCTGATAGCTCCTCATAATCCAGGTGAAGCAGAGGAGTAGGTCATAAGAACTGGATAGATGGAAGAATTGGGAAGTTAAGGGAGTTGAGGGAGCATCAATATGTATGTTCAAGTCCCTAGTATAATGGTAGGTGGAGTGTAGCCTTTGTCAATCCCTGAAATAATTGAGGAAGGAAGGAAAATGTCCTAGGGCTTCAATGATAATGGTCCCCGAGGTCTTGATTAAGTGATAAATAAAAATAGCACAAAACTCAAAGGAGGAAAAATTTGTAAGTAATGATAGCAGAAAAGAGTTGGATGTGGTGATAAAGAATTACAAATCATTCTGTTACAAGCATTCAGAGGTTCTGAGTGATAGTGCAATCAGCATGAGGAAAGTTGACCAGAAATGCCAGCAGAGGGGAGCAGGGTCTCAGTAAGATCCTGGAAGAGAGAAGAAGCAGAAAATAAAAAAGTTTTAAGGTGAAATCAAGTTCCTATTATTTCTATTTTATAGCTGAGGAAATTGAAACTGAATAACATTTTTTCATCCACTCTATGATGTCCAACCCCTTCATCCCTCAGTTCTTTCCCAGAACATCAACCCTTCTCTGACTACACTCTCTTTCCTTTCCAGTGTTGATGCTTTAGTGAACCAGTTCAATTCTATGATATATATACATACACACACACACACACACACACACACACACACACACACACACACATACACACTCTTGGATTCTTTGCTTTCTCATCCCAGGACTCATACTCTATCAACTCTCAACATTAGATTACTTCTACCATCTACTGCCTACCCCATTCCTAGTAGTTGATTAAACCACTTAACCATTCTGACTGAATCTTCTAAAATTAAAGATATCCCAAAGCCCTTGTTGAAGAAAAAGCAAGTCTATTATTCCTCTCTAAATAATTTTTATCCCATTCACCATAATGGATTTTCAAACCTTCCCTTCTTTCCTCCATATTCTTTCCTACTTCCCAATATTCTTTCAGCTGAGTACTTCACAAAGGAAAATGAGGACAGGACGTCACCTAAGAGGGAATGTAGAGTTGAAGAATTAGACAGAAGTCTGGGTAAAGTAGTTGTCCTCCTAAGGCAACCTGAGAAGCCACCAGGAAAGACTAGATTTCCAGGGGCAGAGGTTTGGCACTTCCAGGCTAATTCTCCAGAAGTAACAAATGACAAGTCCTGGAGGCAGCTGGGTTGGGACACAGCCTCAGCCTCAGGAAGTTTCACCTCACAGACAGCATGGGGGTCAGAAGGCTGAGTAGGAAAATAATGAAAGACCTTCCACTGTCAAGAGATGCTAAGCAAAACTGTGCTGATTAGACACATCCCTCCAGTTTGCAGCTTTGGGGAGAAGGAATTAGCACAGGTCAGTCAGTGCAGTAGCAGAGGGGTAGGAATCCTGCTAGTTTCCAGCAATTGAAGGAGAATAGAGACTGAATTCAATTCCAGAGCACATTAGACAGCTGTATTTTGGAGTCCCTGGAGGAATTTCAGGGAGCAAAATCATTTTGGAGCAGTATGGCTGGGGGCCCTACTTGTGGCTTATAAGTGGAGAGGAGAACCCCAGGGATAGACCTCAGAAAATAACAGTAAGAATGACCTGATGCTTGAGACATCATTTCCCAGATCTTGGGACTAGAATTTGATTATAAAACAAATTAGTTATGGTTCCAAGAGCTTTTACCTCACAACTTAGAGTTGGATATAGTTACTTTTACTCTCATTGAGTTGCAATAAGCAAAAAGATTTACCAGGACTCACATATGTAAGGGATTCCATTTAACATCTTCTCCTCAAATTTAAACTTGTCCTGGGGTAAAAGCCAATCATTAACAAATCTTTTATAATATGTAAACTTACAACTTCTCAGCAAGCCAAATTCATTGTTTAAAAACTCTATATAGGAAAGTTGACCAATTTGAAACTTGAAACAAACCTATTACCAATCAGTGACTTAGATTTTGTTGAATACATTTCTAAATTACTTTACATAGAAAATCAGCATCTCATGATTAACATGTTAAGACTACAATTTTAAGAGGGCAGGCTTAACCAAGTTTTGAGGCTGATTGCTTACTAACCCCGTGCTGCATGGACAATACTTCCAGGCTTCCTCACTGTATATGGCTCCTGCCCCTTACCAGTAAAGATACTGCTGACCCTGGGAATCGTCATAATACAGGTGGGGGAAAAGATGAAACTCTTTCTTCCGAATCTGGTCTGGAATTTGAAGGGTAGACAGAAAAAATCTGGGGGCTATTTGCAGTCCTCTGACAAATTTCTCAACTAAAGAAGTGGAAGTGGGGGAAGGGTTAAAGTCTCCTCCCCTTATCTTGAAATACCATAAAATTTCAACATCCATGCTGGGTCATAAAATTTCCCTTTCTTAAAAACAGCTTACAATTTAAAATTCCTAAATTCTCTGGTCACAAAATCTCTTACACATAATTGATAAAATTGACAAAAATTATGAGAAGAGATTTTACAAGTTCTTTTCTTTGCATGAAGAATAATTTGAAAAAAATGTGAAAGTTTCCTTTCACAAACATAATTTTAAAAGTATTGATTTAAACAATAACTCCAAATTGCTTAGTTAACAATCTCACAAATTTCGTGTGATAATAAAACAATTTTAACTGAAACTTCCCTTTTAAATAAAGACAAAACTTCAAAGTTTATTATTTCTTAAATAACAAACTTCCAAAACACATGGTCAAACAGAATAACAACACTTTCCTAAGTCATTCATCATTTTTCTCTGATGGTACAATTACTAACCTAGCAACATTTACATTATAAGAGAAACTGCTTTTCTGACAACACACATGATACAATTGTTTACCAAACTACACAATAAAAGAAAATTTAGAAATGCACCATAAACAATCATCGTGTATTTCAACTTGAAACCAAAACCAAGAAATAACCAATGAGGTGACCTTAATTCTTAGTCAGATATGTTTCCAGATTGCTGTACACAGAAAATTATTCATCTCATCACCATTAGCATGAACTTCACATGTAAGAAAAGATTATCCTGTTGCTGGCTGACCAGCTAAATGAACATCTCCCTTCCTGTTCTACATGGAAACCACACTACCTCTATTTTATCACGTCTCTCTGGAAACATAATTCCTTATACTTTACAGATCCTCACCAAATACTTCCAAGCTATCTCCATGCCATGCTGTCCTATACTTTAGTCATCATCCTAATCCCTCTCCCACCCAAATGGAACTGGACTGTACCCTTTTCAACTCATCTTGCCATGAGCCAGTTCTCCAGGTCACTTCATAGCTATCTCTTCATGAACCCTTCCTCCTATACACCCCTTTTGCAACTCTCCCTTATGTGCTCTCTTCCCCCAATAAACGTCAGCTCCTTGAAAGTAAGGATTGTCTTTCTTATCATACTTATGTACCTAACACTTAGCAAGTACGATGCCTGGCGCAGAACAAACAATAAATTCTCTATGTGTGTCTCTGTCTCTGTCTCTCTGTCTTTCTGTCTCTCATACACACACTGTGTGTAGTCTGACTTGCCTGCATGAGGACTCAGCTGGCCAGTTCCAGTTGGACAACTTAGCTCCTCCTCTCCTCTCTTTGCTTCCCCTTGCTCTCCCTCCCCTTCCTGAGGGTGCTGTACACAAAGAAAAGTACATTTTGATGGCTGAAAGTTGATTCATTAACTTGGGGTTTCCTGGCTAGACTTCTTTCTCAAAGACCAAGCCTTAAATCCAATTCATTCTGGAGTTCACAGATTGGACAACAATAGATCTCAGCCCTTCTAGCTCAAAGGGAATATACATAGTAACTGTTTCTCTTTGGCCAGCAACAGCAAGGGTCTTCCTCTCCCAGTTTGATTTTTTTGTCTTTTTTTGACTAAAGGGGCCAATCTTTGACTCACTTCTTAAAGAGTGACATTCACTGAATGGGCTTTTCCTCACTCAAAGTGAGAACCTGAAAAGACCTTAGACTCTTTTAAGGTCCAAAGTCTCCCATTGCATTTTGGGCCATCTCCCATTAAGCTGATGATTAACAGATCACTGGATCTGGATGACTCTGGAGGAGGAAGTGAGGCTGATGACCTTGCACAGCCCTCCCTCACTCAGAACAAAGTCAACTGCAAGTCATGTCATCATCTCCCTGATGTCATGCTCCTCCTCGAGAACAAAGGACAAACATAACAATAACATGCACACTATCTTCTCCCCACCACCACCAACTAGGTATTTTCCTGTATATCTCTTCCCTTTTAGAGCTAAATTCCTTGAAAAAGCCATGTACACATATACATTTAATGTCTACCTTTATTCTCCTGAAACCCTCTCTTTAACCCTCTGCAATCTGGCTTCTGACCTCAGTAATCAACTGAAACCACTGTCTCCAAAGCAGCCAGTAATCCAGTTTTCAATCTAGCTTTTCCCTGTTTTAATTTTCATTTTTATTAGAATATAATCAGAAAACATTTCAATATGGGAAAACAAATATAGGATTGTATAAAAACAAATAAGATATATATTCACATGAAGGTATGCACTTCAAGGTTTGCAAAGCATGTTACAAATATTGTCATATCTTAGGTAGGAAATAAGTATCTACTAAACGCCTACTATGTTCCAGGCTTTACAAATATTATCTCACTTGATCTTTGCAACAATCCTTGAGAGTAAATGCTATTATTAGCATTCCCATTTTACAACTGAAGAAATGAAGGCAAAGTTTAAATGACTTGCCCAGGTCACAGCTAGTAAGCATCTGAGTTAAGATTTGAACTTAGCTCTTCTTGATTCCGGGTTTTTTATCATATCCATGGTAACACATAGGTGCCTCAAATAGTGGACTTCTAATTTCTAAAAGTATACATTACGTTAAAAAAATATGGTAACAAAATTGCAAATCAATAAGCCTTTAATAAGTACTAGGTGCCAGGCACTATGTCAGAAGCTACAGATACAAAGAAAGGCAAAAAATAGTCCTTGCTGATAAAGAGATGACATTCTAATGTGGGGGACAATATGCAAAGTAGCTATATGCATACAAAAGTTATTAGGAAATTGGAGTTTTATCAGTATCCTTTTTTATTATTAATTTATTTATTTTAGTTTTCAACATTCACTTCCACAAGATTTTGAGTTCTAAATGTTCTCCTCATCTCTCCCCACCAAAGATGGTATGCATTCTGATTACCCCTTTCCCCAGTCTATCTTCCTTTCTGTCACAAACCTCCTTATCCCCTTACCTTCTATTTTCCTGTAGAGCAAAATAGATTTGCATACCCTATTACTTGTATATCTTATTTCCCAGTTGTATGTAAAAACAATTTTCAACATTAGTTTCTAAAACATTAATTTTGACATTCTCTCCCTTCCTCCCTCCCCACCATTATTGAGAAGGCAAGCAATTTGACATAGGTTATACATATATTGTAATGCAAAATACTTCCATAATAGTCATATTGTGAAAGATTAACCATATTTCCCTCCATCCTGTGCCACCGCCCCATATATTCTGCTCTCTCCTTTCACCCTGTCCCTACTCAAACATGTTTATTTCTAATTATACCCTGATCCCATTTGCCCTCCCTTTAATCATTCCCCCCTTTTCCCCTACTTTCCTGTAGGGTAAGATATATTTCCTTACCCAACTAAGTGTATATCTTATCCCCTCTTTAGGTCAAATCTGATGAGAGTAAAGTTCACTTATTCTCTCTCACCTCTCCTCTCTTCCCCTCCACTGCAAAAGCTTTTTTTCCCCTCTTTTATGTGGGAAAATTTACCCCATTCTATCTATCTCTTTCTCCTTCTCCCAGTACATCCCTCTCTCACCCCTTAATTTAGTTTTTAGATATCATTCCTTCATATTGAATTTACCCTATTCTCTCTCTCTCCCTCTCTCTCTGTCACCATATATATATACAAACATATATATATATATATATATATATATATATATACACACACACACATAGATATACATACAGACATATATATGTATACACATACATACACATATGTGTATGATACAGACATATGTATGTATACATTTTTGTATATTCCCTTCAAATACTCTAATACAGAGAAAAGTCTCATGAGTTACAAATTGTTTTTTCATGTAAAAATGTAAACAGTTTAGCTTTAATAAGTCCCTTATGATTTCTCTTTCTTGTTTACCCTTTCATTTTTCTCTTGAGTCTTATATTTGAACTCAATCATGTTCCTATCCCCAGCTTGCTAAACTAGAAACCTAGAGGTTTTGGAAAACTTCTCCTTAAATGAGATCTAAGACATTCTCTCTTTCTCTCAGTTGAGCTGAGTTACTTCACCTTCAATAGCTCCTTCATTCTATATTGTCTGGTAGTTATTCTCTTATGTTTCCTTTCTCTGATTTGTTTTGCTACTGCCTTGGATAAATCCATTTCTTTGCCACTACTTGATTCATAGGTTCATTGTGTAACTCATGTGTGGTAACATGAAGTTAAGCCTTAAATAGAAAGTTTGGGGTCCTGCTTCCCTCATTAAAGAAATAGTGATCAGAAATTTAGCTTGAACATGAAAATCACATCCCCTAGACTAATTCTATTTAAGGGAGCAAATAGAGATAATTCTAGTCCAGTACACCCTCTCTCTTAGGGGAGTGGAGTGGCCTCCCAACTTCCTGGAGCATGGGAATTAAAGTTCTGTCTTGAAGAATGATGTGAGAAGAGGCTAGAGATGACTATTCTATCTTCTTTCAAACCACATATCACCCTCATGCTATATGTGGGGGAATAACATTCATTATCTTTCTATATGAAGAAACAGCTTTCAAAAGAGACTTGAACAGTTTCGGAGGGAAGAAATTATTTGTAGTATAGAAGCAAGGACTAGGAACTTGTTTAGAATCAAGGACTAGAAACTTTTTGTCAATAATGTCAATAATGTAGAGTACTGTGCTAAGTGATGAGAATACAAATAGAAGCAAAAAGATAGACAGTCAAGGAGTCAAGACTTCAAGAATCTTACATTCCAATGAAAGAAGACAGCATATAAAAGTAAGTTAAAAGGAGGGAGGGGCAGTTCCTTAAAAATGAATCCTGGGGAGAACTGACCAATCAGAGGTATAAAGACTGCTGGGGAATGGTACAGAAAGAAATTTCTAGAGTCAGGAGAAGAGCACAGAAATGAATAACTAAGTGGGTATGGATGACCTAATCCTTTCTTTAAAATAGAGGTTACATGAGAACTGATAAATCTCTAAAAAATTGGAGAAAAGTGAATATTAAGAAACACAATTTCAAAACATGAAAGAGATAGGGGAACTTTGGGGAGATTTCAGAACTCCTCTGATTATATACACATATATATGTGTGTGTGTATGTGTGCGTGTGTGTGTATGTGTGCATATGTATGTGTGTGTGCACATGCGTGTATGCGCACGTGTGTGTGCACTGTGTGCATGCATGCGTGTGTGTGCATGCGTGTGTGTGTGTGTGTGTTTCATGATTGAAGAGGATAAAATTCAAAGGGAAAGGAAGGGTAGGGAAAGAAAAAAAGAGGGAGAGAGAAAGACCTCATATACATTTGGAAAATGAGTTATGATCTTAAGAGACTATGGGTACAATAGGGGAAATCTGGGGAGTTGTGCCTTTTCAAGTAAAAAAGTGAGGTATTGGAAGCTGGGGGGCTCTCATTCAAGTCATTCAATAGCTAGAACAAGAATAATATTAACATCGGAAGGGAAACAGAAAAGTGGAATAAAAGTTTTGCAACCAGTTTCCCTGATAAAAGTGTCACATCTGAGAGGATTCTGGGAAGAGCGCAGAGTAAGAAAATTTCAAGCTCTGAAGACTCCCCCACAAAAGAGACAAAATAACAAACGTAAAGTGGTAAAAATAAATAAGAGTGTGGCCAGAGCAGTAGTCCTTCTGGGACAGTCACAAAAGATATGAAGGAAAATCCCAGGACAAGAGTAAACAGCTTCAGAGTGGGGACCCCTCAAGCACCAAGCAGCTACTTCTGGAGTCAGCTGTGTTGGGAGGCTGCCTCGGCCCCAACCACAGGGACTTTTATCCCTGGAACAGCAAGGGGCGTTCAGCATCTGAGCCAGAGAAGATTTAGGGAACCTCTGCTGACAAGGAGCTCTGGACCCAGCTGTTCTCTGCAGATGTGACCAGGGGGTGAGGAAGAACCGGCATATGCCTGGTGAGTACAGAAGCAGTGAGACAGGGATGCCATGGCTGTGGGCACTTACAGGACACTGGAGGTCCTGACTTCAGTTCCAGGTCAGAGGGGAGAACTGAAGATGAATCTGAGGGCAAAGATATCATCCCCAATACCCTAAGACTGGAGGTGATTACAAAAACCAAGCTACTATAGAGAATTACTGCAGGAATAGAGAAGACCAGAGTTCATCTTCAGAGGACAATACAGAAGCAAAGAAACCCTCTTCTACCCAGAAAGAGTTCAGTTGCCCAAAAAGAATTCACAGAAGAACTTTAAAAAGATTTTAGGAATCAGGAAATGAGATTAGAAATTAGGAAAAACTAAAACAATAAAATAGAATAAGAACAATCCAAGAACAAGAAAAAAGAAAGTCAACCAATTGAAAAAGGAGATCCAAAATCTTAAGGAAGAAAACAACTCCTTGAAAATCAGAATTAGGCAAGACTGAGGAAAAAATTAAAAAATGAAATAAGAACAATCCAAGAAAAACAAGAAAAAAGAAAGTCAACCAATTAAAAAAGGAGATCCAAAATCTTAAGGAAGAAAACAACTCCTTGAAAATCAGAATTAGGCAAGAGGAAGCCAGCGAAGTTATAAGAGAACAAGAAATAATCAAACAAAATATAAAAAATGAAAAAATAGAAGAGAATGTGAAACATCTCATAAGAAAAACAACTGATCTGGAGAATAAATCAATAAGAGAAAAGATAAGAATTTTCAGACTGTCTGAAAGCTATGGTTGACAAAAGAATCTTGATACAGTAATACAAGAAACAAAGAAAAGTATCCCAAAGCATTAGAACAAGAGGGGAATGTAGAAATAGAAAAAGGTTACTGATCGCCACCTGAAAGAAATCCTCTGAGGAAAACCCACAGGAATATTAAAGTCAAATTCCAAAACCTCCAGCTCAAAAAAAATCAAAACATTATGGGCAACAAGAAGAAAAAAACAATTTAAATATGGCAGTGCCACAATTAGAAGCACACAAGATCTAGCAGCGATGACACTTAAAAGACCACATGTCACAGAACACTATAGATTGAAAGCAAAAGAACTGGTGTTCCAGTCAAAAATATCATACCCAGTAAAGCTAAGAATAATCCTGAATGAAGAAAATGGGCATTTAATAAACAGTCAGACTTTCAGAACTTTGTTTAAAAAAAAAACCACCTGAATTTAATAGAAAATTTGACATATAAGAGCCAAGAGAAATACAAGGTACTTACCAAAGACTGATTAAGACGGACTCAATAAGGACAAACTATTTATCTTTTATGTATGTAAAATGTAAAGCAAATGTCAAACATTATTACTAGTCATTGGGTAGTTTGTAAGAATGATTAGAGTAGAGAGTATGATGTGATTTTGAAAAGTAAAACTGTTTAGGAACAGCTAAAATGAGTACAAATGAGGTATGGGGGGAAGAACCAACACCAAGGAATTAGATGGGGGAGTAGGGCTGACAGTTCTGAAAGCATACCTGCTGTGATGAATGGGTTCAAGAGGGAACAATATATGTATAGCTAGAAGAGTATAAAAGTCTTCTAAATTCAGAAAGAAATAAAATGCTAAGGGGATAGGGAGAGAGGGGAGGATAAGGGAGGGATCTCTAGAGGGGACAGTGAGGGAATAGGTTAAGGGAGGGGTAGAGAAGGATGTCTAGATTAAGGGAATGGGAGGATAAAGAAGGGATCCCCAGAGAGGGAGTAGGTTAAGCAATAGGAGGTAGAAGTGAAGGAAAAGAGTCAGGAGGGATAGAAAACAAGAGATGCACAAACATAAAACACAGACCAGGAGTAGAATTTTTTAGGGAAAGTATGTTTAAGTATGTAAGCATGTACATATGTATGTGTGTACATATGTGTACACACATATATACATGCCTTCTAGGGGGAGATAAAAAGCACAAAGTAAAAAGTACAAGCAGAGAACAAAAGAAAACTTACAAAGAAGCAAAGAAAAGATGCATAGCTCTTACTACAACACAGTATTTATACATAGGCTTTATTGTAATATATTTTGAATCCTCTTACGTTCTGCTGTGCACAACATGTTTTTTCTTCTTATTTTGTATTAAAGTTTTAATATTTCAGCTTATGATATGCTTATTTTTCTCTTCTTTGTATTTTTAAGTTTTAGTATTTGTCTAAAATAAAATTAAAAATTGTTAAAGTATCACATCTAAAATATATGTGGAATTGACTCAAATTTTCAAAACTAGGAGACTTATCTTCAATAGATAAATGGTCAAAGAAACAGGCAATTTTCAAAGGAAAAAATCCAAGCTATCAACAATCATATAAAAATGCTCTAAAACACTAATAAATGCAAATTAAGGTAACTTTTAGATTCTTCTTCACATGTAGTAGACAAAGATTTCGAATACCAGAAAGCACACAGGAAAAAATGGTATACAAAAACTAAAAGACTGTCCTATTGGGAAAAGGTTAAGCAAATTATGCTATATAAATGTAATCAAATATTATTATACCATAAAAATGATGAATTTGACGATTTCAGAGGAAACTAGGAACACTTCCATGAATTAATGAAAAGCAAAGTGAGCAGGAAAAGAACAATTGATTAAATGACCACAACTTTATGGAGATAAATATGCTTGACAAACTTTAGTAATCTGATCATTGCAATGGCTAACCAATAGTCAGGAAGATTAAGAAGAAAATATAGTTTTCACCTTCTGTCAAAGAGTGATGTAATGGTATAAATTTTATTTAAATGGAGAACAGACACATATATTTTTCAGGCAATACCAATCTGGAAATTTACTCTGTTCAATTATGCATATTTTTGATGAGAGTATTCTTTTTGTTTTGGGTTTGATTTGATTTTTGCTATTGTTCAGTAGAGAGAGAGTGAGTGAGAGAGATGCATGTAAAAATATTTTTTAATTGAAACATCAGGAAGGGCAGCTTCAGAAGAGAAAAAGAAATACGAGAAAAGGTGAAGACATAGCAGGGTGAGGGGCTGAAAGAAAAGTTATCCAAGCAGCTGGGACAGTAAAAAGCAATCACCTAAGAGATAACTTCAGCTGAGTGAATTTTGCTTGATTTGGTTTCAATGACAGCAAATTGCCCTTCAAAGTCACCTAGAGCTGAAAAAAGGTGAATTTCATAAGGAATTTCATAATTCCTCTCTGCCACTAGTTCTGCCTGCCTTGAGAAGGAAAAGTTAAAAGGGCTTTTGCAGCTATTTTGTTATCCTGGTGAGAGCTAAATGACTATGAGCACCACTCTGATTGGACAGTGACACCCCACACTCTTTTCTCTTCTTCCATCCCTTCCAATGTGCTTTACACAAGTTGTACTCCATCACAGGCAGATTACCTCTATAGTCACATTTTTTACCCCTTTCCTCCAACTCTTTGGACCATATTTTCCTGTGGAGGTCTTACATTCTTACATTTTTCTTAACTCAGCAGTCTGGAGTCTGAGGAGGTAGAAAAAAGATTGTCTGCTTCCCCAGTCCCTACGCATCTCTCAATATGAAACTCTTGGTATCTGTTGATACATTCTTTACATTCTAACCTTCTTTTTTCTCCTTGGTGACTTCAGTGCCTGGCTGGTATTTGTCCACCACACCTCAGTGTCAATACTGATGTTGGTGACTTATTCATCTGCACAGTTCTTTCCCTCCTAAAATTCTCTAGTTACCTTTCACTTATCCACATTATCATAGCTACACCCTGATCTATCCTTAAGATCCTGAACTTCAAACGCAGCCTCTTTACCACATTCATTTATTTATATATTTAGGAAGTATTCAAGAAAATTTCCTATATGTCCATTGTGTTCTATGTTAGATAGTAGGGTACATAAAAAGATGAGAAAGGAAATTTTAGTTGGGTGGCACAGTGAGCAAAAAGCACTGGACTTGGAATTGATAAGAACTGAGTTCAAATCCTGCTTCAGATACTTAATATCTGTGTGACCTGGACGAGTCCCTCAATCTCTCAGGCTCAGTTTCCTCATGTGTAAAATGGGATGATAATGGCATGTACCCAACAGTGTTGTTGTGAGTATCAAATGAGATAATATTTGTAAATGGCTTTGGAAATCGTAAAGTGTTATGTAATTACTACCAATCATGGTAATAGTTACCATTTATGTAGCAACTACTCTATTGTAGGCAATGTGTTACATGATTTACAGAAGCTCTCCCCTCTGAGCCTCACAACACCATTCTGGGAGATGGGCGCTATTAGTATTCCAGTTTTACAGTTGAGGCAACTAAAGAAGACAGACGTTCAGTCATTTGCCCAGGACCACACAGACAGGAGTGTCTCACAGTCCACTGCGCCACCTCGGTGCTTACATAAAAGTTAGCTATTATTAATGTCATCATCGTCATCCTTGCAACTAACTTTCCAGGTTACATAGTTAGAATATGAACCATCAGAGAATTCATATGTCAAATACGCAGCATTTTTAAATCACCTTAAAATCAAGGAATATTAATTCTTGAATATCGTTTCCTCATCCGTAAAAATAAGGATATTGGACAAGAGGTCCTCTAAGATCTCTTCCATCTATGTCTCTATGAGCTTATAATCAAATGATTGTGTGAATTACTGTTCTGTTTGATTCATCTCAACAAACATTTATTCAATCCTAACCACCAGAGCTACAAAAGGCAAAAACTTGAACAGTTCTTGACCTCAGGGTACAACATACTTATGAAGATAAGGAACAATTTGAGGCAGTGAAACAGACAAACCTGGAGGGCATTAAGGAAGTTTTCACAGAGTAACATTTATGCTGTTTATCTTTGTAGCATATCTCACATATTTCACTTTCTTCTGACACTGCCACCACTCTAGCGAAGGTCCTCAGCACCTCATACCTGGACTATAACAATAACTTGCTAGTGGGTCTGCTTGCCCCAAGTCTCTCCCCACTGCAATCCATCCTCCACTCAGCTGCCAAAGTGCTCTTCCAGGTACATGTCATCCCCCTACACAATAAACTCTAGTGGCTCTCTATTCCTATCTAGGATCAAATATAAAGTCCTCTGATTTTCAAAGCTTTCCCTAAACACACACACACACACGCATGCACGCACGCACATACGCACATCCCTTTCAGCATATCCCCCTCCTCATACTCCATAATCCACTAACATTGGCTTCCTTGCTGTTCTCCTCAACTCTCAACTCTGGCCATTTTTATTGGCCACTCCTGGGATTCTTTCCCTCCACATCTCCCCCTGCTTCCTAGTTTCCCTATAATCCTCCAAATCCCAGGTAAAATCTACCTTATTTAGGAAGCTTTTCCAAATCCACCTTAATTCTAGTGCCTTTCCTCTGTTATCTCCAATTTATCTTACACATAGCTTGTTTGCATGTAATCATTTGTATGTCATCTCACCTGTTAGACTGTGGACTGTAAGGTTCTTGAGAGCAGGGACTGTCTTCTGTCTTTTTTTGTATCTCCAGTGCTTAGCAAAATATCTACCACATAGTAATCAATTAATAAATATATATTTACTGACCATGTATCACACCACTTCTCATTTATCAGAGGATTTTTTTCAATTGTTCTAGTTGTTTGATGATAAAAACATTTCAGTCTGACTAATGGAGGTGGCTGGTCTTGTTCTCTTCAGTTTTTGTGGTCTTTATCTCTTCTCATTTTCCACTTTCATGGCCATACTGAGCAATGTCACATCTTTTCTTAGGTCTCAGTAGACCCTCACAATTCTCCATTAGAGATTGTCTGGTATATAGAATGACTGTGGAATCAGAGAACCTAGGTTCAAATCCTGCCTCTGATATTTAATACATATGTGATGTTGGACTAATCACTTAACACACAACACTATAATGTCCTCTAGAAAGGGAGTGCCAATTGACTGCCCTATGGTTTCACTCATCACCTTATGACTTCCTAGAGTAGACCATAATCCCCTTCCCCATTTACCACTCCCTATAAGTGTTGTGTACCTCTTTAGAATGTGTTATCCTTGAAGACAGAGAATGTCTTGGATGTGTTGCTATATCCTCAATGGTATACACTAAATACTTACCAAATTTTTTTTTTCATTCTCTGTACCTCAGTTTCCTCACCTATAAAATGAGGGAATTGGACTAAATGACTTCTGAGGTCCTATATAGCTAGATCTGTGACCCCACAATTCCCCTTCAGCCCCAGAATACTCCTTCCCAGGCTGTTTCTGCCTTAAAAACTCATCTTGCCCTAGAGTAGCTTCCTTTGGTCAGCTCAGGGCCAGAAGAAAATAAAAAAGATCAGACATGGATCAGAAATTTGGATTTTGAAGGATCCTTAGAGGCTATCTAGTCCAACTCTTTTTTTTTTTTTACAGATGAGGTAACTGGTTAAATGACTACTTAAAGTCACCTAGGTAGTAAATCACAGAGATGGAGTTTGACCCTGCCTCTTCAGACTTTCTTTAGAAGAAAAGGCAATATTCTATATCCTGCCCTACTATCTCCTTCAATACCCTAGTCACCTCTAGGCCCCTTTATTAGATGCTGTTCATCCTCATTCAGGGGTGGGGATAGAGGCCTCTAGGTCTTTTGACTGAGTCCAAATTTTACAGAACAAATCCCCTTAACTGTTCTGTGAGGTTTGGATTCAGTCAAAGGACTGCTCTTGAGGACCAAGAAGGTCACATATGGCCTCAAAGCCATAGGTTTCCCATCCCTGTAATTTGGAGGTCGTTTTATTCCAACCTCTCTACAACCTCCCTCCCCCAACAAATACACCCTCAACAGAAGAAAATTCAGCTCGTGTGATGTTGAGAGCTGAAGTAAGAACTGTTTTAATGCCAGTTCTGCCACTTATTTTCTATGTAATAACTTGATTAAAGTGCTTCACCTCTCTCTGCCTTAGTTTTCCCCTGTACAAAATAAATATAGGATCAGCACATTCTTAAGGTCCCCGCCAACCACAGGTGCATTGTTCAGGGTCTGCTGGATTCAATTCGAGCAAGGATTTTCCTCTGGGGATGTGATGATCATGACCCTTCACCAGATTGGTTGCCTCCCTCTCTTTGTGCCCCACTGCACTTCTAGGGACCAAGCAAGAGAGTAGTTCTCAGTGCCCTTTCTTTCATCCCTGCTTTTGCAGTAATCTATAAAGAAGCGCTCACTTGGGAGCACCTGCAGCCCCTTTAAACCCGAGAAGGAACTTGCTTAACCTTACCTGAGTCAAAAATGTGTGCTCCCCAGGTTCACAACAGCATCCTTGAGATGAACAGTATACTGACCTGCAGAACAGAAAGCTGCTTGTTACTCCAAAAGCATTAGTCAGCTTGTGCTCACTCAGTTTAACAACACTCTGGAAAGCCAATCACGTTTGGTTTCGGTTTATTGTAAATAGTTACGTTTCGTTTCTCAGATCATCTCCTTGGCACCAGGCTAGTAATGGAGTAGGAAAGAAATGATTTGACTGAACAAGAGGTAAAGAGAGGAAATGAAAGGAAAAGCTAAAAAAAAGAGAGAGAGAGAAAAAGTGAGGGCAAGAGGAAAAGAAAACGAAAAGTAGAAAGAAGGAAAGAAAACAAAAGAAGAGGAGAGGAGCCTTCTCAGGTTTTAGACAGCACAAAAGACAGGCTTGAGGTGAGAAGATCACAAAGGGGGAAAAGAAAAAGTCTTTAAGGATGCCTTTAATCAATGGCAGAAATGGAACAGGATACAGAATGATACAGTGGAAAGTGGGTTGAGGATGAAATCAGAGAACCTGGGTGCAAATCTCAGCATGCTTCTGGCTACATATGTGATCCCTTGGACAAATCACTTTACTTCCATGAACCTCAGTTTTTTTAAATTGTCAAATCAGGAGATTAAACCAGAAGAGCTTTAAGTTTCCTTTTTTCAGGTACAAGAGATTACAATTTGTGGTGGAGGTAGGGAGTTCTGCAATGAGAGATATAAGAACTTATGATTGCTCTCAAAAATAGGAAAATAGACACATCACCATTTGAAAAAACTGAAGTTCTAGCAGAGGGAAAATCAAAATGATTGTTGTCACATATATGTCAATTAGCTAAAATTTATGAAGTGTTTATGTGGCAAGCACTAGAATAAAAGCAGGGAATAAAAAGAAAAAGCAAAAACAGCCTCAGCCCTCCAGGAGTTTGCATTCCAGTGGGGGAAGCATTGTATAAATCAGAATACAACAGATAAATATAGAGTAGATAGAAGGTTACCTGAGACAATGGCATTAGCAGCAATGGGGGACCAAGATAGAACTTCTAAAGGAACCCATGCTTCAACTGAATCTTAAAGGAAGCCAGGGATTCTAAGAAACGAATGATTGGAAGGGAGAGAATTTCAGGCACAGGAGAAGCCAGTGGAAAGGCACAAAGAAGAAAAATGAAGCATTAAAGGAACAGTAAGTAAACCACTAAGGTTGGGTCTTAGAGCATCTGGAAGGAACTAGAATGTATAAAGACTGGAAAGGTTGCAAAGAGACTTATTGGAAAGACCTTTAAATGCCAAATGACTTTCTATTTCATCCTGGAGTCCATGAGGATCTACTGAAGTTTATTGAGATAGATGTGACATTGTAAGACCTATGCTTTAGGCAAATCTCTTTGGCAGCTGAGTGAATAATATATTGGGGTGGGAGGAGAAATAGGCAGGGAGAACAAATAGAAGGCTATCACAATAGTCTAAACAAGAGGTAACGAGGACCTTCACTAAGGTAATGTTGTGTGAGTGGACAAAAGGGGATATACATGAGATATTCTAGAGAAAAACATTACAGCATCTTGCAACTAATTGGATATGTGAACAAAAGAGAGGAGTCAAGAGTGACACTGAGTTTCAAACCTGGGGAATTGGAGGGATGGTGGTACTCGCAACAGTAACAGGAAAGCTCAGAAGATGGAAGGTATGCAAGGAAAGATCACGAGTTCTGTTTGAGACATGCTGCATTGAAGATTATTATAGTTTCCAGCAGGCAGTTGATAATTCAGGATTAGCATTCAAAAGAGACACTAGGATAAGATAAACATAGATATGGGTATCATCCTTGGGAGGTAATGAGATTACCTAGTGAAAGAATAGATAGAGAAAGAGAAGAGAATCCAGGTCAGAGCCTGGAGGCAGGAGGAACACAAAGAATTAGTAGGTGTAATATGAGTGAAGATTGGAGAAAAGAGACTAAAAAGAAGTAGTCAGGGAATAGGAAGAGAAGCCAGAGAAAGCATTTATAAAACTCCAAAAAGAGAATTGGATCAACATTGTCAAATGCTGCAAATAGGTCAGGAAAGATGAACGTTGAAAAGAGGGTACTAGATTTAACAACTTTGAAGAGCAGTTTTGATTAAACTACAGATCAGAAGACAGATCATAGACAGTTTAAAAAATAAAGGTACTGATTATGGATGAATTTTTTCAAGAAAGTTAGCTGTGATGGGGAAGAGAGCTATATAATGATAGCTACATAATAATATAATATAACAACATAACACAATATGATATAATGTAAAGTAATGTAATATAACATAATATCATGTAATATATATAATGTAATATCGTGTAACTGATGGGCACAGCTAGGATCTTAAGAATTTTTTTATGGGTGGAGTACACTTGGTGTGTTTGTAGGTGACAGGGAAGAAAACTAAGTATTCATGGACCATGTGAGTCAACAGCACATTAGGAAAGAATGTAAATGGATTAGATAAACCCAAACTTATTTTCTTAGTGCTATACCCATTAACATTTACAGCATCTGCCATCAAATCACCCTTTCTTATTTTTCAAATGTATTTATCTATTTGCTTTCAATTTTCAACAATCACTTCCATAAGTTTTAAATTTTCTCACCCTCCCTCCCCCAAGATGGCATGAATCTTATATGGGCTCTACACATACATTCTTATTAAACACATTTTCACCTTAGTCATGTTACATAGAAGAATTAAAACAAATGGAAGAAAGCATAAATAAAACTAAACAAAACAAAACATAACAAAAGAAAAAATAGTTTGATTCATTCTGCATTCTGACTCCATAGTTCTTTTTCTGGAAGTGGATGGCATTTTGCATCATGAGTCCTTTGGAAATGTTTCAGGTCCTTGCCTTGCTGTGGAGGACTAAATCTATCAAAAACAGTCCTCCCACACTGTCAAATCACTCTTTATTTATTGCTTTCTTTATTGCCCTTTATAACTCTGTAAATGTTCTATCTGCAAATACTTGACTCAAAACAAGGGAACAGGGAGTTCAGAAGCCAAGTTGAGATAACCAAAAAAAAAAAGTGAGAAGGGCTGTTGTTTGTCTAGGGAGGGAAAGAAAGCAAAAACAGGGAACACGCAGAGGTACAGAAGGACAGTAAGTCCAGCTGAGCAGGAAGGAAGGTGATCCTAGATAGAATTAGTGGGAATTAACTTTAGCTGATCAATAGAGAAGAGCAAGAGAAAGGAAAAAGGAAGAAAACATTTTCTCAAGATTTAATAAATAAATATTGTTAATATTAATACTAGTAATATTGTTAAATAATAATATTGTTATTATTGTTCCCTGTGCTATTTTCCAAACTGCTTTCAACCACTCTATTCTTCTCTCCTTCACATCCATCTCATCCCCATCACATACTTTCAATATCTACCTCCCACCAATCATCATCCAAAATCTCAAATGCAAGTAACTCTCCTTGATACCATCCCATAATTTCTTCTTTCTTCTTTAATCTTTCCAGATTAAGAGAATTGAGAGTCAGGAGATACTTGAGTTCAAATTCTGTCTCTAATATTTTAGTGGACTATGACTAGGACTGAGGTTAAGGTTGGGTAGGTGATAGCTGCCATCCAGCATTTGTCCCATGAGATTCCTTTAGTTTCTATTACTGAATAGGTTTTATTTCTCTAGAAACAGCTGACCTAGGCAATGAGCTATATAATGCAAGTGATCCAATTGCCAAATCCAAAGACCTTTTCTCAATCTTCAACCTTCGTGATCACCTCCAACCTTTAATCCTATAGATCATCCTCATCAGAAAGGGCCAGTAAATGGTCAACATAGTGTTTTCTCCTTGACAACACTAGGAGAAAGGCCATGAGCAGAACAGAGATCCACACATAACATTCATCAATCTAACCAAGGCTTTTGATACTGTCAGTCATGGAGTCTTTTGGAAGATCATAGAAAAATTTGGTTGCTCAGAGAAATTCATTGCATTGTATACCAATCTCACGATGGCATGCTTACACAAGTTCTGGATAATGGACAACGCTCTCATGCTTTCCCATTCACCAATGGAGCGCAGTAGGACTGTGTGCTTGTTCCTGTGCTTTTTAACATGATGTTTTCAACATGTTGTCAGAAACCTTCAAGGAGGATGAAGATTAGCATTAAGTTCAACTACCAAACGAACAGTAAATTATTTAACTTGAAAAGGTTACAAGCCAGGACTAAAGTAAAGGGAGAGTTAGGGCATGACTTTTTGTTTTCAGATGATTGTACAGCCACTGAGGCTGAGATGTAACAAAATATGGATTGATTCTCTGCCACTTGTGATAATTTTGGCCTAACAATTAACACCAAGAAATCAGAGATTCTCCACCCTCCAGCACCATATCATCCATATATGAAACCATCAGTTACAGCTAATGTAGAAATTTTGAATACTGTGAATAAATTTACTTATCTTGTCAATATACTTTCCAGGGATATACACATAAGGTTGACACATGCATTGCCAGAGCTAGCTCAGCATTTGGGAGGTTCCAAAAGTGTGTATGGAGAGAAGAGATATTGGGCTACCTACCAAACTGAAGGTCTACAGAGCCACTGTGCTGACCTCATTACTGTTATGTCTATGAAACCTAGACAGTCTAACTGGACCATGCCAGAAAATTGAACCACTTCCATCTGAATTGTCTTAGGAAGATTCTGAAGATCATCTTCCAAGATAAGGTACCAGACAATGAAGTCCTTTCTTGAGCTAAACTGTCAGTCATTCAAACTCTACCATAGAGAGCACAACTCTGATAGCCTGGCAACATCATTTGAATGCCAAATGTACTCATGCTTAAAAACCTGTTTTACCAAGAACTCACACAAGGCAGGCACTCACATGGTTCCCAGAGGAAGCCATAGAAGGATACTCTCAAAGTATCTCTGAAGAACTTTGATATTGATTGTGAGACATGTAAAACACTGGCACAGATTCTCTCAGTATGGCATGTCCACATCAAAGAAGGTACTATACTTTATGAGCAAAGCAGAATTGCAGAAGTTCAAAAGAAATGTGAGATAATGCAACTTTAGAGACACCTCCGTCCCAAATAGTCATATAGACGATGTGTGGCTGAGCTCATATTGGTAGACTCGGCCACAGCTGGACACACTGTACATCGACTGCAACATATGGGATATCATTTTGATCCTCTTTGCGCCAAAGGACAAACCATACCAATTAGAATCTGCCTCCCTGTAACTTCCACTCACTGGTTCTAGTTTTGTAGTCTGGAGAAAATAGGACAAGTGTATTCCTTCCTCTGGAATCATCTCCCTTTATTTCAGTATGGATAGAATTAAATTAATATATCAGTAGTTCTGTAATCTCACCAACAGGTATGGCCTTTAACAATGCAGATCACAACACATCCATGCCTGCCCATTCTTTTTTGTCTCTTCTTCAAGTATTTCCAGTTCATTTATAGAGCATACTAATAGAGCACACAGACTGTCCTCAGTAATCCCTTCTCTTATCATGGCATACCTCTCTTTTGAAAAGAGAGCTTATATACTATCAGGTACAATCCCTTTAAGGAAGGGATAATTAACCTTTTTGTGTCATGGACCACTTTGGCAGTATGGTGAAGATCATGAAGCCCATCTCAGAAGGATATTTTTAAATAAATAAAATGTATAGGATGAAAAAGGAATTGTATTGAAGTAAATGATTCAATTATATTGAAATAATGAACCCCCAGGGAAGTATCCTTATTTTATTTTCTTTTTTTCTTTCATTTTTCAAATTGCTTATTTTTTTAAATTTTGAATTCCAAGTTCTCTCCCTCCAGCGCCACCCACACCTGTTGAGGAGGCAAGCAATTTGATAAGAATTTTACATGTGAAATCACTCAAAACATTTCTTCATTAGTCATGTCACAAAAAGGCGAGAAAAAAATCAAAAATTTAAAAATATATACTTAAGTTTGCATTTAGAATTCATCAGTTCTCTCTCTAGAAGTGGAGAGAGTTTTTCAGCATGAGTCCTTAGGAATTGTCTTGGATCATTGTATTGATCAGAGTAACTGTCTTTCACAGTTGATAATCATTACAACGCTGCTGTTGTTGTGTACAGTGATCTCCTGGTTCTACTCAGTTCGCTCTGCATCAGTTTATGTAGGTCTTCCCACATTTTTCTGAAACTATTTCCCTCATAATTTCTTATAGCACAATAGTATTACATCACAATCAAAGCTTGTTTAACCATTCTCCAATTGATGGGCAGTCCCTGAATTTCCAATTCTTTGCCATCACAAAGAGATATATATATATATTTGCATACAAATCTTTGTATATATTTGTACATAAATATTTGTACATATAGGTCTTTTTCTTTTTTTGTTGATCTCTTTCAGGTACAGACCTAGCAGGAATATTGCTAGGTTAAAGGGTATGGACAGTTTTATAGCCCTTTGGGCAAAGTTCAATATTGTTCTTCAGAATGGTCGGATGAGTTAACAACTCCAACAACAGTACATTAATATATTATTTTATTGTATTTATATATATATATATATATATATATATAGTTATACCTATTTTCTCTTATCACTTCTGATATTTGTCAATTCTGATAGCTGTGAGGTGGTTCCTCAGACTTGTTTTAATTTGTCTTTCTTTAATCAATATGACTTGGAGCATTTTTTAAATATGACTATGGATAATCTTGATTTCTTCTACTGAAAACTGCTTGTTTATATTCTTTGATAAATTATCAATGGGGGAAAGGTTCTTGTTTTTTTAAAAAAAGATTGACAGTTCCCTATACATTTTACAAAAGACACCTTTATTTGAAAATTGTGTTGTAAAAAAATTTTTATATGACTTATCTATAGTACCTTTAATCAAATAGTTTCCCTTATTATCTCTTTTAATGAGGGCTATTTTTGGTTTTGCTTTTTCTGAGGTCACAGTTGCTACCCCTGCCTTTTTTACTTTTTTTAACTTTTACCTTTTCTGCTTCAGCTGAAAAATAATAGATTATATTTCATATACCTATTTTAACTCTACCTGTATGTCTTTCTGTTTTTAGTGTTTCTTGTAAACAGCATATTGTTGGATTGCAGTTCTAATCCATTCTTCTAGTTGCTTCCATTTTATGGGTGAAACTCATCCCATTCATATTCGGAGCTATGATTACAATGTATTTTCCTTCATCTAAGTTTAACCTTCTCTCTCTCTCTCTCTCTCTCTCTCTCTCTCTCTCTCTCTCTCTCTCTCTCTCTCTCTCTTTCTCTCTCTCTCTCTCACTTTATCCTGGCATTTCTCAAAAATCTACTTTGCTTCTGACCATTGCCTCCCTTTATCTGCCTCCCTTTTAACATCCCCTACTTTTCTCTTATTGCCTTACCCTTCTATTTCCCTGTTGGGTAAGATAGTTTCCTCTACCCAAATGAGCATGTGTGTGTGTGTGTGTGTGCATGTGTGTGCATATAGCATGTGTATGTATGTATGTATGTATGAGTATATTCTTTTCTCTTTAAACCAATTCCTGTGACAGTGAGGTTCTAGAATTGCCCATCACCACCATCACCAACCATTTTCTCTTCCACTATAAAACCTCTCCTTACCACCTCTTGTATGTGCAATAATTTCTTCCATTTTTGTCTCTCCCATCTACCTTATTCCAGTGCATCCCTCTTTCTCACTTCACTGTTTAAAATCATCACAACATAATCAACTTATACCCATGCATTCTGTCTATAGAGACTCCTTCAAACTGCCCTAATTATGGTAAAGTTCTTTGGAGTTACATATATCATCTCCCATGCAAGAATGTAAATAGTTAAACTGTATTGTGTCTCTTGTGATTTAGCTTAATGTTTACCTTTTTATGTTTTTCTTGGGTCTTCTGTTTGAATGTCAGATTTTCTGTTCAGGTCTGGTCTTTTCAACAGGAATGATCAAAACTTTTCTATATAATTAAATATCCACTTTCCCTGCTAGAGAATTAGGCTCATTTTTGCTGTGTTGGTTATTCTTGGTTGTAATCATAGCTATGTTGCCTTCATGAATATGAAATTCCAAGCCCTCCACCTCTTTAAGGTAACCATGTAACCACCATATGTGAATGTTTTTCTGTTAGGGGACCTCAACTTTCTATTTTCAGAACTAGGTAAACCTAACCATGAAATAAAGAAAGAATTTAAAGAAGTGAATAGAAATTTAGAAAAATTAAATATTGACAGACCTCTAGAAAAATTGAATGGGAATAGAAAGAATTTACCTTTTTCTCAGAAATACACTTACACAAAAACTGACCATGTATTAAGACATAAAAACCTAACAATAAATGCAGAAGAGCAGACATATTAAATGCATCCTTTTAAGATAACGAAATAGGGGAGTGGAGCCAAGATGACAGAGTAGAAAGACAACCTACTGTAACTCTCCCCCCACAGTCCATAAGTTATCTGTAAAAAATGACTCTAAACAAATTCTAGAGCAGGAAAAGCCAGAGAACAACAGAGTGAAAGAAATTTCCAGCCCAAGACAACCTAGAAGGTTGACAGGAAAGATCTATCTCACTGGTTTTGGAGCAGAGCGCAGCCCAGCCTTGGCCACGTGAAGTGGTAGGGACAGGACTGAAGCAGGTCTAAGGGGGCAGAATTTCCCAGCAGCAGCTGCAGTTTCCAGATTCCTCAATCCTCAAATGCCAGAAAGTTTTAAGCACAGGTCTGGTACATAGCAAGTTCTTAATAAATGTTTGTTGGCTTGCTGTTGACTTAGAACTTAAAGAGTACTTAGCAATTACAGTTAAACTTCCCCATTGCATATATGATGAAACTGAGTTCCAGAAGGGTTGAGTTACTTCTCTAAGCCAATGAAAGCCTCAATGACCTCTCATCCAACAACAATCCTCTTGGTTTCTGCCAAGAAAATTCAGTGGAATACTAGGTGAAATGTTCTTTTATCAGCCTAATAGCATATGTGAGCAATAACAGCTTTGTCCTGAAACAGCGTGAGTAGGACCAAAGTCAAATATATTCCAAGGTATTTTTTCTGTGCATGATTTTGCAAAGAAATAGAGCCATTTGCTCCTATTTATTTTGATCAAAACCTTTATTTGAAAATGTGGACATGTAATATATTAAAATGTAATTTTCATCTTTTTCAAGTTTTTAAAGGAATAAAATCTTTCAGAGAATGATAAAGTAATAATATTCTTCAAATATATGGTGATCTGGAATGTGTTTTCTTATTCTGACATAAAATTGTTCCAAAAATCTTCAATATTTTGCTTCTCTAAGGAATTATAATATAACTTATTTCTCCAGTTTTACCATATCGCAATGTGAAATTAATCTCATATATTGAGAAAAGTTGCCAATAGTGGCAACTTATCCTTTAAAAATAAAACACCTTATTGAACATTATATGTTTCTGTCTTCATATAACCCATCACTTTACACTTATAAATTATACAATTTTATAAATCCAAAATTTAGAAATTTAGAAATCCTAATTCAGTTACTGATGTAACTGATGTGTGTAAACACCCAAGTTATTTCTACAGAAGAGGAATTACATATCACAAATGATCCAATTTTTCTTTTCTCCTACAAATTCAAAGCAAACCCCAGAATCACTTGCTCCAGACACAATGCAGTCAAACAAAGCTGCAGATACTGGTGACAGAATTCCAAGGAAGAAGCTAGGTCTGTGATATTTCTGTCACAACCTTTTTCAGCACCTGTTTATCAGTCAATCAGGGGAAATCATGGGGGCTGAAGACACTCCAACTCTGTGGAAACTCTTTCCAAAAATAGTCCCAAGCTGATCACTTGCTGAATAGAAGTAAATGATTGGCAGTCTTTAGCATTTTTGACTGGGCACACCAACTGTCTTACAATAGCCAACATTTTTTAAACTACTAAACTCTACTTTGATTGGACAGCTGATTTCCTTCTTTGGCATATTCTTCCTTCCTCTTTGCTTTCCCAAGGAGGGAGTGTCACATCCTTTCTCATTACTCTTTGTTTAGCTGGCAGTTTATGAAATTATTAGACAGCTGTCTACAGTTGTCTCACACCAATCGCTCTGCTTGCAAGAGAATGTTGGTTTGGTTTTTTTGGGTTTTTTTTCCTCAGAACAATGATGGTAAGATGCAGGTCAAAGTTAAAAACTAGTTGACTAGAAATACAAAATATTTATTGATTTAACTTTGAATGAACATCAGTGTCACTTTTACTTGAAAATCAAGTTAATTTGCTTAACTATTTTGCATAGTAGTACATTACATTATTTGAGTTACAGGAAGTTTAGCATACCAGTTTTTTGATGCCAAAGCAATGGCATTAAGAGTAATTAACTTCTAATGGTTTGAGATATTAAAATGACATGCATTCCTACAAAGATTAATTGGTTTACCACAGAGGCCTTAACTAGAAAAAAAAAGACCATAAATGAAGATATCTATGGTCAAATAATGACTAAGATTAATTAAACTGTAAATACTTGTCAATAATAATAACTAACAAGCAGTTGTTGCATTTTGTAGCTATTTTTACTAGGCCACTGCAGTAAATTTCTTTACTAAGAGTTATTTCTGTCTACTGGATAACTGTTAATATGAAGAAATTGTTGGAGTATTATGGGTTCTAGTATAAGAGGTATAGCTCTTTAAAGGTCTTTATAATTCTTTAAAGCTTGCAAATAATTTTACAACTATTTACAAACATCAGATGATCCTTACGGTATCCCTGTGGGATAGATACTATTACCATTTCCATTCTACAAATGAGGGAAACTAAAGTTCATTAACATTAAATGAGTGGCCCACGGTCACACAACTAGTAAAGGAAAGAGGAAGAATTCAAACCCATTCCTCTTTTGACTCTATATCCAAGGGTCTTTCCACAACCTTATGAGAACAGTGAAGAGGGATGGGTGGCATTTATGAACTGGGTAACATATATGTGCAGGAGTCTCAGGTCTGATACACCATCAGTTGGCCAAACCATGTCTTTTCCCCCCACTAGATCCCTTCCTGAGTTACTGCTCATTAGGCAGTTGATTTTGCTTGAATTCTCAATACTTTAGAGATGTTGTTACAAGTAATAACAACAACAAATAACATACGACACTTGGAGACTGAAAATCACCGTCTGCATATAATCTTGATTTGTAATCATACAACAGAAACAAGGAGAGGACTCATGCATCCCCAAAGACTAAACTGTAAGTAGCATTTTTTCCACTAACCACAATTGGTAGAATAGGCTTCCTCAGTCAGTGTATTCTCCCATCTTGATACTACCTCAGAACTTAACTATTATACCAATGGTTTATCTATTTTAAAGCATCATTGGTTCATTCCATCTAAATCTTGATTCCATCTAAAAAAAGGCGTGCACCATAAAGAGCTTAATCAAATAAGATAATATTTGTAGAGCACTTAGCACAGGGCCTGGCACATAGTAAGTGCTTAATAAATGCTTGTTCCCTTCACCCTCCCCCACTGAAAAAAAAATACTGAAGAGTAAATATTCTCCTGGGGAGAGTTAGCTCAAGCTTGAAACTCATAGGAACTGAAGTACCTTTGTGAGGCAAAGTGTCTTTTGTTTTTCCTTTTATAAAATCCCCATTAAGTCTGTTTTCTGAATGTGATGTTGCTGATAGATGGGTCATTTCCAAGATCAGCTAGACTTGATCCTTGCTGGGATTAGTCAAGCAGTCATCATGTGTGTCCTAAATCTTTGCTGTTGCAGAATCTCCTCAGTGGGCTGCTCATTGGACTCAGGTTCTATGACTACTGACAGACTTCGTTATCGGCTCCAGGTACTAGCCTCTGAAGCCTCTTCTGATCTTTAGGAACTTTCAAGGTTGTATGCAAAGTTCCATATATAAGTACTCAGTCCCTTACAATCAGGAAAGAAGAAACACACAAGTGACAAAAGAAAAAGAGGCATCATGTGCTGATAGTTACATGACAGCCATGGGGGATGATAAAGCAACTGTGGCATCTACTGCTCCACTCTCCCCACCTGGAGACTCATAGCTCTTTCTCCTCCCTTAAAGGCTGACAGAAAAGAAGGCCAGAGATTGTCACCTTGAAACTTTAGTATGTACACTCAGTTCTGGCTCAGCAGCCAATTATAAGGCTTTTTATGCATATGTAATAAGCCAACAGAAAACTGTCAAGGGATACTTGTGTATGTCCCAAAGTAGGGGGAAGAACCTCTCCATTTTGCAAACACAGAAGCAGTTGTACCAAGCCTTCATGTAGATTGGAGTCATGCAAGCATCTTGCAAGTCCTCTAAGAACTGGTATCTTTTCCAATACAAGAGTATATTATAAGTGATTTTTAATGCTTGACCCCAAAGAAAAGGAGTTTCTTCTGGGTAGGATCTGAAGCAATAATATGAACGTAAGCCCCAAACTGATCATTGGAAAGAAGTGCTCAGAAAATGGCTCTCGTGCACACCAAGCTGTCACCCTATCTGCATGAATTTGGGCCTCATTTTTCTTGCTTATAAAACAAAGGTAGTCATATTTGTCTTATGTACTTCATAGAGTTGCAGTGAGGAAAGAGTTTTAAATAGCTTTAAAGTCAATAATTTCAGGGGCAGCTAGATGGTACACTGGGTAACATACCAGCCCTGGAATTCAGGAAGACGAGTTCTAATCTGTAAGCAGACACTCATTAGATATGTGACTCTGGGCAAGTTACTTAACTTCAACTGCCACAAAAATCCACTAGTTATTATTTCCAACTAGACAAGTTCTGGGTAGCCTTTGGGTAGATTCCCTAACGAGACTTTACAGTAAAATATACATAAGAATCAAACAGAGAAGAGGAAGGAAAGGAAGGAATTTATTTCATGCCTACTATGTGCCATAGACTGTACTAAGTGGTTTATAAATATTGTCTTAATTGATCCTCACAACAACCCTGGGATGTAGGTGCTGTCATTGTCCCTGTTTTACAGATGTAGAAACTGAGGCAGGCAAAGGTTTAAGGAACTTGCCCAGGGTCATACAGTTAGTATGTCTCTGAGTTCAGATTTGAACTCAGGTCTTCCCGACCCCAGGCCCACTGGATCACCTAACTGCCCCAAAAAGATGAGAAAGGATGGAAGAGCTGGGAACTAAATGAGTGGAGAAAGTATCCATAGCAATACAATTATCAAAGAGGGCCTATTAACTCTTGACATTGAATCCCCAGTGGTTAGAATTATGACTTGTACATAATAGGGATTTAGTAAAGACTTGCTGATTAATAAAGTTTGCTGTTTTGAAAAGTATTTTAAGGTAGCAATTGTTTACATCCTATGGCTTCTTTAGGTTAAATGTCCTACTTCCTTCTCTTGATCCTCATGGTATATATCCTAGAGATAGTCAGGTGGTGCAGTGGTTTGGAATCAGGAAGACCTGACTTCAAATTCAGCCTCAGACATTTACTATCTGTGTAAATCCTGGGCAAGTCACTCAATCTCTATTTGCTTCAGTTTCTTCAACTTCAAAGCACTGATAATGTAAGTATCTACTTACCAGGGTTGTTGAGGATCAAATGAGATATTTTTCAAACATTTAGCACAGTTCCTGGCACATAGAAGGTACTACATAAATGTTTATTGCCTCCCTTCCCCTCTCAGTCTCCTTGCCAGTTAAATTATCTTCTTCTGTACACACTTCATTACTGTCTTAAAAGACTGTAAGACTCAGAGTAAAGGAGACATGGGTTCAAGTACTAGCCCTAGCACTGATGGGCTATGTGACTAGCAATAAGCCACTTGGTCTCCTAGGGTAGGTTCCTTATCTATAAAATGGTGATAACATTACTTGCACAACTGCCTCACAAGATTGCATGAGGAAAGTTATAAAAATGCGAGTTACTGCAAAGTATCAGGCATAACTAAACACAATATTAAGAGATGTGGTCTAATCCCCACTACCTGACTCTACGACTAGCTATTACTCTTCCCAATCCAATGTACCAATAATTGTATTTAGCATCACCTGATTACCTGAACATTTGATTTATGTAGGGGGGAGGGAATGGAAGAATCAGCAGGTGATTTCTGATCAATTAAATTTTTCAACTTATTTGACAAAATTACAGGAGTAAGGGGTAGGTAACCAAGACAATGAGTTGTTAAGGATTTCCCCTTTTCAGGCTTTGACAAATTTCATTCACAGTTCATAAAGGGCATGACATCTTGAGTGGCTCATACTCCAGATGCCCTATTCCTAGACTGTAAAGAAATTCAAATCCAATGGACCTAGACTGGTCCATTTACACACTGTAAAAGGCTTTCCTCCTTTTGACTGATGAATGAGTACAAAAGAGGTATAAAGAAGTGTTAATATATCTTGACTTCTTCAGAATATCAGTCATGCTCCAATGACCTTTAAAAACACAGAGCAAACTCTGAGACATGAGAAAAGAAAGTCAGCTTTGGAGTAAGAGCCCAGCTGGGGAGAGGAATTGACCTTTGTCATTTCTTTTAGGTCTCTTCCAAAGACTGTCAGAGGACAGGAGAGGAGATTTCCCCTCTCCCCTCCACCCACTCCTCCATTTTCTTTTTATTAATCTTTAAAAGTTGATGCATTGGGAGTGGAAAGGAAAAGGTAGAATGGGGTAAAATTATCTCACATAAAAGAAGTACAAAAGAGATTTTACAGTGAAGGGAAAGGAGGGTTGTGTTGAGCAAACCCTTGAACATTATTATCATCTATCAATCTGAATTGCCTCAAAAAGTCAACATACACACTCAGTTGAGTATAAAAATTTATCTTACCCTACAGAGAATGGGAGGGAAGGGATATTGGCTACAATTAGGGTGGAGAGGATTGGGTGAAGTGATAGAAGAAAAGAAGGGAAAGTTTTTCCACAAACAAAATCAATGCAGCCAAAATTAGAAGGAAAGCATAAAACTTGGTGGGGGAAAGGGTGTTACTGCAAGTTCCTCTGGTAAAGGACTCATTTCTGAGTCAAATTTATAAGAATACAAGTCATTATCCAAATGACAGACTGTCAAAGGATGTGAACAGGCAATTTTCAGAGGAAAAAAATCAAAGTGATCTATAGTCATAGGAAGAAATGCTCTAGGGGCAGAGCCAAGATGGCGGAGTAGAAAGACTCACCTATGCTAGGTCCGAACCCACAGCCCATGGCTTTCCTCTAAAAAGAACTCCCAACAAACTCTGGAACAGTAGAAGCTGCGCAGCAACACAGCGAAGGAGATTTCTGTTCCAGAGAGCCCTAAAAAACTGACCCCATAGGTCCATCCTGCCCTGGATGGGAGCAGAGCCCTGCCCTGCCCTGGCCACGTGGTACTGAGAGGAGCGAGCAGATCCGAGCAGGCTTCAGGGACAGTATTTCCAGCGGCCATGAAGGTCGCTCCTCCCACAGATTCACAGTTCAGTGAGAGAGACAGGCTGAGAGGGGAGTGAGGTGTCTCCAGGACTTGGACCCCCTCGGGAGGCAGCGGCATGGTGGCCAGAGACTCCCGGAGCAGGCGGCCAGAGGCTCCCAGAGCAGGCAGGAGCTGGGCAGCAGCTCCATTACAAAAGGTCTCTGCATAAACCCCCTGAGGGAACTGAGCCTGGGATGTGGCCCTGTTCCCACCTGAGAACGTGATTTAATCTTAGGCTGAATAGCAGCCAGGCCTGCCTCCAAAAGCCCTGAGGCTGGGAAGCAGCATCTGAATCTCAGACCCCAAGCACTAGCTGGGCAGACCTGGTGGGGGGGGGGGTTGGAGAGGACTCTCAGAAGTCAAGTAACTGGCTGGGAAAATGCCCAGAAAAGGGGAAAAAACTAAGACCATAGCAGGTTATTTTTCTTGATAAGATGATTCCAACCTTCATGTCTGAAGATGAAGAAGAAAACTGCTTACCATCAGGTAAAGACATAGGAGTCAAGGCCTCTGTATCCCATACATCTGAAATATGTATCCCAAGGGCTCAGTCCATGGAAGAGCTCAAAAAGGATTTTGAAAATCAAGTTAGACAGGTGGAGGAAAAACTGGGAAAAGAAATGAGAGAGATGCAAGAAAAGCATTAAAATGGGTCAATACCTTAATAAAGGAGGCCCAAAAAAATGCTGAAGAAAATAACACCTTGAAAAATAAGCTAACTCAATTGGCAAAAGAGGTTCAAAAAGCCAATGAGGAGAAGAATGCTTTCAAAAGCAGAATTAGTCAAGTAGAAAAAGAGGTACAAAAGCTCACTGAAGAAAATAGTTCTCTCAAAATTAGAATGGAACAGATAGAGGCTAATGACTTTTTGAGAAACCAAGAAATT
>CM053774.1:58492075-58513476 GCA_028658325.1 Potorous gilbertii | reverse complement strand
CAAATGGGGAGAAAATTTTGGAACACAAAATCTTGTGAAAATGAATGTAAAAAGTTAAATAAATAAATTTATAAAAAAAAAAGGAAGAAATGCTCTAAATCACTGTTAATTAAAGAAGGGCAAGCTAAAGTAAGTCTGTGGTACCACTTCATACCTATAAGATTAGCTAATATGACAGAAAAGGAAAATGACACATGTTGAAGGGGAGGGGGGAAAATTATGATACTAGGGCAGTTGTGAACTGATCCAACCATTCTGGAGAACAATTTGGAACTATTCCTGAAGAGCTATAAAACTGTTCTTTTTATTAAAAACTTTTTTATATAAAACTTTTAAAATATTTCATTTTCTCCAATTGTATGTAAAATCATTAACTTTTTTTAATTTTGAATTCCAAATTCTTTCTTCCTCCTTCCTTGCCCTAACCTCATTCTAAGAAGGCAAGCATTATGAAAGATGGTATACATTTGTGGAAGAAAACACAAAAAAAAAAAAGAAAAAGAGAATGAAAGAGAAGAAAGAAAGAAAGAGAGGAAGGAAAGAAGGAAGGAAGGAAAGAAGGAAGGAAGGAAAGAAGGAAGGAAGGAGAAAGAAAAGGAAAGGAAAAGAAAAGAAAGATATGTATTTTATTTTTCGGTCTGTATTTAGATTCCATCAGTTCTTTCTCTGGAAGCAGACCATTTTTCATCATGGGATTGTCTTGAATCACTCTATTGCTTAGAATAACTAAGTCGTTCACAGTTGTTCATCATACAATATTGCTATTATTTTGTATAATGTTGTCATTTTGCTTGCTTCATTCTATATCAGTTAAGGTAAGTCTTGCAGGTTTTCTGAAAGCATTTGTGCTCTCTATTTCTTGTAACACATAACAATAACAGTAACACATTATGAACATATACGATTAGTTCAGCCATTCCCCAACTGATGGATATCACCCCAATTTTCAATTCTTTGCCACCACAAAAAGAACTACTATAAATACCCTTGTGCAAATAGGTTCTTTTCCCATTTTTTAATCTTTTTGGGATATTGGACTAGTAGTGATATTGCTGGATCAAAAGGAATACACCATTTTATAATCCTTTTGGGCAAAATTCCAAACTGCTTTTCAGAATGGTTGAATCAATTCACAACTCCACCAACAATGTCCAGTTTTCCCATATCCACTCCAATATTTGTCATTCTTTTCTATTAGCCAGTCTTATAAGCATGAGGTGGTACCTCAGAGTTTTTTTAATCCATTCCTGTAATCAATAGTGATTTAGAACATTTCTTCATATGACTCTAGATAGCTTTGATTTAATTTTCTGAAAACTGCCTGTTCATAAACTTTGACCATTTGTAAATTAGGGAATGACTTGTATTCTTATAAATTTAACTCAGTTCTCTATATAATTGAGAAATGAGAAATCAGAGATACACGCTATAAAAATTTTTCCGTTTTCTGTTTTCCTTCTAATCTTGATTACGTTGCTTTTGTTGGTGTAAAACTTTTTTAATTTAATATAATCAAAATTATCTACTTTACCTTTCATAATGCTCTCTATCTCGTTTCATCCTTGTGTATACCCTTTGACATAGTGATACCACTATTCAGTCTGTATCCTAAATAGATTTAAAATAAAAGTAAAGGACCAATATGTACAAAAATATTTATAGCAATTCTTTTTCTGGTGAATTGGAAATTGAGGGGATGCTCATCAATTGAGGAATGAATGAACAAGTTGTGGTATATGATTATGATAGAATACTGTTGTGTTATAATAAATGACAAGCAGAATGGTTTCAGAAAAACCTGGGGAAACTTACATGAACCGATGCAAAGTAAAATGAGCAGAATCAGGAGAACATTGTACACAGTAACAACAATATTGTATGATGATCGACTGTAAATGACTTAGCTATGCTCAGCAATACTACAGAGATCTAAGACAATTCTGAAGGACTTATAATGAAAAATGCTATCTATCTATTCCCAGGGAAAAAATTTATAAAGTCTAAGTGCACATCAAAGCATACTATTTTTTACTTCCTTTATTTTTTCTTTTTTTTCTTTTTGGTCTGTGTTCTCTTTCACAACATAACTAATATGGAAATATGTTTTTTAGGACTTTTCATGTATAACCTTTATTAAATTATTTTCCTTAAGGAAGAGTGAGGGGAGGGAGGGAAGAAGGAAGAGAATTAGTAACTCAAAATTTTAAATGAATATTAAGAATTGCTTTTACATGTAATTACAAAAAATAAAATATATATTAAGAGCTCATAGAAACCTTGGAAATCAGAAATCTAATCCTTTTTTTTCACAGAATAGGGAACTGAAGCCCAGAAAAGTTAGGCTTTCCTACTATCATACAGTCAGGTCTGAGGCAGGACTCAAACCTGGGACTTCTTTACTCCCAAGTCCAATATGTAAACATGGAGAGATAATTCCACTAACATATTTCCTATCTGCTAGCTCTTATACACTAAAATGCCTTTACAAAGTTACTAACAGAATAATTGTAAAATAGTTGGCATCTGTGGAGATGAATGCACAAATCACCTCTGAATAGCCTTTCTCTTTATAGCAATGTGACAGCTCTTATACAGTCTAGTTCTGTGGAATGTAAAAAAAAAATCCCCACCCACATGGGTCAGGCTTGTACTGTTAGTCATAGTATCCATAACAACTTAATTTTAGTTTCTGTGTACAAAAATAAAATGAAATGGAAAATTATAAATTAAATTCATTCATCTTAATAACTGCTTCAGCTGTTTATGTAGAAAATAACTAAGTTCAAGTATCTGATAAAAGGGTAATGAGGTTTCTTATAAAATACTGTTCAGTGGGTTTGTTGATTACTTATATGGACCTTTAAAAAAAATGCATCTCTTACTCTCAACACTCAGCAAGAGCCTTTGACTTGGAGTCAGAAGAGACCTAAGTTTTAAATCTTTTTCTAATTCTTTCTCATATTGTGACTTAAGGGAAGTCACTCAACATCCCAAAGTCCTTGATTTGTTCACCTGGAAAATATGGATAACAATGCCCCTCACTCTCCCAGAAATATCCATAATTTGCTCATGACCATTTTGAAGCTCAAATCTAGCTGGCTCAGAGGTTTTCTTCAGAGTTAAATGAGATAAGATATATAAAGTGCTCCTGTAATCTTAAAGCACTATATATATATAAGCTCACTTTTTCATATTTTCCTCAGTGTTTCTTGTCTTACAGTTACAAATACAGTCATTATTTATAGGAAGAGGTTATGTCAGATTTCTAAGCTTTAATTTCATAAGAAGTCAGTGTTTTTAAAGGAAATATGATTTAAAAGTGTATGATAGATTATCACGTAAATAAAAAATATTCCATTTTTTTTCCTTTTTGAGGTAACAGAAGAAAGCTGAGGGTTCAAATGCTAAGATAAGAATTCCTTATAAGGAGTCCATTTTCCCCCATTAACAAATTGATTGCAATGTCTTGCATCGATTAGGAACTCCATAAAAAATGTGGTGGCAGGTGACCTTCAAGTTTAGAATGTAAGAGACTATGTTTTAAATACTATCTTGATTGCAGCAGAGACCTTTTCTTCTTCCACCCATTGCCCTTAGTTTCTAAGAACCACACAGTCTCAGAGCTCAGTTACTCAGAGTTACAAGCCTAAGGGCTCTGCTACTGGAATGCCAGATAGTGGCCCTCTGCTGAAACATGAGTTCAGTTACCAAATATAGATGGGGAGGGGAGAGGTAAGAATGACATATCCAGAGAGGACACTTGCAACTCCGAGGCCACAGTTGCTCCAAACTCACTGCGGACCAAGCAAATTTTAATAAATAGACAAGGCAAATTTCTACTCTCCTAGGAAGAAGAAGAAAAAGCTCATCTGAAGTTTATCATAATTTTGGAGACTTCAAATTGACCAACCATTGATAAGGTCTGTAACATATATATGTATATATATGTAAATGTATATATCTACAAATGTGTTAAACAATAAGATAACATTTCAAAGTTCATCCTCAGGAGCTGATAATTCAATACCACAGGTTTCCACAAGCTATAGTATTTTATAACATTCTTGCTTTTGCTTTGCCCTGGCATGGGAGAGGGGCAAAGAGGGTTGGATTTTTTTGTTTGGTTTTTTTGTGGGGTGTTTTGGCAATTTTCTTAAGACATAAAACCTATACGCTCTTTTTCTTTTCCCATCTATGCTTTCTGAGGTCTGTGATACTATTTTCTGTAATTTTGACCATCCTATTCAATAATTTCATAGTTTTCAAAATTTTAAATACTGCTGCTTTACCCTTAAAAAAGACTTTCCATAGCAAACACTTTAATGATTCTCTCTTTAGTTCAGACTGCCTGTGGTCTGTCTTTTAAAAAAATGGAAATAATAGCTATTCCACAAATTTTATTCAATAAGTTAAAAAACAGATGGCATGTAAATAATACTGTGATATTTTCAGTGTCATTTCGAGTCGTTGGTTAGATGTTTAAGTAAATGGTAGATACCTCCCTAGAGATCATTTAATCAGCTAAGCTGGGAATCTCTGTGCCATATTTCTAAATATGTACTTATGTGACCTGTGCTTACATGCAGTTTTAAAAAATGTCTTACTACAGGAAGGCTACTGTATATTCTCTAGATTCCATTTGTGTTAGAGCATTACAGTACAATTCTGTAATGAGTTTTTTTTAGGTTAGATATTAAATTAATGCTTTATATCCTGCAAATGAGGTCAACACAGAGTGGAAGCAGCAACATACAATGGAAAGGTAACTTACTTGAGTCAAAGAAACAGAGTTCAAATCCCACTTCTTTCACTTATTATTTGGATAACTTTGGGCACATCATTTAGCCTCTCTGGACCTCAGTTTTCCCATCTGTAAAATGAGGATGGTATTATATTAGCTCTAAAACCTCTTCTAGTTCTAAATATAGCTCCTTTGATTTCAGGTTCAACTGATGTTTTAATGTTTTTTGAAAACCTTTGTCATATATTGTGCTAGTAGAAAGACCACAAGATTTGGAATCAGAGAACCTGTATTTAAAACCTGAATACTTTTGAATGTGTGACCTTCATCTGTAAAATGAGGAGTTTGAACTAGATACCCTCTGAAGTCCCATTAAGCTTAAAAATATATACTCCTACTATCCTAATGTAAAAGTGGTACTCCTCACATAATCATCATAAAGCCAAACTTGAATACTGGTAATAAGGCAAAAACAGGGGGTGCTCAAGTCAACTTTTACTGTGATATTCTCAAGAGCCAATTGTGAAATTTTCAGTGTGAGCACTTAAATCTCAGAAATCAGCAAATGCTTCAAATCAGAGCTTGATTTATTGCTTTGTAGATAGTCTAGACTTAAGAAAGTGATGGAGGAAAAAAATAATAATGCAAGTTTAACTTAAATTTGTGTTATGTATACATTTTCTTTCCAGAGTTAACTTTTACTAGCATACAATGCATATACTAACACACTGCATAAAATGTTTACATTAAAATTATGTCTTCCTTACTCTGAGTTTCTAACTTCCAATGAAATTCTGGCACCTGATTTACATAGCTACAACCACTCAGATCATTGAGATCAATAAAACACTCATCAGGTAACTGAAGTAAAGGCAAAAGTATTACCCTGGATGACCCAGACTGGTGAATTCCATGAGTTCAGAGGGTATATGAATCTTATCTGGGACTATAGATATGATTGTAAAGAAGAGATGATTAACCAAGATGATTAACAAGTCTAACCAGTGCTATAAAAAATATGATTTTGCTTTCCTAGGACACAAAATAAATGAGCCTCTGCCATCCAGATGTACAATCTAAGATTTTCTAGCAGCATTCTCTTTGGGGCTCAGCTTTATTACTAAAGGTGTAATGCTGAAGCCAAATACACAATCTATTCTGTTCCTTTGTAGATTAGGATTATAGTGGACTCTCATGGATGCCATGATTTGTTACCACATAAAACAGAGGAAAATGAGGAAAATGGTGCTCTTACTAAATAATAAATCTGTCAGATTCTTTAAGAGGTATCAAAGAAAATCTTAGAGGTTAAGACAATCTGTTTGGATGCCTCCTAGCTTTCTTTTTATGGGTTTGGGGAGAATATCAAAGGATATTGAGATAACTGAGTTCCAGTAAGGAATTTAAGCTATCTCTCTCCACGTAACAATCCTATGCTGGACAAAGGCCAGTAAAGAAAATAAAAGTAATTAACATGCAGGTTAAAGTTGCTCTGATTACAATGTGGGACTTATTAAAGGTCAGAATAAGGAATGTTGCAAATATTTTCCTAGTGAGTATAGTAAGGACACAAAGGCATTGAAGGGTTCAGTAAATATTGTAAGATATTGACTGGTCTTACAGTGATTCCTCCAATAGTAGCAGGTTAATTATCTGTATTTTGGCTTTTTAGAAATATTATTTCCTTTTGTGTTTTGTGTTGTTTTTTTTTTTAATATGGTCAGCTACTTTGCTTAATTCTTCCATTTATACATTTAGGATCTTACTTTAGGTGAATCCAGTTATGACTTGGTTAAATCCTTTACTTCTGGGATGGGTAAAGAGACAGAGAAGGGATACAAAATAACAAATATGAAGAGACAAATTGGGTTGGTACTTTGCATTAGTCTGAGAAGTGATGCCATCTATGACCATCTTCCAGTGAAGAACAAGGAGAAAGATATTGAGGAAGGGAACAGGATGTGGAATCAATTTTAAGGCTTGTTTCATTATCCAGTTAAATTTGTATAGCAAATTCTCAATGAAAATATAGGACCATAGATAGCCTAGTGCCAGTGTCCCTCTCCATTTATGGAGATTCGTCTCAGAGACCATAAGGTAATTGATGTAGAAGTGGAGGAACCTCGGATGTCATCCGGACCATCCCCCTATTTTGTAGTTGGAGGAAATGAGACACAGGGTAGTTAAATTAGTTGCCCAAGATTAAACAGGTAGTGTCGGAGTTGGTATTAGAACCCTAGTCCTTTGAGTCCAAAGTCAGTATTCTTTCAATTATACCAAACAAATAAATAAATTCTCAGTTAATATTCTCTTTTATATGGACTTTTTCATTTCCTCCTCCAGTCATTTTGACAATAGAAAAAAAGAGAGTAAAGTGCGGTAAGAGATACAGATCTATGTTCTTTTCACTTTTTTCTCTACCTTCTCCCCTTCTTCATCTTTCCACTTCTGTCTTCTCACTCCCTGAGTATCAATGACTCCTTTTTTTCCCTTTCCCAAACTTTCAGTGTGGGAGAGGTAAAAATTGGATAAGGAGACAGTGGGCTAAACTGGGAGGTCTACAGCCTTCCCAAGGATGCCCTAACCTAATCAACCCCCATAGAGTAAATTGGCATGCAACCTCATGACATTCATACCCCATTCCCTTGTTCTACAATGTGGTCTACATCTCATGGCCCCCAGCTGAACAAAGTATCGTGAGTTCCCAGAGCATATTACAAATATTCAAAACCTTGATCATAAAATTCAGAAATTGTCCATGTGGCTAAAATAAGCTTGGAAAAGGGTGGGAGTTAAATAATGTTAACAATGCTATAGGCCCATGAATTTTGTTTGTAGTCATTGTAAATACAGATACACACATACCTACACACATGTATACCTGCATACACACACCTGCACACACCTACACATATATACATACACACTTCCAGGAGAAGAGGTACAAGCCTTCACAAATTATAAAAGAAGCTGGATCTCATAGCTTCAAGCAAGGAAAAGCATCTATTATCTAAACAGATGTTCTTAACCTGGGGTTTATGATTTTTTAAAAGTTTTGATAAGTATATTTAAATATAATTGATTCCCTTTGTAATCCTATGTATTTCATGCTTAAAAAAACACTATTGTGAGGATTCCAAAGGTTTCACCAGGTTACCAAAGAACCATGGCACAAGAATGGTCAAAAACCTCTTCTCTGGGATGTGTCTAATTCAACTCAGTCCATGCACATTGTCAGAAGTGGAAAACAGGTTAGTTTGGGACAAAGGGCCTTTTGGGAAGTGACATTCAAGAAAGCAAGCTAAGAGAGGCAAAAAAAAAAAACACAACTTAAAGCATATGGGCCCATGCCATAGAGCCAGAGATGAAAGTAGACAACAGGTGAAAGATCCAAGGTCAAATCTGTCAAATGGATCTTACTAGTTATAATATCTCTTCTGATAGACCAGCTAAAATGAAGATACTGTGAGAATGAGGCAGAGACAGAAAGAAAAAAAAAGGAAAGAAGGGAGGAAGGCAGAAAAGAAAAGAGAAAAGGAAAGAAAAGAAAACAAGCATTTATTTAGCACTCACAAGGTGCCAGGCACTGTGTTAATCACTTTACATGTATTATTTCATCTGATCTTCACAGCCCTGAGAAATGGTTACCATTATTACCCCTACTTTGCAGTTGAGGAAATTGAGACAAAGAGAAGTTAAGCAACTTGCTCAGCATCACATAGATGGTATCTGAGGCCATTATTTGATCTCAGATTTCCCTAATTCCCGATCACAGTGTCACCTACAGATAGAGAAACAGAGGGAGACAGAAAGAGAAACAGAGACAGTGATTGAGAAATAAAAAAAGAGCTGATTTCAGGGACCTGAGCATGGATATCTCCCAGTAAAGGAATGACGAAGGAGGAATTAAAACCTAGAACCTGAGTGAGAGGTAGATTTGGGATCAATTTCTGGAGTCAAAGGATCAAGAGCAAGTCTCTCATGCCTTGACCTGAGGGTCTAGAGTGAAATATCCCAATAATGCCTGATTTAGGAGGGAAAGGAGGGGAAGGGTTGTAGGAAGAGAATTGTTTGCCTAATCCCAGACTTTTCAATCTACAATCGAGTGCCAGAGAAACAGATTATGTAGGACCGAGACCCAGAAACTAGGCTTTTGAGAACAGTATGAGTATTTGACCTAGTGACTCAAGACCAAGAACAAAGCTAAAAGTATAAGAGGAGAACTGATATCTCATAGAAGGAGCTTAGGACCTCCATTATGTCATAGAAGGGAGGAAACCCTATGATGTTCTCCTGAATGGGTCCTTGGTAATAGGGGACTCCTCTTACCTAGGGGAAGATTGATGGTAGTGAAAACCTAGTAGATGACACTATCCAGCAGGGGTGTGTGCTAGTTGCTTTGGAAGAGAAGAGGTTCAGGGAGGGAGGGTGATTTGAAATAGTCACTTGATTTGAAGACAGAGAACCTGGATTTGAGTTCTGGATCCCATGCTTATTATCATCTGTGTGACAGTGAGCAACTCACTTTAGGTCTTGTAAAATGAGGAGTTTAGACTAGAGGACTTCTGACTCTACATCTATGAGCCTATGGTCATGGGGCTTCAATTTCCTCACATCCAAAAAAAAGGAAAAATAAAAGAACTGGTTATATTAGATGAGCTCTAAGCTCACTCCCATCTCTAAATTTTATGATGCTATAAGAATGTTAGGGGTGAATTTGGGTGGCCCCCCATTCTCTAGGTCCAGGCCACTTGGCAACAGGCCATCCTATATTTAGGTAATGCTCAAAGTGAGAAATAAATACTACCATATGCTCAGAGTTTTCCAGGCTGTCTGGCACATCCAATGTGCTGACAGTAGGAAATCCCTACTGACATCATAAGCCATCTGTGTCTTCTGACTCTGCTGGAATGAAGATAACTGGACATACCTAAGTCAAGTCTCACCTCCTCCAGGAAACTTTTCCCTTTTACCCAGTTCTTTCCTTCTTCCGAATCCTCTAGCTATACAATGGGACTTTACTGTACTATGGGTCCCAGTACTTGGTGCTCTGCCAGGTATTCTCTCTTTGTTTCATCTTGTTCTACCCAATGAGATCACAAGCATCCAAACTGCAAGGACCAAATTTTCTACTTCTTTTGTATCTAAAACAATGTGCCTAGTATACACCACCTAGTAGGTGCTTTGTACCTACTGGTTTTGTCCTTCATTCTCAAAGAGCACTAAAATGGCCTCTAAAAATGGACTAAAAAGTCATAGTGTGTCCAGATACATGAACTTGGAATGCCCTAGCAGAGGTTGGCCACAAATAGTCCATGAGAACATTTGGGGTGGATTCTCTAAATTTATTCATCTCACATTTCTTTTGAGCTATTTCAATTCTGCTTTGCTTATAGAGCATATTAATGGCATTTATTTAGCACCCAACAGGTGCCAGGTACTGTGCTAATCACTTTATACATATTATTTCAGCTGATCCTTACACCCCTGAGAAATAGTTACCATTTTACCTCTACTGTAGTTGAGGAAACTTCAACAAAGAGAAGTGACTTGCCCAGCATCACAGTCAGTAACTGAGGTCATATTTGATCTCGAATCTCCCTGACTCCAGATCACAGTTTTACCCAACTGCTTAAAGACAGACAGACAGAATCAGCGAAACAGGCAGAGGGAGAGATGTCCTTTAGTTTTCTCATCAATAAAATGAAAGGGTTATATTAGATGACCTTTAATAAACCTTCCAGCTACTAAATATATTATCTGTTTTTTCCCATAGTGCAGTATAAAGATGGCAAGATTTGAATTTGGAGAACCTGGGTTGAAACCTAAGCTCCAGTCCAACATAACACACATTTATGAAGTATCTCATATTTTCAATGTATTGCGAAAGTTTTTTTTATTGAGACCTATGTTTTAATATGTGTAGACAACTCTCTAGTGAGAATGCTCCCTCTATCAGTGTAGATGGGCAACTATCTGTAGTTTAAGATCTCTTAAGAATTACCCAGATCATTGAAAATTTAAGTGACTTGTTCAGATTCACAAAGTTAGTATGTGTCAAAAATAAGGACTTGAAGGCAGGTGTGTGACCCATAGGGCAGCTCTCTCTACTACATCAGACCATTTTTAAATGATAAGGATGTGGGCCTTCACATGTAACTCTCCTTAAGATAACACTATTTCTTCCCTCCAGGAGATTACGTTCTATGGTTTCATCACCTGTAAATGAAAAGCTTAGACATGGTGACCTCTAAGGTTCCTTCCATATAATCCTAGGACTAAGTGGAAGGACAAGAGAGACTCCCTTTTATGCACATTTAATAGAATTTTCTCTAAAATGGTAGCAGCAATAAAAAAGGGGGTTAGAGGAAGTAGTATGGTGAAGTGAAAAGAACATTGGATGAAATGTTTGAAGACCTGGTTTTAGCCTCACATGTATCTTGTTATCATCATTCACTTATTCTACCTGGGCATTGACCCCAACCTCTGTAAAATAAGGGAGTTGGAAAAATCTTTTAAGTTATTTCTAGTCTCCAAATTTTATGATTCTCCATCACCATGCATGTTTCATGATTTCAGTTAGATCACTTTAGGCAAAACTAATTTTTCCTTATTTTCTCTTTGACTCTTTTTACTCAAAAATAAAGAGCTTTCCCAATAACATACTTATAGCAAAATAATCTGAAAGGAGGAACCTACTAGTTACAAAATATGAATGAGAGTTAGAAAAAATGCATTTCCTTTAATATTATCCAGGGTACCCCAAAGTTCTAGTGCTGTTTTAAGCATTAATATCATTATAAACATTTAAAATGACACCAAGATTTTGGGGACACTGTAGATATGTCAGAATTTGTAGTTAATTCTATAGCCAAATTGTCTTTGACAATATTGTTTAGTAGAAAGGAAATTCAAGAGTTGGCAAATAACAAATTGGGAAAGATAGTAAACAGGCATCTATTAAGCACCTACTGTGTGCCAGGTACAGACCTAAACACTTTACAAATATTATCCCAGTGGATCTTCACAACTCTGTGAGGTAGGTACTATTTTATTCCCATTTTACAGTTGAGGAAACTGAGGCAAATAGATTAAGTGACTCGCCAAAGTGACACAGTGTCTGAGGTAAGGTTTTTATTCAGGTCTTCTGATCTGCAGGCTAAGCACTCAATCCAAATTGCTAGATGAGTTGAAGAAACAGTATTAAAATTAGTAAGTAAGGAGGATATAGTAAGCAAGAGAACTGAATAAAGGGAATGGCAATGCACATTAAAATTGGAAACCATTTTTAGCTCTGGATAAACCAAAATGCATATAATCTCCCTGTATGTAACTGAAAATTGACTGTAAGACTGTAATATCTCAGAGTACTTTCCAAACATTTCAGACTCTTGACACCATTACTCTGGTTTATCTTTTTCCCCCTAATGACAGTTTAATAAGATGAAAAGGAAAGCCTTGGCTAGATGTTTGGGAGACAGAGGAAGTATTTAATCACTGACACATAGTAAAGTCTTTACTTTAGAGTATTAATACGACAATGATAAAATGAATCATTACATGATGTGCCAAATTAATTCAGTTCAATTAATATTGTATTAAGAGCTTACCCTATGCAGAGCATTATGGTAGGTGCTCAAGGGGTGGAGGTTTGGGTTCAAGGTTTAGACAAAAAACAATCTCTGACCTCATGGAACTAGCCATCTAGAATGGGGCTAAGATCCAAATGCAGATAATTATTATGTGACAAAAGAAAGGAAGGGAATATATATTAAGTGATGCTTATGTGCCAAACACTGTGCTGAGAGTTTTACAAATGCCATCTCATCAGATCCTTACAACCCTAGGAGATAAGTGCTAATATTTTACAATTAGCACAGAGTAGTAGATAGAGGCAGGTGAAGGTTGCCCAGGATGGCACAACTTGGTTGATTTTTGGACTCAGATTTCCTGACTCCAGTTCCAGTACTCTTTGCACTGATAAGTACATTTGACAGATACAAAACAAAGTGCCAGGTGAGTTCTGAGGGGGAAAGTGGTCACTAGTCAAAACAATCTATGGAGGCTTCACAGAAGAGAAAACATTTGAATTGGGTTTTAAAGGATAAGTCTGAATCCAGAACATCGCAGGGAAAAGCAAAAAGGTAACTAAAGCAGAATCTTGCAAGTTCGTTGAAGGACAGACAACATTTGGGTTTTGAGTGAATCATAGATAACAGAGACCCTCGCTGTCATACAACAGCTATGTGAAGAATTTTATACCAGTACAATACACATTTTTAGAAAGGATAAGAGCTGAGATTTATATGGCACTTTACACACATTATCTAATTTGAGCCTCAAACACTCTTATGAGGTAGCAGGTTTCTTTTTCCCTCATTTGAGATAAAGAAGCAAGGTTTAGTGGCTTGAGCAGAGTCATGCAGTGAGCAAGTATTAGAAGCAGAATTTGAACTCCAAAATGGCAACTTCAAATCCAGTGCTGCCTCAACAAAAGAAATTAGAAAACTGATCAAGGTTCTCTAATCATAATAACAACGTTAATAACAGATAATATCGTACAATGCTTGCTATATGTGCCAGGCACTAGAAATTGTAATTCATTTGATGTTCACAACGACATCGAAGGGAAGGTAGTTACTATTCCCATTTTGCAGACAAAGAAACCAATAGAGGTTAAAGGATTTGCCCAGAGTCACATAGCTGGTGTCTGAGGCTGGATTTGAACTTAAGTACTCCTGCCTCTAGATCCAGCACTATACTGAGTGTACCACCTAGAAGATATAAGCAAACTGCAAAGTCTAAAAACAGAGTACTCATCTACTTTGTTCTAAAAATAAAGGGAGCAAGTCACCTAAGAAAAAGGGCTCTCAGGGGGATAAATAATAGTTGTGATTACTATTGATTAGAGAAAGGCAAATCAAAACATCTCTGAGGTACCACCTCACACCTATCAGATTGGCTAACCTGACAAAACAGGAAGATGATAAATGTTGTAGAAGATGTGGGAGAGTTGGAACACTAAATCATCGTTGATGAATGATCCAAACATTCTGGAGAGCAATTTGGAAGTAAGCCCAAAGGGCTACAAAAATGTGCATACCATTTGATCCAGCAATACCACTTCCAGGACTATACCCCAAAGAGATCATAGAACTTAGAAAATGTCCCAGGTGTACAAAAATATTTATAGCAGTTCTGTGCCACTTTTTGTAGTGGCCAAGAACTAGAAATTGAGGGGATGTCCATCAACTGGGGAATGGCTGAACAAATTACAGCATATGAATATGAATATGGAATACTATTGTGCTATAAGAAATGATGAGCAGGTAGACTTCAGAAAAACCTGGAAAGACTTATATGAACTGATGCTAAATGAAGTAAGCAGAACTAGGAGAACATTGTACACAGTAACAGCCACAGTGTGCAATGATTGACTAATAGTCTTAGCCCTTCCCAGCAATTCAAGGACCTAAAACAACTCCAAAGGAGTCATGATGGAAAATGCCATCCAAATCCAGAGAAAGAACTATGGAGTCTGAATACAGAGCAAAGCAGAATATTTTCTTTGTTCTTGTTTTGTTTTGTTTTTCTCATTCTCGTGGTTCCTCCCATTCATTCCAGTTCTTCTATACAATGGGACTAATGTGAAAATATGTTAATAGGAATGTATATGTAGGGCCTATATCAGATTGCATGCCATCTTGGGGAGAGGGGAAGAAAGGGAGAGATAAAAAATTTTAAAAATTATGGAAGTGAAAGTTCCATATAACTTTCACTTTTTTTTGAATTAACTTTTTTTGAAAAAGGAAATAAATAAACAATAAGAGGAAAAAATAATACCTATATTATTGCCAAAAGGGGTGCTGAATTTGAGTGAAAGTGTTTAATTGACAGAAATTCAATCACAAATGATTGCTAACAGAGACTGGGGGATATCTGCATGGCTAGCAACCCAGTGCCTCCACCAGTACCAACCCAATATGGTTAGAGTGGATCATTTTTCATTTAATGTTTGGTCTGGATGATGCCAAAGGGTCATTTCCAAATCTTAGATTCTGTGAATCTGAGAAGGACTTGATGAAATATTTCTCCCTTAGAGATCTGTCACTATTCCCACTTAGTGTAATTCCTCAGGATTAAATCTTGTGTAGCAAAGTTACCAATTAAGGTGCAAAGACATGTGCCATTAACACATTAGTACCAATTATCTTATCAGATCCCTATCAGAGAAAAGCACTAGAGAACAAAACAAAGCACAAAAAAATTAGTGTAAGGGAAATGGAAAGGGTTGAGAATCAGAAGACACCCTAGATTGAGAATCAGAAGTCCTGGGTTCTAGTCTAGCTGGGGTACCTTCCTGAATTAAATTCTCCTCTCTTAGCCTTGGTTGCCTTATCTGCAAAATGCAACAGTTGAACTAGGTTCATTCCTACTTCTAAAACTTTATGGCAGGGATCCTTAACCTGAGATCCATGAATTTGTTGTTCTTGTTGATTTTAATAATGACATTTCAGTATAATTAATTTCCTTTGTGATTACATTTTTTCTTTTGTGCATTTAAAAGCATTATTCTCAGGAGTGCAAAGGCTTCACCAAGATTCGAAAAGGGACCCATCACACACACACACACACACACACACACACACACACACACACACACACACACAAGGTTACAAACTCTCAGTGATGGGGGGAAAGGTTTGAGAGTGCCTTCTTGGAGGAGTCTCCTATCCTCACCCCTATAGAGATGAAAATATGACTTTAAGCAATCAAGGAAAAGTTTGTGTGCTATGTACATGTGTAATGGTCACCAAAAACTCTATTGAGGTGAAAAGTGCGGAGGGAGAGTACAGAAAGGGGAATGAAGAAAAGAAAAATTTCCTTTATCACACAAGTCAGTATAGGTCCTCCTTGAAGACATTTGGAATACTGTGTTCTAATCCCATTTTAGGAAGAATATTGAGAAGCTGGAGTGCATCCAGAGAGAAGAACAGTCAGGTTGCTGAGGGGCCTGGTTGCTCTCCTACTTGAAAGTTAGCTGAAGGCACTGGGTGTGTTTCATTTGGAGAAGAGAACACTGAACGCAAGGTATATGTATTTTAAAGGCTTACCAAATGGACGGAGTGAACCGTTTTGCTCAGCCACAGAGGGCAGCATTAGGATCACTAGGGCTGTGTTACCGTGAGCAAGTCACTCAATCTTTTGAGCCTCAGTTTCCTCACCTGTAAAATAAAAAGGTTGACTCAATGTCCTCTAAAGTGTCTCCCAGTTCAAATCTATGATCTCATGATCCTATACATTGCAAAGAGCATGAGTTAGGCTTGGTATCACAGGGAACAACAGTCAGCAATTAAGATTGTCCTTGTGTGGGAAGACCTCCTTAATAAAATTAGAGTCTTGATCAAAGTGAAAAGGAAAGCTATTTATTCAGCTTTCTCGAGAAAGGGCATTCCTGCCTGCTCTCAAGATAGTGATGACTGAAGAGGGCAAGGGTATGCCCTGCACAACCGTTTTTATAGACCCTGACCACAATACCCCCACCCTAACCCCCTTCCTCTTAGCCCATTGGCTGGGCCTTGAGGGTACAATCTATCCACGAAAAATCTACCCCAGCAACAAAGAATACGCGTACAAGAAAAATGGAGGGTTATGGGAGTGAGCAACTCCTGTTCAAGCACTGTCACATGACTTGGAATAATTGCCTAGGGGAGGAGATAAGGGAATGAGTAAAGGCAGTCTGGGAGTAAGCAAAAAACAGCCTCTGTCAAGTCTTTAAGAAAATCAGAATCTCTGTTGTTCAGATTCTCAGGGCCAGGTGACACAAACAGACTGACACAAAGGGCCCCGAGGGGTCTTCACCTGTACCTCTTCTACTCCCTAACGGGTGTTCACTAAATATCTCTGTTCCACTCATCCCAAAGTGAAATAAGCTGCATCTGGAATTAGTGGGTTCTGCTCTAGTCACTGTGATCAATGGTGATCAGCACCTGAAATAATGGCTCAAAGGCCACTGATTTAATGGATCTGTGATTTCATCGATGTGTGCAATCCCTCTAAAGGTTGTGGAATGCAGCTCATGCTTGTCTAACTATCCTGTGCAATTTTTGCTCATTTTTGTTGTTGTTCAGTCACGTCCAACTCTTTGTGACTCCATGTGAGGTTTTCTTGGCAAGGATACTGAAGTAGCTTACCATTTCTTTCTCCAGTTCATTTTATAGATGAGGAAACTGAAGCAAACATCACTAAGTGTCACACAGCTAATACATATCTGAGACCAGATTTGAATTCAGGAAAATAAATCTTCCTAACTCCAGGTCCAGCACTCTATCCATTGCACCATCTAACTGCCACATATTTTTGCCCATATTCCTGTAAATTCTTCATAGAGTGTTTATCCAACAAATGGATCTTTATTGTTTTCTCCTGACATTATACAGATAACAATGAACTGGTCATGTGTTGTCAATTATTTATTCTTCAATCTCACTATAGGATTTCTCTATCTTCATCCCTACATTCCTCTGGTGACATCTCTTACATTGAGTTCATCTATATGATTGCCAATTTGTAATATTTTGGAGTCTGGTCAAGCCCACCATGCAGCTACCTCACCTGCCTTACAGGTAGTGCTCAATTTAAATTATGCAGAGATGATATTTTTAATGACTAGCAGCCAGGTGCTGGAATGACTAAAATACTGAATTGGAGTTCTGAGTTCTAAATTCGAATCCTACCCTAACACTGGATAATAATAGCACCTATTGCACAAGGTATATATGTGATAGCTTTACCACTGGTGCTAAAATATGTTAGAATCAATATTTCAAATATTATACAAATATTAACTTTGTTCATTTGTATTTATTACTTCTTTGGTATCCATAAGTAAAACTATGTATTTAATCAGTAAATAACATTCATCAATTTAATATGGGACAAAGGAGAAACTATTACACTAGAAGTCAGAATGACCTGGATTCAAATCATTCCTTACATGCTTACTAGCTGTATGACCCTAAGCAAGTCACCTAAGTGCTTTTAGCCTCAATTTCCTGATCTGTAGAAGAAAAGCATTAGACTTTGTGGCCTCAAAGTTCCCTTCTGACTCTTAATCTATGATTGTATGATCCCATATACTAAGTACTGGGGATGCCAATGCAAAGAAGGAAAAGATCCCGTCTCTGAAGGAGATTATCTTCCAATGCACACATAACATCTGGCATACAGATTAAGATAAATGTGAACTATTATTATATTGATTTTAACAAAAACTCACTCCTATAGTCCATACTACTCTGAAAAGCAGAAGGAAGAAAAGACATGCCTAAAAACAAAGCACTTTGATTTTTTTTTTAAATCTTATCTTTGATGACTGGATCAACCAGGTTTGTAATTCTTTCCCGTTTTTATGCAATTAGATGAAAAGAAAAATTAACATCTTCTATAAAAACTGGGAGAAATTATCTGGTCACAAATGGGGAAGGAATAAGCATTCATTAGCATCTACTACACCAACTATGTGCCAAGTACTATGCTAAATGTGTTACAAATACTATTTCATTTGCTCTCATTGTCTCAGTTACTTGGAAGAGTGAAGTCACAGCCCTAGACTCACCACAAACTTCAGATTCTAGTCACTGGAACTCTGAGATACCATGATAGCAGGGCTGGGAAACATCCTAGATTCAAGCCAAGAGGAAATGAACCAAGGAAAGAGAGATTAACATAGTGTATTGTGAAAAATGAAGACCACATGAGAGAAAAAAACACAGAAACTCTCTTTGTTCATTACATTTTTTAAAAAAAATCTCCAGCTTTGCCCCTAATTATCACCTAACTAATTAGGAAATACATCCTTCAGAAAATGATATTGATTCTTTCATATTTATCCTCATATTCTGTAAGCGAGCTAGGCAGTAAAATGAATACAACATTCCTCCCAGAGCCAAAAAGGACAAGTTCAAAACCACTCTTGAGCAATTATTAGAGGTATGATCATCCACAAATTACTTAACTTCTGTCTGCCTTAGCTTCCTCAATTGTAAAGTAAGAATAATAATAGCCCTTACCTCCCAAATTATAGTGAGGATCAAATCAGATATTTGTAAAGTGTTTAGCACAGTGCCTGGCACACAGAAGGTGCTTAATAAATGTTTATTCCCTTCCTTTCTTCTCTACGTAGGATTTAAAGCTAAACTGAAGTGAAAATTATCAAATACAAGCCCTTTATTTTACAAATGGAGAAACTCAAACAAGTGAAGTGATTTGCCCCTAAGTCGGGTAGGTAGATAGTAGCATAGACAGAATTCAAACCCAGGATTCTGGACTCCAAACCCAGTCCTCACTCCACTGCATCCTGCTAACTCTTCTCCTTGTCCATTTTCACTTCATCTTTCAAACTAGAGATTAATGAGTTTAATCAAAATACAAAGCCTGAATTTTTTTTTAAAATACCAGGTATTTTCCAAACCAATAAGCACTCTTCCAAAAAGTGCTTTTGGAAGGATACACACCCATTTGTTTTGCTCCAGACATCTGTGGGACCCTCTTTTGAAATTACCTTCAGAGGTTGCGCCACATTCTCTTGGAAAGTCAACAAGCATTTCTATAGTGCCTGCTAAAGTTTCAGACACTGTGGTAAGCACTAAGGAAACAAAGATAGGCAAAATGACAATTCCTGCTCTCAGGGAGTTCCTGATCTAATGGAAGAAACACCATGAAAACAATTATTTACAAACAAGATATATACAAGATAAAATTAGAGATAATCTCAGAGGGAAGACACAAGCATCATGGGGGATCAGGAAAGGCTTCCTCTAGAAGATAGAATTTGGCTAATAATTAAAGAAAGCCAGAGAGACCAGGAGACATAGAAGAAGAAGAAAGAATTTCAGGAGTGGAGAAGAACCCAGAGTTAGGAGATGGAGCATCTTGTGAAAGGAACAGCAAAGAGACCAGTGTCTCTGCTGGATCACAGAGGGGAAGAAAACTGGATCCTAAAAACTTCTGACACATGCTGACAGTGACACTAAGATCATTTAACCTTTCAGTAATCTAAGCAACTCTCTAAGACTATAAAGAGAAGATTTCACTCTACATTGGCAATTTTCTCCTTGAGAAATTATCTGCACCAATGACATCATTGATCTAGTCCTTATTCCTATCCCCAAATAAAGGCAATAAGCTTTCTATATATCCCCTATCAAGATATCCCTGATAGTTATCCAAGACTGAAGCACCACTTAATTGCTTCTTCTGGTCACAAGTTTTCCAGGAGCTCTGTCATGTATGTGTGTCCTAGGGCTGGACCACGTTACAAACCATCTCAGATTGCAGAGAATCATCATTATGAATTTTTTTCACTCATGAGGGATTACTTTCTTATGAATCACAGCTTTCCTTTCCATTAACTCACAAAGTCCTTGATCTGTCTAAATATGTATTGGCTTCCTAGGGATGTTGATCCATTGTTTCTGGTTGTCAAGGTTCAAAACTGAAGACTTCTGCCTATTCAGCAGGTCATCTAGGGTGTCTCGAATGATGTGATAGGCTTCTGATGGACATCTATTCATTTTATTATTATTCAATTCATTATTAATTCATTTTTTCACAGTTCAGTAATGTGTATCCACAGACATAACTATAGAACCATGGAATCTTAGAGCTAGAAGAGACATCAGAAACTATATAGTTCAATCTTTGCCTGACCAAGAATCCATCCCTTCAGACTTTATAAATGGTTGTCCTTTAAGAATTGCAATAATAGGGGGGGAGCGGAGCCAAGATGGTGGAGTAGAAAGACTCACATATGCTAGCTCCAAACCCACAGCCCATAATTATCTATAAAAAGCACTCCCAACAAATGCTGGAACAGTGGAGCCATGCAGCAATGGGGTGAAGGAGATTTCCATTCCACAGAGCCCTGAAAAACTGATCCCAAAGGTCCGTCATGCACCGGACAGGAGCAGAGCCCAGCTCTGTCCTGCCCTGGCCACACAGCAAAGAGAGGAGCAAGCAGATCTGAGCAGGCTTCAGGGACGGAATCTCCAGAGGCCACGAAGGTCCCTCCACCCACAGACACACAGGTCAGTGAAAGAGACGTCTGGACAGGCTGAGAGGGGAGCAGGGTGTCTCCATGACTCAGGCCCCCTCGGGAGGCAGTAGCAGAGGCAGCAGGCGGCCAGAGACTCCCAGAGCAGGCAGGAGTTCAGCAGGAGTTCCATTAAAAAAAGGTCTCTGCATAAGCCCCCTGAGGGAACTGAGCCTGGGAGGCAGCCCTGCCGCAACCTGAGCACCAGAAATTAAGCTCCCATTGAATAGCAGCCAGGCCTTCCACCAAAAGCCCTGAGGATGGGGAGCAGCATTTGAATCTCAGACCCCAAGCACTAGCTGGGTGGACTTAGGCTGGGGGTGGAGAGGACTCTCAGAAGTCAAGTAACTGGCTGGGAAAATGCCCAGGAAAGGGAAAAAAAATAAGACCATAGAAGGTTACTTTCTTGGTGACCAGATGATTCCGCCATTTCTCTCCGATGAAGAAGACCAATGCTTACTATCAGGTAAAGACATAGGAGTCAAGGCCTCTGTATCCCAAACATTTGAAATAGATATCCAATGGGCTCAGGCCTTGGAAGAGCTCAAAAAGGATTTTGAAAATCAA
>CM053774.1:58467168-58491575 GCA_028658325.1 Potorous gilbertii | reverse complement strand
GGAGCAATTTGAAGTCAACACTCTTGGGGAGGGACAGGATCAAAAGAGAGAATAGAAGCAATAGGGGGCAGGATAGGAGGGAGGGAAATAGTCTTACACAACACGACTATTATGGAAATCATTTGCAAAACTACACAGATATGGCCTATATTGAATCGCCTGCCTTCCCAAAGGGAATGGGTGGGGAGGGAGGGATGGGGAGAAGTTGGAACTCAAAGTTTTAGGAACAACTGTCAAGTATTGATCTTGCTACTAGGAAATAAGAAATACAGGTAATGGGGAATAGAAAGTTATCTGGCCCTACAGGACAGAAGAGAAGATGGGGACAAGAGAAGGGAGGGAAGATAGAAGAGAGAGCAGATTGGTGATAGGGATAGCTTTTCAGAATAATGGAGCCGATTCATATCTTCACTAACAATGCACTAGTGTGAGGGGAGGGGACAAATGGGGAGAAAATTTGGAACCCAAAATTTTGTGAAAATGAATGTGAAAAGTTAAATAAATAAATTTATATTAAAAAAAAAAAGAATTGCAATAATAGGGGTCAATTTGGGGAAGGGATTGCTAACTCACTGTCTCCTAGGGCAGATCATTTCACTTTTGAACAGGTATGATTGTTCTGATGATTTTCCTGACATCAAGCCAAAATCTCTCCTTTGATGTTTTCACCTCTTGACCCCAAGCAGAGGAAATCTAGATCATTTCCCAAGGGAAATTTTTAAGTAGCTGAGGATACCTATTATGCTTCATGTCCATCACCCTCCCCATTAAGTATTTTCTTCCTCAGGTTCTTGTACAGCATGTTCTTTAGTCTTTTGACATCCTGATGGCATACTGCAGCTTATCTCTATAGGCAGCTAAGTAATTGAGTAAACAGTGTGAGGGGTCCCAGAGTCAGGAAGAACTGATTTCCAATACAACCTCAGAAACCACTAACTGATTAAAGGTGAGGATAAAATGAGGTGGTAATTGTAAAAGGCTTTGCAAACCTTCAAGTGCTATATGCATACCATGTAGCAGCAGCAGGAGTACTAGTGGTATTTCCTAAAATTCAGTGTCAAGATCTGAACACATTAACTTAGATGTGCTTTGTCCAAGAAAGTGTGTGGTGGAACTATTGCTCTCCCTCTCTTGATGTAGCCTAGGGGAGCCTTAGCCTTTTTGCTCATGTTGTTTAATCATACTGAGTCCACTTAACGTCCAGATATTTTCCATAATTCCTATTGCCTATCCATACTTCTCCCCAGGCTGTATTGTGTAGTTAACCTGACATATACATCCCTATCAAATGTTACCATGTACATTCCAGCCCAACAGCCAATCATGCTGAGATCTTTTTGGCTATGGACTGTTTCACAGAATGGAAAAGTGATCTCTTCAAATTTCCTTATATGCAAATTTGATAACCATGCCATCTATGTCTTTATCTCAGCAAGAAGGAATAGGATTGTAAACCAGAATTCCTGAATATATTTCATTATGCCTCAGACTTCATCAGCAAAAGCAATGGATGGGAGACTTCAATAATGACAATGAAGGGAGAGAATATAATGTAGTGAAAAGAGCATTCTAGATCAAGCTCTACCATTCGCTAGCCTTCATTAAAGTCTTACTCTGATCCTATATAGCATAAAGATTACCCTGCGTTCTTGAAGGCTATGCCAATGGAGTGCAAGTTTGTTTTTTCTTAATAAGAGTGTCACTACATGTTGTTTTCTTAGTTCTGCATTCATTCAGAGAATTTTCTCATTCTCCTCTTAAAATATCAATTTCTTCATTTCTTAGGGTGGAATAATATCTTATTAAAATAATATATCATAATTTGTTTAGCATTCCTTTAATAGTTGGATATCCCCTTGGTTCAAAGTTTTCGGCTATAATGGAAAGATATATGTGTATATAGATACGTAAATATATATACCTATATATATATATATATATATATATATATATATATATATATATATATATATATATATATACAGATACATTTATATATTATATGTACACACATTTATACATTATATATGCGTGCTTGTGTTTTTTGTAAGTCCTATTCCTCTCTTTTTATTTTTTTAGTGGTATTACTGGGCAAGAGGTGTACCTGTACACACGTTAGTGACTCATGGGGCATATCTCCAAATAGTTTTTCAGAATAATGGAACCGATTCATATCCTCACTAACAATGCACTAGTGTGTCTGTTTTCCTGCATCACCTCCAACATTTGTAATTTCCTCTTTTGTCAGCTTTGCCAATCCTACGGATGTGAAGAGGAACCTCAAAGTTGCTTATTATTCATTTCTCTCATTACTTGTGATTTGGAGTAAATTATCATGGTTTGGATTTCTTCTTGTTATCCTTTGCCCATTCATCAGTTGTGCAATAGTTCTTAGTCTAATCAATTTGAATCAGCTCTTTATGCGTCTTGAACATAAGGCAGTGAAACAATACAAATTTCTTTTTTCTCAGTTACCTGTGTCCCTCCCAATTTTAACTACATTGGATTTGTGTGTGTCAAAACCTTTTTCAGTTTGTATAATCAAAATTGTTCAAATCAAAATCTTTTGTTATCTTCTCTTTTCTTTATTTGACATGATGGCTCTTTCACTAAGATAACAGGAGGGAGATGAGTCTGAAAAGAGACTTTACTGTTCTAGGGCATCTCTTGGACATGGGACCTATCCAACTCCCCTCCCTCCTTGCCAAGTCACTTTCATTGCTTGAGCTGACCCTCTGCCAGCTCTTTGTTCATGAAGCAATACTACAAGCACATACACTCTTAATCTAATCTCCCATAAACCCAGATTCCATGGTTGTCTCAGACTATCTATAAACCTATGTAGAGGAGAGCTTCACTCTACTTTTCTATCTCAGTCTCCCAGTTAGATGATCCAAATTGCTCATTAGATACAAGAGTTAATATTGTTTATCTTCTCTACTTTCTGTTGCAATAGTAGCGTGTGTTCTAGGACAACATGTCCTCTTATAAGGTTCTGTACTCAAGTGGTCAGAGGAATGAGTGCAAGAGGCCTGAGATGGTCCAAATCAAAGGAAAAAGTCCAGAAAAAAGATCACTTAGGTATAGGTTCACCAAGGCAGGTGCTTCCATCAAGACCTCCCTTGGAAATTGTAAATGTATTGATATGGTCCTGAAATAAGTATGGTCCTAGGTATTTATAACTGACTTTACTCATACAATGACTCAAATATCACAGTCACCATAAGCCTGCTATCAGGCATGACTGAATACTAGCCATACAATCTTTTCAATTACTTCTATAGAACCCAGGGAAAAATAGGTGTGGAAAGAATCAGGGGCTAGGGTAGCTTTCAGCCCCAACTCATTTGCCCTTAGCTAACTGACACATGACCATCTTCTGAGGATGGAGTTCACTCCTGTGCACATAATCACCAAAGACTAGCTGATCCCCTCCTGATGTGTTGGTTTGCTTGGTACTGTTTGAAATTTTCCCCACTGGAATTAGCTTGCCCCCTATAGACCTCACCTAGTACTTTATCTGTGACTTCATTTTCATATTTAATAGATGCCCTCACATTCTTTATTTTCCTAGATAAACACTCACCTATGTTGCTCATGTTCCTTCCCTTTGGGTTATATTTGACCCTTCCCTCTCTCTCATCTCTCTTACACATGTGACCAGTTCCTGTCAAACTACTTCTCTGAAACAGCCTCTATGGTCACACCTTTCTTTCTATCCCAACTAGTACCACCCTAGTAATAACTCACATTAATATAATACTTTAAACTATTTTATTTTATCCTTTTTCATTTTATTCTTGTTTTATTTTATCCTACCTGCAAGATAAGTACTACAGGTTAAAGGAATTATCCAAAGTTATGTAGCTAATGAAACAGAATTTGACCTTCCTGACTCCTAACTCAAAGCTCCAACTACTATATCATGAAACTTTTAATATCGTCCACCTGCCTGGACTATTACAATAGTTTTCCTTAACTTCTTCAACCCCACTTTACTCTAAGTCACCCTTCATTTTACCTCCAGAATAATCATATTTAAAAATAACAATTCTGATCATATCTTCTGCTCAAAACATCTTCAGTAACACCTAGTGCCTACTAAGTAAATTTCAGACTTACCTACCTGGCATTCAAGGGCTTCCACAATTGGACACAGCTCTACTTTCCCAGCCTTATCTCATAATGCTCCATATTCTCTGCTCCCAGTTCCAGTCAAACTAGACAACTTTACGTTCCCAAAAAACCCAACTTCTGTGTGTTGGCTTAGATTGTATCCTGTGCTTGTAATTCTACCTGTTCTTCATAGCCTCAATCAAATGCCATCTTCTCAGATTTCACATAACCCTAACCCTCAGATGTCTTTATCCTGTTGTATTCTGTATTGTAAGTATATTTGTTGACTTCTGATCCCTTTACTATAATCCTTAAGGGGAAAGGCTATGTCTTATCTCCTTTCCAGATTATCATCAATATCTGATCCCCAACCCTCTATCCTAGGTTATTTTCTCTCTTGTTGACTTCATCAATCCCAATAAACTATAATAACAGAGAGAAATGATCATTAATCATCAATGATTTGGGGAGATCCAGAGTTCTTCCTTTTTCTAAAGTCCTCATTTTGAAGCTCCTCCTCTGAAAGACAGGACTGATAATAGATAGAATTAACATTCTCCTCAAATAAAGTATTGCGATGCCACCCAACCTTCCAAAGGAATTTAATCTAGATGAAACTTCCAGCTCTGGCTTAGGTGGAGAATATAAATTCTTTGTCTATATTTCCCCAGGCTGGGTGTGATTTGGAAGTAAATGATATAATCAAAGTTACACCCCTCATTTGAATAGGTCCACTTCTTATTATAATATTCATTCTTTCTCATTAATTGTTAATCAAAATTGATTGCCACCCTCAGGAACACCCAATTTTTCAAAGGCATATAAATTATGGACCCACTACCATGAGTCATCTTTGGTCCAAGAGTGACAGCCAAATAAACATTCCTTTTATTAATAAAATACTAGCATTATTAATAAAAATGACTAATTACCCAGAAGTATGTCTCAAACTTTTTAAATATCACAATAACTAACATTTATATAGTTCTTACTATGTGCTAGGCACTGTGCTAAACACTTTATAATTATTATCTCAATTGATTTTCACAACAACCCTAGGAAGTAGCTGCACTTGTTATCATTCCCAATTTACAGCTAAGAAAACAGACAGAGGTTACATGACTTGCCCAAGTTCACACAGCTAGGAGGTATCTGAGGTCAGATTTAAATTCAGATCTTCCTGAATCCACCAAGTCACCTAATCCCATAGATTTAATTATCATTTCTATTTAGATGTCTCCCAGGCCTATATATCTAACCCTAGTCTCTTCGGAGTTCTAATCCCACATCATCAACAGTGCTTGGCACACAGTAAGCACTTATTAAATATTTGTTGACTTGACATTCTTATTGGCATAACTAAGGCCATGTTAACAGATATGTCAAATGCAATATGTCCAAAACAGAACTCATTCTCTTTCCTCAATAAACTGTCTCTTTTCTGAACCTCCCTAATTCTGTTGGGACTATCACCACCTTTCTTATTCATAATTTCATATTCAGTGGTGTTTTAGACTGGTCACTTCACATATCCTATCAGTTCCCAAATCCTATCATTTCTATTCCCCCCATCTACCCCCTTCTCTCTGTTCAAGCAACCATCATCATCATTCATCCCATGTCTTCAAGATTATTTTTAAGAGCCCTTCTAATTTTTCTCCATGACTCAAGTATCTTCCACTCTGCAGCCCATCTCCCATTAATCTTAAAGTGATTTTTCTAGAGTACAGGTATGGTCATGTAAACTCTCCAAAAAAAGAAAAATTCCAGATCTCCCTATTTCTTCTAGAATCAAATAAAAACTCCTCTGTATGGCATTTTTAAAACCTTCACAACCTGTCTACAATCTCCCTATCCAGTCTTATTGCATGTGACTCCCCATTACTCTTCCCCAACCCAGCAGTTTCTTGCTTTTTCTAACACATTACATTTTATCACTTGAGGTCTTTGACTTTGCCATGGTTGTATGCCATGCCTGGAATTCATTCCTTCTTCACTACTACATTTCTAATGCCCAGTTTCCTTAAAAAGTCTGTTCATGTTATCTTTTATATGATGCCTTTTTTATCCTCTTAGCTCACATAACCCTGCTCCCCCATGACCTTGTATTGGTTTTGTAAATGCTATATATACTTATCTACTTATTTGGTTTCTTCCCCAAAAGAATACAAGCAGCTTGAGAGAAAGGTCTATTTCATTTTTATCTTTGTTCTTCTAGCATGAAGCATAATGCCTTATACATTGTAGGTGCTTAGTAATGTTTTCTGATTCATTATATCAATTTTCTTTGTCTCTACCAGTGCCTAACACAGTGTTTTGAACACAGCATGTGATTGATAAAGATGTTTATTTTGCTTCTTGAATGTACCTGTGTCTGTAATGATGGATAAATGAACAGATTTTGTTGAAACAGTATTTGCAAATATACTTATCTCTACAGCTCAAAGACTGCTCATCACTTGGATTTCCTTCATTCTAAGTCTTCAAGCCTTGCATATACCTGTATATGGTTGTAAAGGTATCCTTGTGTCTCTAGTATACTCTAGACTGTCATTCATTTTTAAATTGTTATATAATCATTTGTGAGAGTTTAAAATAACACATAAGTGTGGTGGATATTCATGCATTCAGTGCCCCTAGTAAAGGAACCAGATATCTCAAGCAACCACAGATGAGTAGAATATATAGGAGCATTCTCTCAATCACCTCAGAGTTGGAAGGGATCAGAAAGGCCATGTGATCCAGTCTAAATCTGAATAAGGATTCTCCAACATTCCTGACAAATGATCATTGCCTCCCAAGACATCCATTCCATTTTTTTGATGGTAGTAATTATTATCAAATTGAAGCTCTGTTTGCTAATCATCAAAATGTAGAGCAAAAGAGAAATTTCAGGTACTTAAAGATAGAAAAATTACATGGGACCCTAAAAGAAGGTGAGAATTGAAATGACTATAGTACAGTTTATGATTTGGGCGCAGAAGAGGAATGTAGCACCACTAAATCAATCAATAGGAATAAGACCATTTAACATTAGACAGGGTACTCTTAATTTAGAAGCTAGGGAGTATTTTAAGGAGTGGTACTTATTTCAGTTAATGAGCAAAGAAAAGGAAACAATAAATATTCTACTATATGACTGTTCCCTTTATAGAAACCTTCTTTCAAATTTCTTCAGAACCAGCTAGGTTTGACTCTTGGATTACCATCAGCCCCACACATCCTAAATCAAAGAAGTGGTGAGCATTAAGACTGAACATGTATAGTTTACACCAGAGTGCTTGCCTTCTCAAGAAGGACAGAAGGGAGGGACGGAGGAAATTTGGAACTCAAAAATTATAAAAAGTGAATGTCAATTGTCAAAATTGTTTTTATGTGTAATTAAAAAAATAAAAACACTTTTTTAAAAAGTGGTAGGCATTGAATATGTCTTATTTCATTCTGATGTGTTTCCCAACCTAGTGCCATGTGATCTGTAGTTGAAGAACAATCATTCCATGATAAAATGAAAAAATACTTATTTTACTGTAACGTTTTTAACAAAGATTATGTTATCTTCCAGCCTACAAGAACCACGCTGTGAATTGCCATCATATCTGCCCTTCCCCTTCACAGAAAAGTTTACTTTGTTGAGAACAGAGTACACTAGAGATATTCTGAAAATGTCAGAGACATCTTCCCATGAATCTTTCTATGATTCCCTATCAGATGTTCAGGAAGACACCAAGAATGCTGAGTTCTTCCCTGAACTATCTGCCTTTCTCAGTCAGGAAGAAATAAACAAGAGTCTTGATCTGGCTCGAGAAGCCATAGCCAACTCTGAATCGGAAGATTTTGATTCAGAAAAGGAAATCACTAACATTTTTAAAACCTCTCCATCCCTCTGTGAAAAAACTTCTCACAAGGAGACCAAACTGAATGAGCAGACGACTTCAGCAATGCCTCAGGGAAACAGACCAACTCGAAGTCTGACTTTACCACAACAAGAATCCCCAGTCCTCCAAAACAGGAGTATCTCTTCACCTATATCCAGGAGAAAACCCACTGGCTCACCCTTGCTGGCTGCCAGTCCCAGCTACATTCGGAGCCTACGGAATGCTGAGAGACACGGTCCAAAGGCAGTAAACTCAAGTGCTAGGTCCAAATTGGTACATCAGGGGGCCCTTGGGTCCCAGAGCCAACTCCGGGACAAGGCAGCTAATCTGATTGAAGAGCTCTCTTCCATATTTAGAGAGGCAGCAAAGCCAAGAAATTTAAATATAAATGGAGAGTCTTCATCACCAGATAGTGGGTACCTGTCTCCAAAGAATCAGCCATCAGCCTTACATACTTCAGCTAGTCAGAGCCCAACTGAAGACCATCCAGAAATGGAGGCAGAAGTCAAATTACCAGCCGCTACACACATCAATGACTATTGCCAGAAGAGCCAGGCCATTACTCAATCTGGCCATGGCATCTTACATGAACCACTTTGTGATCCCATGAACCTCCCAGTTGCCCCTCGATTCACCCAGAAATTGCGAAGTCAAGAAGTAGCTGAAGGGAGCAGAGTTTATTTGGAATGCCGAGTCACGGGCAATCCAACTCCGCGGGTCAGGTAAGGACTTGGCTTGAGTCATATGATTAATTTTATTTTAAATTTTAAAATATGAATGAGAACGTGGCATTTTAGTCATCTAACCACAGAAATAGAAGGCTTGGAGGGCCTAGGACAATGAAGAAAAAGGAGTTAGTTGATCAGAGTCTCCCATAGTAACTTTATTATACTTATGCTTCTCCCTCCTCTTGGAAGTACATTTATTGATAGATTCCTCTGTACTCCTGTCTCAGTGGGAAGGAGAAGCACTGAAGAGAGGCAAAGCAAAAAAAAAAAAAAAGATCATGTGTTCTCCTCTCACCTCTCCTCACACAACAGGAAAAGAAAAATACTGAGTTCTAGTTCAATTTATTCAACATGCATTTAGCAAGTACTGATGAAGTACTAGATACTAGCTTACATGCTGAGGATAAGAGCTTACATTCCATCATGAGAAATATTTTTTTTTTTGTGCAAAGTAATTTCAAGGAGAAGGGGCACTAGCAACAGAAGTCATTTGGAAAGTCTCTTGCAGGTGGTGGCACTTGAGCTGAGCCTAGAAGGGACCTAGAGGTTCCCAGATAGAATAAGAATCATAGCATAAGCCTTCCTCATATCTTTCCTACCTCTCCCATGATGAAGCCTTCTCAGTCAAAAACCTATACTGTCAAATGCCAGACCTGTTTTAAGTTTGGATTTATACCATAGAGAGATAGCATGATACAGTGGATAGAATAAAATCTTCCCCTAGACATTTACTAGCTGAGTGACCCTACACATGTCATTTAACCCAAGTGAGCCTGTTTCTTCATTTGTAAAATGAGAATAATAGAAACACCTGCTTTATCAAATTGCTGTGAATATTAATAGTTAAATGGAAAGAGTACTAAGTTTAGAGCCAGAGTACTTGGATTCAATCTTACCTCCAATGATTTTGGGACAATTAGACATCACTTAAAATAACAGGGTTTGACAACATAGCCTCTGAGGTACCTTCTAGTTCTAAGTGATTATGGTCCTTGATTTATATGATTGTTCGATATTATGTTAATATGTTTAAGAGAATATGGCATTTGGTGCTTTAGTAGTCTCTTGTGGTTTATATGAAAGATAATTTTCACTGATATTCCAAGATCAACAGAACTTTTATCAGTCTTTCTCAATTAAAATTAAAATTTGAGGAGTTGGCATTTGATCTCCTCTGTATGATCTCTGCATGTCATCCCCCTTTAGACTCTTCAAAAAGTGAGTTCAATTCACTCTTTTAAGACCTTTCAGACTACAGTGTCTGAAATCAGTGGGAACTTCACAAAACCTCAGAAATAAGAACAGAGATGCCGAGTCCAATTGTCTCTAGCATGGATCCAACAGCCTGAACTAGACTAGCCTCAAGAATGTGATGAGGCAACTAGCAATTTAACCACAAATCTTATTTCATCATGTTGATGGAACATAAAACTAGAGGCTAAATGAAGTTCTTGGTGCTTCAATTCCATAGCAGAGGAGATGAGATAGTATAGTTTTGTAATACATACATCAGTTTAGCAAAGTTTTTGCAACAAGTCAAGTCAATAAGCATATGCTTAATACATATTAAGTACCTATGGTGTGCCAGGCAACCCTATGGAAACTTGAGGAATGGGATGAGGTGCCATAAGAAAATGGAAGAAATATTTGAGCTGTGACTCAAAAAGATGTAATAGCTAGCTAGAATTTATATTTATATAACACTAAGCAGGGTTGTGCTGGTAAATGGTTAACAACCAGCTCCTGGGAGATTAGCTATAGATATATATAGATACGACATTTTTTACTTTAATCTATATTATTATTTTCTCCATCACTTTTTAAAGTCTGGAAAATAACCAAAAATACTGAATGAAGCCCTGATTTGTAGTGTTTGCCAATTTCCAATGTATAAATACTCACACTGAAAACTGAACAATTGCTGCTTCCAAGTCTGTTAGAGCTGGCTCCAGCAAACCCCTGCTAAGGTTTGCAAATCACTTAACACACGACAGTAATAACAGAAGATGGTAACTAACATTTACACAGTGTTTTAATATTTGCAAAGTGCTTTACAAATATCTTCTTTTATCCTAAACAATAACCATGGGATATGGGTGTATTATAATACCCATTTTACAGGTAAAGAAACAGAGAGATGAGAAAAGTTCAGTGACTTGATAGAGTCACATAGTTAGAAAGTGTCTGAGACTAGATTTGAAATCAGGTTCTTCTGATTCCAAATCCAAAACTCTAACCACAACTTCTCTCCTCCTTCTAAGTATTTCATTCCAGTTTCTGTTCACCAATCATTTTTGTTGTTGTTTAGTCGTATCTGATTCTTTCATAGCACCCTTCTATACTCCACTATCTCTCAAAGCCTTGGCAACCTCATTTTTGTTGTTTCTATGACACTATCTACCCATCTTATCCTCTGCCATCCCCTTTTCTTTTTGCTTTCAATCTTTCTCAACATCAGGATCTTTTCCAATGAGTCCTGTCTTCTCATTATGTCAATAAAGTAGTTAAGCTGAAGCTTCAGTATTTGACCTTCCAATGAGTAACCTGAATTAATTTCTTTAAGTATTGACTGATTTGATCTCCTTGCTGTCCAAGGGACTCTTAAAAGTCTTCTCCAGCACTACAATTTGAAAGTCTCAATTCCATGATATTTGGCTTTCCTTATAACTCCTTATCATTTCATTTTAACTCTTCATCAATCATCAACTCTTAGTTAATAATTCTTCCCTTCTCATTGTATAGGCTAGACTGTGTCGAAACAGATTGATCTGTCTTATAGTTAATAATTCTTCCCTTCTCATTGTATAGGCTAGACTGTGTCTAAACAGATTGATCTGTCTTAGAAAACAAATAACTTATTGGGATTCGCCCAGCTCCATCCAAACCAGATTCATAGCAGGACGTAAAATAGGCCTTGAGTGTGAAGTCAGTTTTGTGCCTAGAATAAGGTCAAAATAGCCACTCAACTTAAATGGCATACTATCAAGTCTGAATGTTGGTAATGGAAAATGAAACCCTTGTTACTCTCCGCTTGTTATAGCTCTGAAGTAACAACCTGAGTTTCTGGAAAGCAGGCACAGTGTCATTACTTACTGCACAACATGATTGTTTAACCATAATACAAGCACAGAGTTTATAATTTTTACACAATTACCATGAATCACTTCTTTAAAAAAGAGTTATTCAGTATCTTATGTATCATGACAATTTTATTTCTTGGTAATCAATTCCTTTGATTATTTTGGGAAGAATCTAAGGAATGTGGAAGAATTCTGTCTGTTCAAAAACAAAGAACAAAAACATGAGTTTGACAATGATTACAGTCCTAGAACTTCCTAGAACATTTTTTCTAAATTTTTAATTTATTTGTTTTCAGTTTCAACATTCACATCTATAAATTGTAAATTCTCTTCCCTTACTCCCTAAGAGCTCTGCACATACATTTCCATTAAAAATATTTGCACATCAGTCATGTTGCACAGAAGAATAACTTCTGCTACTTCTGAAACTTAGCTTAAGTATTGTTTTCCTTTGCTATTGTGACGTTTTTCTGGTGAGTGTTTCTTATTGTATTGGCAAGATGGAAGAGCCAAGCAAGGCACAAATAACCCATTACAGATATATAAAATATTAATATAATATAATAATAATAGATATTAATTTTATTTGGGAATAATGGTAAATTGGTTTTCCTTGGGTAAATATTTAACAACCAGCTCTCTGGAAGGGAAAAAAGTATACATGACATGCTTTTAATTTTATCTTATTAATATTTTCTCCATCACTTTTTAAAGTCTGGACAATAATCAAAACTACTAAATCAAGGCCTGATTTGTAGTGTTCCCTCATTCCCAAAATATAAATATGCTGAAAAATTAACACTTGGCTCTTTCAATTTTTCTGTAGTATAATTGAAATATATATGAGTCAGTGTAGCATGATTGAAAAAGCGCTGGTCTTAGGACCTGGATTCAAATCCTACTTCAGAAGTTAACTACCTGTGTGAACAAATAATAGCCTTTTTAAGCCCCAATTTCCTTATCTGTAATAACTTTTAGAGTTTCTTCTCTTCTGAGATCTATGATCCTATGTACTCTAGTAGTTTTTATGAAAAAATTGATTTTTGAATTGAAAATATGATTTTCTCTCTGCATAGAAAGGTCAAGAGGATTCCTGTTAGCTAGTATAAATTCCTCATTTTGTCTTCATTTTTAAGGCCCTTGTTCCCACCCTGTGCCTTTCTTATTAAGGAAGCTGACACCAGAGGGCAGTAGAAGGCTCTTTAATGCATGCAGCAGTCTCATTTCTATTTTGGCTGAAGTTTTTCAAGTTTGTTTACATTACAAAACAAATTAAACCCATTTGTTTCAGAGCCTATCTAAACAAAAATCACTGGTGGCAAGGAAGAGCATTAGGTTTGAATATGAGTTCTGCCAATCAAAACCTGTGTGAACATGGAAGCAATCACTGGGCCTCAGTTTCCTCATTTGTAAAATGAAGTGGATTGGACTAAATGACTGATTTTATGTGAGATTGAATTTATATAAAACTCACTGATAAGTAGAGTCCTTAAGAACTTTGAAACCTCTGTTGCCACTATTTACCACTAAAATTTAGCCCCTTCTTAATGGATTGCTATAGCTCCATTAATTGTAATAGACAAAAACTACTTGTTTTAAAGTACAGGAATAGTTAATTATTAAATTTATATTTAATAATTATTAAAATGAGCAGATTATCAATGCTATGGTGCAGTGGAAGGAGTGCTAAACCTGGAATCCCAGGACCTCAATTAAAATCAACTCTGCCATTTACTAGACATCTGACCCTTTACCTGGATGAACCTGTTTTCTCATAAAATGAAGGGGTTGGACAAATGACTTCTAAATTCACTTCCAGCTTTAGATCTTTAAGAAACTCAAATGATTCCTCAGGTTCTAGCACTTTGTTAGATCAATACTTTGTTAGATCAATTACTAAAAGCTAGCTGAAGTATACTAGAATTAACACTGGTCTTAGATCAGAATCTTGAGCTTTTGTAACCATTAGCTAAGAAGTCTTAATTGTAAAATAAATACGCATATGTGAATCTATAGTTCAATATAATTGTATACAAAGGAGGGCTGTGTAAAGTCCCTAGCCTATGTATACACATGCATATATGTATATATTTGAATATGTTGTATATAAATTGTATATATATATTGGCATAGATACATGTATACACACATGCACATGTGTGTGTATCTGTTTCGATATAATTTTTTTCTTTATATGCTATGTGTTTCATTTTATCTGTTTAAAAACATTATTCTGAGAAGGGATCCCTGGGTTTAACCAGACTGCCAAAGCAATCCTAGACATACGCAAAAAAGGTTAAGAATCCTTATCTTAGACAAACTTCCAAAGCAGTCAACTACTAAAGGTGAGTAAGACTGATTGACACCTGTCATAAACTGAGCTATATTAAGATTAATTGACTTGCCTTAATCGCCCAACAGCTAGTTCCAAAGCCAAGACTACAAAAGAGCAAGGGGGAGAGGGGGGAGGGGTTCGGGGCAGGGGCAGGTGGAGGAGAAAAGGGGATGTACTTCCTTCCCAGAGAGATCCCAAATCTCTGAGTTTTTCACTGGCTCTCCACACCTAGGTGCAGCACCCCAGGGTAATATCTGAAGTATTATTGTGATGGCTCTCTTCTCCCAGGACCAAACTTCCTCCTACCCCAAGGGAGTGGGCTCTCTAGGGGATGAATTAACGTGAACATTACTGCATCCTGTGCCACCACCCCTGTGACTCTCCTAAATGTTTCTTGTCCCACATAAAAGAATTTCTAATTAAGGGTTTAGACCACCTCAAAAAAACCTTTCCAGAGGCACTACTTTGGAAGATTTAAATGGGAAAGAGAACTGTATTAGCATTCTACACTAGGCCAACCCTAAAGTATAACAGTCAGTCATGCATGTAGTCCAACCATACTCTAAGAACTTAAGTACAATGAAGGAATCAACCCTGCCCCCTTTAGTCTCACCCCTTTCCAACTTCCTCAAAGTAGCTTCAGGGCCTACAGAAAGCATATTCATAAAACTTATTCAGTAGCTAAATGATATACAAATGACAGAAAAAGATTACATTCATGTAGTACTTTAAGGCTCTTGTAAATCCATTATCTCACTCCAGAGTCCTTAAACAAAATGGGGTTAGATTTCACATGCTATTTGCTAATTTAGCACTCACTTGCTGACAGGACTCAACTACATAGACTCCTTGCTTATGTTTTTTTCATCCTTTCCAAATGTCTCTTTTTTAGTATTATTATGAGAAAAAACCTACAAAGATGCATCGATCAACAAGCTTTTATTAAGTGATTGTTATAGAGAAGACTTTTCTGGTCCAGAGAAATGAAATTACTTGCCCAAAACTACAAAGTTAGTAGCAAAAATGGAATCAAAATCTACTTTTTTCATTATTTTTCATCATTTTTCATTTCTTTGAATACCTACCTATGACTCTTTGAGGGGAAAAAAAACTAACCTAAGTTTGCAGCTAGGGACTGACATTTCCTCATTGTTGTTGTTGTGTTCATCGTTTGTTCTTGAAGAGGACCATGACATCAAGAAGATGATGGCATGACTTGCATTGACTTTGATTTGAGTGAAGGAGGGCTATGCAAGGTCACCAGACTCATTTTCTCCTCTGGAGTCATCTGGGTTCAGTGGCCAGATATTGATCAGGATGACTTGGGTGCATAGTGAACTTTGCAGGCTGTGAAGATCAGGTCCAGCTGTCCTCTCTCCCCAGCACAAAGCACACAGCCCTTACGAGGGGATCACTTGGGTTGCCTCTCTTTGTTGCCCTACTCAACAGTTGCCATGCTTCTCTCTTCCTATGATCTCATACCTTATCCCCACAAGGCCAGACTTTTATTTCCTTCCAGGGTGATAATTATCTAATCCAACAAGTTTATTGTACAAATGTGCTAATGGGGGAAGGCTATAAAGGTTCTTCCTCCAACACCTAGGCTACATATGCACATTTTACCAAAGGCTTTCTAGAGATAATTTGGATCTTAAGAATGATTTCATCATTGTGGCTACACTATCAGAGACAGCAATCCCATCCAACTCCTTAGTGGATAGCTTCATCAACTGCTGTGCCTAAGTAAACCTGGTAGTCAACTTTCAGTGACAAGGTTCTCTACTGTGAGTTAAACGTTTAGCTAAGCCTCAGACAAGAGATTTTGAGCTTGAAAAGACCTTAGAAATGACCTAGTCCAATCTAATCTTACAGATAAGGAAAGAAAGTCAAAGAGACACATGTGTAAGATCACACAAACAGTAAATGGAAGAGTTTGGACTTCAACCCATATCCTCTAAATCTAATGTCCATCCCACTATTTCATGTTCTCTCTATATGCATAGTCTCTATAGACCTTTTCTTGCTTGGTAGGGCCTATCAGTGCTCATGCAACACTGATATTGCCTTCAAGAACCCTGGGCCATCTCCATATTATAAGATTGTATATAGTACAGTTTGTTTTCCATAATCCAATTCAACAAGCACACGATGTTTTTGTTGGTTAGACATTTTTCATCGCTATCTGACTCTAACCATGACCCCATTTGGTGTTTTCTTGGCAAAGATACTGCAGTGGTTTGCCATTTCCTTCCCCAGCTCATTTTACAGATAAGAAAATTGAAGCAAATATGGTTAAGTGACTTGCTTAGGGTCACACAGGAAATAAGTGTCTAAGGCTGAATTTGAGCTCAGGAAGATGAATCTTGCTGATTCTAAACTCAGTACTCTATCCAGGGCTCCACCTAGCAGCAAAATATGTATCAAATACATACTAGTATAGAGGACATTATGCTACAATGAAGATACAAAGACAAAAAGACAATTGCAACAAACCTCAAAGGCCTTCCATTCTAAGGTGGGGGAAGAGGATGGAGTAGGCTCATATGGAAGAAAGTTAAAAATAGTATCTGAAAACAAAGTAATTTCGAGATGGTGACAATGCATCATATAGAAGAGAGCCTCTAAACTGTTCTTTGAAGGAAGCTAGAGATTTTAGGAGAAGGAGATGAAGAGGGAGAGCATTCAAAAAATGGATTGTGTCAACTTCGATAAGTAAATACCATAATACAAGTATATAAAACAGGACAAATGTTTATGATAATCACAGTTCTTTAAATGCATATATGTATATGAATATAACATATCAAAGTATATGAATACATATGCTAGTGTATATGGATAGATACATGGCATATAGACACACATCTTGTATATAATCTTTCTGGCATTAGTTGAGAGAGAGACAGACAAGAGAAAGAGATGTAGATGTAGATTATAAGTACATACATTCACCAGTAAAGTCTGGAGGTGACCCTAGGTTCCCAAAAGTTATGTTGACCAACTAAATATATAACTATACTTGAAGGACTAAATCCAAGCTGAACTCTGAAGACTCATCACCACTCTGACCCTGAAGTCTTCTTTATTTTATTATTTACTTATTTGATTGTTTATTTTTTATTGCGATGATAACTCTTAACTCTTAGTGATAACCTATTAGAACTAGAAGAATAATACTATTCTGCACCCTATTCTTTCCCCCAAAGAAGTAAATAAAAGGTCATTTGTTCACATACCTTTAATATGATGTAAACTCCTTGAAGACAGGAATTCTTTTTCATTTTTGTCTTTATAGTTCCACTCCTTAATGTAGTCCCTTAATAAATACTTGTCCACTGACCCAGAAAAGTGGAGAAAAGATTGGAGATGCACAAGAGGAAGACAATGGTGGATGCAAATTGCCCTGCCTTCATGAAGTTTGCATCTTCCCCATCTCATGATGAAATCGCAGATGAAGGATATATAAATATGTGTTATGTATTATTTGTTATATATTATATTTACTCAAAATGGGCAGTTGGGGTTGCACTGTGGATAGAGCACTGGGCTTGGAATCAGGAAAACTCATTTTCATGAGTTTGTATCTAGCCTCAGACATTTACTAGCTGTGTGACCCTGGGCAAGTCACTTAACCCTGTTTACCTCAATTCCTCATCTGTAAAATGATATGGAAAAGAAAATGGCAAACCACTCCAGTAACTTTGCCAAGAAAACCCTGAATGGAGTCATGAAAAGTCAGACATGACTGAAAACAACTCGATGATAAAATACTCATGCATCTAGGCAGTTCAGGTGATGTATTAGACAATGCATTGGGCCTGGAGTTAGGGAGATCTGCCTTCAAATCTAGTTTCAGGCATTTACTAGCTGTGTGACCTTGAGAAATTTGTCTCAGTTTCCTCAACTCTAACATAATAGCCTCTACCTCACCAGATTGTGTGAGAATCAAATGACATAAAAATAGCAAAACACTTGGAATGTGCCTGATACATAGTAAGAGCTATGTAAATGTTAATAGTTATTGATGTTGGTGTTACTCATGATCTTATCAATGCAGATATTTCCTCCACTGAAAGAGAATGCATCCCATCCATATCTGCCCAATCCTGGTAACTCTTGTCCATGTTCCTACAAAAAAGTTCCCTATAGAAAGTCTATTAAGGTACCAGGGGCCTTTCTTGCTTTCTCCTGATGTCTCAGGATACCAGTGTAGTACACAGGGCTGTTTGCCAATTACCCATGTTCTCACAGCATAATCAACCCATCATTATCTTCAGTCACTAATCATTTTTCATGGCATCCTTTCTTCATACTTCCTTATGTGTTACATGTGGCAGTCTGATCATACCTTCCATGTACTTCTTGATGCCTTCTGAGGGAAATCCATTTTTAATCTTTCAAAGACTATAAAGAAGTCCCCCAAATTGTGACCTAACAATACACATGGTAAGAACCAAGTGAATGAGGAATATCTGTTGTCTAGATTATAATATCAAGTTGCTAAGCTCACAGATTTAAAGATGGAAGGGATCAGAGTGACTGTCTAATGCAATCTCACTTTTTGTAGATGAAAACACTGAGGCCCAAAGCTGAAGGTTGTAAGTGGTAGAGCTGGCATTCTATTCCCCTAACCCCAATTCCAGGGTTCTTTCAATCAATAAATTAACATTTATTAAGTACCTACTCAGTGCATTGTTCTAAGCTGTGGGGATACAAAAAGAGGCAAAAGACAATTTCTGTCCTCAAGAAGCTTATGGCATAATGGGATAGAAAACATGCCAACAAATATATACAAAATAAATAGGAAATAATTAACAGAGAGAAGGCACTAAAAGTAAGAGAGATTAAGGAAAACTTAAAGTAAAAGATGGAATTTTAGTTGGAACTTAAAGGAAGCCAGATAGGTCAGTAAGTGGAGTAGAGGAAAGAGAGTCCTCCAAGTTTGGGCAACAGCCAGAGAAAATGCCCAGAGCTAAGAGATGGAATATCTTGACCGTGGAACAGATAGGAAACCAGTGTTACTAGATCAAAGAATATATGAGTAAAAGGTAAGAAAAGACTAAAGTATGAAGGGCTGATTGGAGAATGGATTAAAGTGGGGAGAGAAATCTACCAACAAGCTATTATAATAGCCCAGCCATGAGGTGATGAGGGCCTACAATAAAGTGGTGGCAATGTCAGAGGACAGAACAGTTAGATGTACCTGCAGAGTTCATCTCTCTATATCTAAACCTATCTATATTTATTTCAGTTGGAGAATCGTTGAGTTTGAAGTGACAATAGCACATCTGTAAAAGCATGCACCCTGACATACACACTCCCTGCTGTGCAGGTCCTTAGATCTGCATTTCTAAAAGGGAAGCAACTTTTGAGGAGTCAAAAAGTTATCACCCTGAACTTCAGAGAAAATACAGAGGAAATAAAAATCAACCAACAAACAGGGCTTTCAACTGTCTGACCACAAGCAATACATGCATCACAGATCCACACACAGATCCAGCTGTCTGACCATTATATACATACATAGTTACCAGAGAGAGAAGCACCAACATATGGGTTTTCAAAGCCAGGGACTGCTTAGTGACTTTCCAGAGTCTCATCTAGCACAAAAACCTTCTAAAAACTAAGCACCAAAAGTAAAACCTCACCTCAGTGTACTGGCACATTTTTCAGAGCCAGAGGGCCTCACAGAATCAGTACCTCATTAGAAAATTAACAAAAGGTGTGGGCCTCCCCTAATCAAACTTCCGGGAATGTGCAGGCCCATTAATGGGTGCAAAAGATCTTTAATCTCATTAGCATTACATTGGGCCCCAAGATCTTTCACACCATTAATGTAGGCATTAACATTTCTTAAGTAAATACGGCATAGTTTCCACAAAGTAAATACATCATGGACTTTACATTTGCAGAATATATAACATAACATCATTCTCTGGAGGTCAATCTCTGGGGAGTGAGCAACCAGCTCCTCCTCCTTCAATCCAAAACAAAAGGTCCAAATAAAGTTCTCTTAGGGGTGTATCCACCCCACACTACCCTTGCAGGCACTCTCAGGTGCAAGCTCTAATGAGCCAAACCCTAGTCTTAACAATGCTTCAGTCCTCACTTCCAAGTCCTGAGGGATGGCTGGGCAACAAAGCTATCAGGGTGGAGTCCCTCCCATCCACCATAGGCAATTCCACCCCCTGGGTTCCAAACTGTCCCAGGAGAATGCTGCAAAAAAAACAAAAACAAAATTACTCAGTGCCTTCGAAGTCCCCATCTTTCCCAAGGGTTGAACTCTGAACTTGTGGGGTCCTCCTCCTCCACCTGGACCCAGTCTCTCCCAGCTCCCACCTGGGTCTGCACACAGGCAGGTCTCTGTTCTTCTTCCAGGGTTCACTTCTCCAAGGTTGGCACACAGGCAGTTCTTCACTTCTGCTGGGTCATTTGGCAGGCAGTTTTCCACTCCTGTTCCATAGCTCTGCATAAAATATAATCTCAGGGCATTCACCCCTGGAGCACTGTCAGGAGCCAGGCTAATCCACTCAAGCCTTGGCTCTGGCCATCCCTCACTTCCTGGGACTCCACAGAACTATAGCCACCACAATTGGGAAACAACAGACAATTATTCCAGTCCCACAAAACCCCATACTTTCCTTTTAATTTGCAGATCCTGCCGACTACGCCGTAAAGTAAAAGCAAGCAACCTGACATACACAGGAAGGCCTGCTATCAAAGGTCCTTAGATATGAATTTCTAAAAGGAAAACAACTTTTGAGACATCAACAATCACTTTAATCAAGCACATAGATATCATTCACTTAGTTCAAGGGGAAAAGTCAGCACCCTGAACTTCAGAGGAAATACAGAGAGCTTAAAATAGACAGACAGTGCTTCCAGTTGCCTGACTATAAGCAATACATACATCACAGACCGACAGACTGACTCAACTGTCTGACCATACATACATAGATACCAGAGAGAGAAGCACCACTGGGTTTTCAAAGCCAGAGGTCTGCTTAGCAGCTTCCCAGAGTCTTATCTGGCACACAAATCTTCTAAAAACTAAGCCCCAAAAGTAAAACCTCACCTCAGAGTACTTATACATTTTTCAGAGTCAGAGGGAATCATAACCCTCGAGAACCAGTACCTCATTAGAAATTAACAAAAGGTGTGGGCCTCTCCTAATCAAGCTTCCCATAATGAGCAGGCCCATTAATGGGTGGGAAAGATCTTTAATCGCCTTAGCATTACAATGTCCAAGCGGAGATGTCCAATGCATAACTGGAGATGTGAACCTGGAACTCATAGGAGATAAGACTGAGTATGCAAATTTGGAACATTAGAGGTGACTGGTGAAGAGAGTAGAGTAGATGAGATATGCAAAGGAGATACTTTAAAGAAAAAATGCCAAGGACACAACTTGGAATTTTCTCCTTTCTCACCTCCATCTTTTAGAATCCCTGATTTCTCTCATGACTCCACTCAAATGTTATCTTCCATATGAACCTTTTTTCCCCATCCCCACTTCCTTATCTTTCCTCCTTCCTTTCCACACTACTAGTACCCTCTAACTCTAAGCTGTTTTGTATTCATTTTGTATGTGCTTATGGATGAAAATGTTTTCTCATCCATTAGAATGTGAGCTTCTTGAAGGCAGAGACAGCTTCACATTTGTTTTTTTGTTTCCTTAGTGCTTAGTACTGTGTCAGGCACAAAGTAGATGCTTAATTAATGTTTGTTGATTGATTGAAAAATTGTTAGCCTTTTGGTCTCACCAAGCCTTCCCCATATTAGTGTCTATATGAGTACAGGAATTATGATGCTTTCTTCATCATACAGAGCATGTGCATATGGATGTGTGTGGGGGTATGTGTGTAAGGCTAGTTTACCTTTGTTAACCTAATCATGAATTATCCTTTATGGAAGTATACTATAGAGAAATTTCAAACTGATGAATTCACTAATTTGTTCCCTAATTAAATACATCAATTTTCTGTCCAAGCCCGGTTGTTAGCTTTGTGTTTTTTTGCCTTAATACTAATTAAGTAGTGCCTGGTAAAGGACAAGGCTTATTTTCAAACATATTGAAGAAACTATAAGCAGAATGAAATTTCAGTGCAAGGAGGATCCCTCAATGAATGGCTTAAAGTAGTGGTTTTGTATGCTAATTGCCATTTTTTCCTATCCAATCATCAAATCAAGTTCCTTTGTAGGCAATACTTTGACCAGCCTCTTTGAAGCTATTGTACACCCTTGAAAGTGATAAAACAGTATATCCTTTTATTTAAAGATTGTACAATTGAGACTTGTTAAAATAGCAAGGCTTGAATATTCAACAAAAGGCAAATAGGAGAAAGAAGATGCACCAAAGTTATATAAGGAAGTATTTGTGCTAGCTAGAGACTACTGTTTTCCCAAACTTGTGTAGTTTTTTCTTCCGCAAAATAAAAATACAAGCTTCATTTAAACTTTTTATTAAAAGTATTTTTTTGTATTTAAATTTATTTAAGTTTTCAACATTCATTTCCACAAAGTTTGGGGTTCCAAATTTTCTCCCCATTTCTCCCCTACCCCTACCCCAAAATGCCAAGCATTCTAATTACCCCTATCACTAATCTGCCTTCCCTTCTAATATCCCTTCCTTACCTTATCCCCATCTTCTCTTTTGTCCTGTAGGGCAAGACAAATTTCTATACCCCAATACCTATATTTCTTATTTCCTAGTTACAAGAACAATACTCACCAGTTGTTCCTAAAACTTTGAATTTCAAATTCTCTTCATCCCTTCCTCCTCACCCATTCCCTTTGGGAAGGTAAGCAATTCAATATAGGTCATATCTGTGTAGTTTTGCAAATGACTTCCATAACAGTTATGTTGTGTAAGACTAACTAAATTTCCCTCCATCCTATCCTGCTCCCTATTGCTTCTCTTCTCTCTTTTGATCCTATCCCTCCCCAAGAGTGTTGACTTTTAATTGCTCCCTCCCCCACTGCCCTCCCTTCCATCATCCCCCCTACCCTGCTTATCCCCTTCTCTTCCACTTTCCTGTATTGTAAGATAGGTTTTCATACCAAAATGAGTGTGCATTTTATTCTTTCCTTTAGTCGAATGTGATGAGAGTAAGCTTTATGTTTTTTCTCTCACCTCTCTCCTTTTTCCCTCCATTGAAAAGTCTTTTACTTGCCTCTTCTCTGAGAGATAATTTGCCCCATTCCATTTCTCCCTTTCTCATCCCAATATATTTCTCTCTCACTCCTTAATTTCATTCATTATGTTAAGATATAATCCCATCATATTCGATTCACCCTGTGCTCTATGTGTGTGTGTGTGTGTGTGTGTGTGTGTGTGTGTGTGTGTGTGTGTGTGTCCCACCAACTACCCAGATACTTAAAAAAGTTTCAAGAGTTACAAATATTCCCTTCTATGTAGGAATGTAAATAGTTCAACTTTAGCGAGTCCCTTATGATTTCTCTTTGCTGTTTACATTTTCATGCTTCTCTTAATTCTTGTGTTTGAAAGTCAAATTTTCTTTTCAGCTCTGGTCTTTTCATCAAGAATGCTTGAAAGTCCTCAATGTCATTGAAAGACCATATTTTCCTCTGAAGTATTATACTCAGTTTTGCTGGGTAGGTGATTCTTGGTTTTAGTGCTAGTTCCTTTGACTTCTGGAATATCATATTCCATGCCCTTTGATCCCTTAATGTAGAAGCTACTAGATCTTGTGTTATCCTGATTATATTTCCACAATACTTGAATTGTTTCTTTCCAGCTGCTTGCAATATTTCCTCCTTGACCTGGGAACTCTGGCATTTGGCCACAATATTCCTAGGAGTTTCTCTTTTTGGATTTCTTTCAGGATGTGATTGGTGGATTCTTTCAATATTTATTTTGCCCCCTGGTTCTAGAATATCCTTTTTCTAGAAAAATTGTCCAATTTTCCTTGATAATTTCATGAAAGATGATGTCTAGGCTCTTTTTTTTGATCATTGCTTTCAGGTAGTCTCATAATTTTTAAATTGTCCCTCCTGGATCTATTTTCCAAGTCAGTTGTTTTTCCAATGAGATATTTCACATTATCTTCCATTTTTTTCATTCTTTTGGCTTTGTTTTGTGATTTCTTGGTTTCTCATAAAGTCATTAGTCTCCATCTGTTCCATCCTAATTTTGAAAGAACTATTTTCTTCAGAGAGCTTTTGAACCTCCTTTTCCATTTGGCTAATTCTGCTTTTTAAAGCATTCTTCTCCTCATTGACTTTTTGAACCTCTTTTGCCAGTTGAGTTAAC
>CM053774.1:58291762-58466668 GCA_028658325.1 Potorous gilbertii | reverse complement strand
ACTTTTATGTCTTTCTCTGATGGTAAGCATTGTTCTTCCTCATCTGAAAGGATGGGAGAGAATATCTGGTCACCAAGAAAGTAACCTTCTATAGTCTTATTTTTTTCCCTTTTGGGGGCATTTTCCCAACCAGTTACTTGACTTTTGGGTCCTTTGTCAAGAGTAGGGTATACTCTGGGAATCTGAAAGATCTTCCAAGGTGGCACAGTCAAGCGTGTATACTGGTCTGGGAGTGGAAAGAGATTTTTGTGCCCAGAATCTTAGCAGTTTCCTCTCCACATCCACCTGATCTCCAGTTCCACTGCAATTCAGTGTGAGATAAAGATAAAGATCAGCTCCCTCAGGGCCTCTACATAGGGCTGAGGTAAAAGTCAGCTCCTCAGTGCCCCCAGGGGTTTTTTGATCCACCAATGGATGTGGCTGCTGTATAAGCTGCTGCGGGAATTGCTGCCGCCTGCTTGATGTGACCTCTGTGGCCACTGCCTAAAGTCGAAGATATGGGAAGACCCTTCTCCCTTCCTAACCAGCTGAAAAAAACCCATCAATGACCTTTGGCACCTGTGGATTGAGTGATCTGTGAACCTGCTGCTGCTGTGACTGGAGATTCCACCCCTGAGGTATCCTCCTCCCAGAGCTGTACCATGCCATGTGGCCAAGGCTGGGCTGGGCTCTGCTCTGCGTTCAGTGCAACAGACATTACCCATGGGCCTTTCAGGTCACCCGGGACCAAACATACACTGTCTAAATGGTTGGTAAAGGGAGAGACAGTGGGAGGTCAAGGCAACATCAGTGGGTTGAGAAACATAGATGGCAAGTCCCCAAAGAAAGACTGTTCCTGGGGCAGCACAAAAGGAGCCTATGGTTTTATTTAAGCTAGATCACAATTGTATTTCCTGAATGAGGAATGTGTTACAGGAATTAGGAAAATACCTGGGCCAAAGCCGGGTAATAGTATAAGGATATAACCTTAAAGGGTCTCTCCAGTTGTTGGAAAAGTAAGGTTTTGTGATGCCTGGGTCCTTGCCTCCTGTACTCATATTTGTTGAAATTCTGGTAATAGAATTGGTCATCCCTGGCCCAGAAACTCCAGAAACATGACTGTCAGGTTTAAAAATAGGTGAGGGATTACTATGGCAGGGAGATTTTTAGAGTAATGTTCAAAGGATAGATTCTAGGCAAAGTTTTCCTGGGAAAAAGGGAGAGATATGGAGATGATGGTGACACACCCAGCAATCATGTACTCCACGCCACCCCACAGAGTTTCCTATTTGAATTAAGGCATTAGACTTGAAGTGGACAGCAAGCTTAACCCCAGTCATCAGGTGAGGATCAGGAATGTATGGACCAGGGGCAGGGGAAGTGATTCAAAGCAGGGAACAGAACACAGTATAACTGGAGAAAATAAAATAGAGTGAGGGAAAGTGAAAACAGAAGGAGAATGCAGAGGAGCATTCTCCCACTTACACAAGTTCATGTCTTGTGTTGTTTCTTAAGAGGTATTTTAGGCCCTCTACCATCTCGCACAAGTATTTGGAGTGATGTTCAGAATAACTTGTGGTGGGAGGTGGAACAGGTTTAATTCAAGAAATATGGGTCTAGCTAGAGAGACCTTCAAACTTAACAGCAATAGGAGTAGCTGGAATGACCTTAAACAGCCCTTTCCATTTTTCTTCCAAAGGGTCAGCGCTTTGTAATTTCCACAGTTTAAGATAAACCATATCTAAGGGGGTGGACCAGCTAAGGACTGATTTTTTGGAGATAGGGAAGTGTGAATTAACATAATCAGATGATGCTTTTTGCAGAAGGGGAAGAAGAAGAAGGAAATATTATACCAAGAGCTGGTGCTCTGTGTCTAAACGCATATCAGTGGTCAGAAAACATTAGTTCAAAGGTACTGTTTAACATTGACTCACTGGAACCATCCTGACCCAGAGTAGAGCCACCTCCTGAATCAATTTAGTCAAGGTTCTTTTCAGGGTATGGTTCATCTTTTCCTGAAGATGGGATAACAGGCAGAATGAAGGTTGTAGATTATACCAAGGGCCTCAGCAGCCTTCTGGGTAATTTGGGAAGTAAAAGTCAGTCCATTAATTCTCTGCAAGGAGTGCAACAGTCTGAATCTGGGAGTAATTTCATTCAGAAGTACTTAAGTCACTTCCACAGCTTTTTCAGAGTGACAAGGGAAGGCCTCCACCCAATTACTGAAAGTGTCAAGAAGTACTAAGAGGAGTTTGAATCCTCTACAAGATGGCATATGTGTGAAGTCTATCTGCCAGTCTTCCCCAGGAAAAGTGCCCCAAAGCTGCACAGAGTTGAGAAAAGGAGGGGGTCTAACAGGACGCTCAGGATTGGCTCTAAGGTAGATCTTGCCTATGGTGTCCAACAGTTTGGGTCCTGAGAAAAGGAGTTTCAGAAGGTGATGGAGGCTGTATTTTCCCAGATGGGTAGCCTGATGAAGCCCCTAAAGGAATTTCCATGTCCCTGATTCAGGAATAACCAGTTTGCTGGTGGGAGTTTTAAAACATCCTGTAGGCAGGAGTTCATTTCTTCTACAAAAGTATTGTTGTTGTTTCTCAGGGGTATATTGAGGGCCAAAGGAGGATGAGATCTGGGGAATTAAGGGTATAGTTAAAGACAGAGTCCATGTTGCTGCTTTGGTAGCAATATCAGCCAGCTGGTTTTCTATAGCCTGATCTAAGTTGAGACCCTCTTTTGATGTTTCCTGCTACTTCTTTGAAGGGGGTACAGACTGGAGAGATCACAAAATTTCAGGATACCATGTGTTATGAGGGAATTTTTTTGTGGTTAGGGACCATCTTTCCTTTCATATTGCCCCATGGGCTCCAAGCACAAGGAAGGCATATTTGGAATCAGCGTAGATGTTGATTTGCTTATCTTTCCCCAGTTCTAATGCTATAGTGAGTGCTTTTAATTCAACCTTTTGTGCTTAAGTCCCCAAAGACAAGGGGTGTTATTCAGTTGTGCTATGGAGGCTAACTATTCCATATCCTGCTCTTCTAATCCTCTGTTCCATAAAGCTAGAGCCTTCCTAGTACCAATTGTCATCAGGGAACATCTGTGAGATCAGGGTGACTGGCATGTACTGCCTCAAATGCCTCCTCACAGTCATGTAAGGGATTCTTGGAATTCCCAGTGGAAGGAAGCAGAGCAGCAGGGTTCAGGGAGGAAAGCACACTCATAAGGTGAAATCGAGGGTATCAAAGAAGAGATCCTGATACTTGATCAGACAGCCACTAACCTGCCATTGGTGTCCTCTTATTTCCAGAATGTTCTGGACATACTGGGGGGGTCAGGACAGCCAGGAGCTACCCTAGGGTGATCTTAGCTGCTTCCCCCACCAGGACAGTGGTGGTTACTACAGCACAGAGACAAGCAAACTAGCTGGAGGCTGTTGTAAATAGCTATTTAGAGAAGTATACTACCAAGTATGGATAGTGCCCCAAGGTCTGAGTAAGTATATCTACAACCTGACCAGGTTTCTCATCTATGTACAGGGTGAAAGGTTTCCCTAATTCCAGTGCTAGAGCAGTGGTCAATTTGGTTTTTAAAGTGTTAAATGCCTTATCTTGTTCAGGTCCCCATTTGAAAGGTAAGGCACAGGGGCCTTGTGTGGAATCATAAAGGGGTTTGGCAATGAGGTCAAAGTTGGGAATCCAAATTCCACAAAATCCTGCCAGACCCAGAAAAATGCAGAGCTGGCATTTAGAGGCAGGGGTAGGATAGGCCAAAATTGTTTTCATTCTATTGTTAGGGAACAGAAGGTGGGGGTTAGGAGGTGACCTAAGTACTTTATAGATAGTATTTCGATATGGGCTTTTGGCAAGGAGACCTTGTATCCCTTCTGACCTAGAAAAATTCAGGGTAGAGATAGCAGCCTCAATCACTGTTTTGTAAGAGGGGCTACAAATAAAGATATCATCATATTGAATAATAGTGCTGGAATGGAGCTCTAAATTCCTGAGGTCTTTGCCCAGTGCCTGCTCAAAAAGATGAGGGCTATCACGGAAACCCTGTGGGAGGACTGTCCAGATAAGCTGACAGGGATTTCACTCCCCAGGTGCCACCCACTCAAAAGCAAAGATATATTGAGAGCCTTTGTGAAGGGATATACAAAAGAAGGCATCTTAAGATCTTAAGACCAGAGGGTGTCTCCTGGGACCTGAGCTAAAAATATATAAGTTTTGGGATAATAGGATGAATGGGAACACCAGCTTTGTGGACACAGCCCACAGATCTTGAACCATGCAAATCTCCCCATTTGTCCTAAGAACAGGGAGTATTGGGGTATTACAGGATGACTGATGGGAAACTAGTAAGTAAAAACTTAGCAATGAGAAGCTGTAACCCCAAGTGGGCTTTGGGCCTAATAGGTTATTGTCACTGGTGTGGTTATGAGGTTGGGTCCCTCAGACAGATCTGAACAAGGGTGGCATGTACAGCCCTCCGAAAGACTCCATTGTCCCAGGCTGCTAGGGTAACCCTGATCCAGACCTCATGTGGGATGTGGGGGTTTTGCCTGTCAAAACCTAATAGGGTTAGGGTGTTCAGGATGAAGGAAAAGTGAGATCGTAGTTTTAACATGAGGTCCTGGCCCAGTAGAAGAATGTGACAAGTGGAAAGGATAAGAAAAGCATACATGAAAGCCTGTCCCTCACAGAGAGAAGGCCTCTGTTTCCCTACCTTTCCTGTCAATCCCCATTAAGGCTAAGGTTGAAGAGTAAGTGTGACTGGATAATGCACAAGGAGAGAGTACATGGCTCCAGTATCAATTAAAAATTTTTTAAATTTTAATTAAGTTAATTTAATTAAGTTAATTTAATTAATTGACTCTCCCTCCATATCAATTTTTACCCTGGGCTTAATCATAGTGATGTGAAAGGAACATGCTGGATGAACCCCAGGGACTTTTCATTCTGAATCTCAAGGGGTCCAGAATGCCAGCAGTTATGGGGTCACAGTGGACAGTTGCAGTTCCACGGCTTTTCTGGCAGGGGAGAGGGCATGGCCCAGGATGTGGATATTGATCCCTTGTCTGCTCCCTTCTGGGGATAGTCTCTGGACCAGGGGCCAAGCTTTTTACACCTAAAGTAATTGCCACTGCAGAGGCTAAGAGATAAACCTTATCTCAGGCTGGTGGATTTTCTCCTCAGCCTTCACCTTATCTCTCTTGTTAAAGACCTTAAATGCAATTTCCATTATCTCCTGAAACAGACTTTAAGGATCCTTTTCTAATTTTTGCAATTTGTGCTATGTGTCTGGGGCCCACTAGGAAACAAAATGCATGCTCAGGACTGTCATTCCTGAAGCCGGGTTGGGGTCAAGGTTAGTGTATTTCCTCAGAACTTCACCTGGTCTGTTTTTAAAAAGGTAAGGGTTCTCATTGGTCCTTGGGTAATATCTCTCAAGCCGTCATAAAAAGACCTGCTTTTTTAATCCTTCCTTCATCCTTTCCAATAGACAGCTAGTCATATGATCCCTGCTATCCCTGTCATTCTCATAATCCCATGAAGGATCAGAGTTTGGGACCACTGTGACCCCAGGAAGATAGCAGGATCGATTAGAATTTCAAGCCATATCATCCCCACATTTCTGGGCATAATCCTAAATCATCCTTTTTTCCTCCACCATGCAGGCAGTAGAGAAGATTAGATTGATGTCTCCCCATGTGAGGTTAAATTGGAGAAACATGAGTCAGAAACCATCTGAAAATTTAGTAGGGTCCTCTGAATAGCACCCTAGCTTTTCTTTAATTTGGGCCAGGTCTGTCATAGAAAAGGGGACATGGTCTTTAGTGTTCCCACCCCAGGTGTCAAACCTCCAGTAGTGGGAAAATAGGAGTTGGGTTTGTAAGTCTGGGACAATCAGAAGCTGAGGAGGGCTTCAAGGGAGAAGAAGGAGCAAGGAAGGGAGTTCCCTGATGGGTATTAAAGGAACTAAGGAGCAGGATGGTTTGGGCAGGGAAGGGATTTGATAAGGGGGTGGGAGTTGAAGATAAAGATTAGAGGTAGAAGAGGAAGTAGGGGGAGAGAGAGTAGGTGATGAAGCTACAGGGGAAGAAGGGGATTTTGGAGGAAAGGGGGAGGGTGGTGAAGCTATTGGTTGAGTACATTTCGGGAATCAGAAGATTTAGGAGTTCTGAGAGATTAAAGAATTTTCTCCTGAGTCTTGGGGGATTCAAGAGTTTTCTCCCAAGACTTGGGGCCAGGTCCAAAGGATGGTCTGTCCAAGAGCATTTTACATTTTACTCTAAGATTAGGATCTTGAAATGAACTCATAAAACTTTGGATATAGGGCACTTCTCCACTTCCCTTCCTTCCTATGGAATAGATCTAACGTATAGTTAAGAAACCCATTCAAAGACCATTTTTCTTGATCTTCCAATTGCTACTGAGGTCAGGCTATGTTACAATAAAACACCAACCACTTTTTCTTAAGCTCTCCTCTCCCAAATTTCCTCGAATGCTGTAATAGGCATCCTAGTGCAAAATCACAGGGCATTACGTGGTTCTGTCACATTCTACCAGTCTCCTAGCAGCTTCATACCACTCATCTCAGCATCCCAAGGCAGAGAGGAGAAAAAAAAAATGTGACTGACCCATGTGAGGGTGTCACTTTATACAAGGATCAACAGTCCAACTGACTGCTCTGAGTTAGTGGAGCTTCAGATACCTCTAGCCGTACCAGGGGTTTTGCAGCCAGGGAGACAGTAGGGGCAAAAAGATCTGGGAAAGAGAACAAAGAAAAGCATGCTTACCTCTTATCCCAAGGGGCTAGGAGATCAGCAGAGTCAAATTAATATTTGGACTCCCAGGTTTTAACACTAAATTATGTTAAGGTCAGAGTCAGCAAAGTGGTCCAAATGTGAAAGAATTCACTTAGACAACATTCTCTTAGCCACCAGAGCTGCTTTTATTTCATAAAGAAGCATACCAGTCTTTTTTTTTATCAATAAAGATAATTGAGACCCTGATATTTGGGGAAGTTATGCTTATATAAAGGTTTCAGAATAATGATGTAATTTTAGGGGGTTTATAGGGGTTAAAGACACAGAATAACAGGATGAGAAATAAAGTTACTTACAAGGATTTTTTTGTGTGACACAGGATGAGGAAGATAGATGACAGGATACGGAGAGCGGGGGACACAGGATAAGGAGCAATTCTTTGACTGCAAGTTAAGTTTCATGATAAGGGGAAAAGGACTTTAGGACACCCTCAAGTTATAGGATGAGCCACAAAATAAGCCCCAACCTCCTCAGGAGGGGTTTCACAAAGTACTGGAAAAAGCAGCCCTAAATATTTTTTTTCACCCCTAAGGTACCATTTGTATCCACATCAGAAAAGTCTTATGATGTGATTACTTACTTTTGACAAACAGGATTATCTGATCTTGTTATTTTCTCAAAAGTTTCCACTCTGATTCCAGTTCCTTTAGGAAGATCAGATGTTATTGAGGACCCAATCCTAGACACGTAAACATAAGTAACAATACTTTTGCAGAAGCTTTCTACCCTTGAATTCAATAGTTATACAAATGAATTTGCTTGTAAGAGACTGATTTTATTCCAATTATCATAAAAGACTTGGGAGAATACATAACTAATTCCAAAAGAATGCATATCAATAAGTTGTTTATAATAAAACATATTTGTGCCACAGGACATACAGTATAAATAGGTATTTTTCCACAATAGTAACAAGCTTTGAATGAAATTGACTTTTCCAATCATGCAAAAAAATATTCCATAAGTTATCTCCCTCTACGAAAAATTGATTGCATTGAAATTCTCCATCAAATGATAAAAAGTACAATCTTTTTCCTTATTAATTTATTTTTAGTTTTCAACATTCACTTCCAGAAGATTTTGAGTTCCTAATATTCTCTCTATCTCCCTTGTCCGCCCACCCCAAGATGGTGTGCGTTCTGATTACCCCATCCCCAATCTGTCCCTCCCATTTATCAACCCCCCCTCCTTCTCTTATCCCCTTCCCCTCCTATTTTCCTTCTATTTTCCTGAGGGCAAGATAGATTTCTATCTATTGCCTATATATCTTATTTCTCATTTCATGTAAAAACTATTTTAACATTTGTTTTTAAAACTTTGAGTTACAAATTCCCTCCCTTCCTCCCTCACCTCCCACCCTCATTGAGAAAGTAAGCAATTCGATATAGACTATACATGGGTAGTCCTGCAAAACACTTCCATAATAGTCATGTTGTGAAAGACTAACTATATTTCCATCCATCCTATACTGACCCCTCCATTTAATCTATTCTCTCTTTTCACCCTGTCCTTCCTCAAAAGTGTTTTGTTAAAATTACTCTCTCCCCCAATCTACCCTCTTTTCTATCATCACCCCCTCCCTTATCCATCTCTCCCTTAATTTCCTATCAGGTAAGATAGATTTCTATACCTAATCAGGTGTGTATGTTATTCCCTCCTTAAACCAAATCCAATGAGAGTAAGGTTGACTTTCACTCACCTCCCCCTCTTCCCCTTCATTGTAAAAGCTTTTACTTGCATCTTTTATTTGAGATAATTTATACCATTCTACCTCTCCCTGGAAGCTGTGGCAGTTTCCAAACTTCTCAACCCACTAATGCCAAAGAAGGCATAAAATGTCAGTAAGAAAGGTCTATCAGACCTGAGTGAAAGAGGACTGCAGTCCAGCCTCAGCCTGAGATGGCAATGGCAACAAAATCAAAAGAACAAAAAAATTGAAGACAACGTGAAACATCTCACTGGAAAAACAACTGATCAGTACATTCCTCTCTCTCACCCCATCATTTTATTTTTTTAGATATCATCCCTTCACATTCAACTCACCCTGTGCCCTCTATCTTTATATATATACATTTTCCTTCCAACTACCCTAATACTGAGAGAAGTCTTATGAGTTAAAAATATCATCTTTCCATGTAGGAATGTAAACAGTTCAACTTTAATATGTCCCTTATGATTTTTCTTTCCTGTTTACTATTTCATACTTTTCTAGAGTCTTATATTTGGAAGTCAAATTTTCTACTCAGCTCTGGTCTTTTCATCAAGACTGCTTGAAAGTCCTCTACTACATTGAATATCCATTTTTTTCCCCTGAGGGATTTTACTTAGTTTTGCTGGGTAGGTGATTCTTGGTTTTAATCCTAGTTCCTTTGACCTCTGGAATATCATATTCAAAGCTCTCTAATGCCTTAATGTAAAAGCTGCCAAATCTTGTGTTATCCTGATTGTGCTTCCACAATATTTGAAGTGTTTCTTTCTGGCTGCTTACAATATTTTTTTCCCTGACCTGGGAACTCTAGAATTTGTCTGCTATACTTCTAGGAGTTTTCCTTTGGGGATCTCTTTCAAGAAGTGATTGGTGGATTCTTTCAACTTCTATTTTCCCTTCTGGTTCCAGAATATCAGGGCAGTTTTCCTTGATAATTTCTTGAAAAATGATGTCTAAGCTCTTTTTTTTTTAATTATGGCTTTCAAGTAGTCCAATAATTTTTTAGTTATGTCTCCTGGACCTCTTTTCCAGGTCAGTTGTTTTTCCAGTGAGATGTTTCACGTCTTCAATTTTTTTGTTCTTTTGATTTTGCTGCCATTGCCATCTCAGGCTGAGGCTGAACCACAGTCCTCTTTCACTCAGGTCTGACAGACCTTTCCTACTGATATTCTATGTCTTTTTTGGCATTAGAGGGTTGAGAAGTTTGGAAACTGCCACAGCTGCCAGTGATTCAGTCCCCTGAGCCCTGCTCCAGGTTTGCTGGGGCCCTGTCTGTGATGGCACATTTTGCCCTGAACAGTGCTCCTCTCTCAGACAGACCTTTCCTGTCAACCTTCCAGGTTGTCTTGGGCTGAAAATTTGTTTCACTGTCATTGTGTGAGTTCTACTGCTCTAGAACTTGTTTAGAGTCATTTTTACAAGTATTTGGAGAGGTTTGGGGAAGAGTTCAAGCAAGTCCTTGCTTTTACTCTGCCATCTTGGCTCTGCCCCATCTCAAAACACAATCTTTATAGCCCCAAGAGGCTTTTTACCTCAGATGGCAAGTTTCACTAATCAAAAACTTACCAGGAATTACATCTCAAAGTTAAATTTGTCCTTGAGCAAAAGCCAATTGTTAGAGATCATTTCTATATACTTTCAAGTTCTCTATAATCCAAGTTCATTATTTAGGAACTCCATAACCCTAACAAGCTCTTTGGCAAGCTTACAAAATTAAGGAGGATTGAAGGGGACTCCAGAGAAGGGGCTTCTTATCCATCCTATCTATCCTTAGAGCTTTGCTTTGGCTCTTGTTTTTACTAGCCCTGAGGACTGCTCTGAAAGGGCAGAACCAGTCAGGAAAAATTTTCACCTCATTCCCTCCTTTATACACATACACACACACACACACACACACACACACACACACACACACACACACACACACATACACATACACACATACACACACACACACACATACATATACACACAGAGTAATCAATTACCAGTTTTAGGTTTTACTATTAAAACAATAATCAACAGTCTTACAATTTTAATAAGTGATCGCCAAATTGTTTTAGCTGTAACCCAAACAATAAACTTCAGATAACATCATTTGCATTTCTAGATCATACAAAAATTATTGACAGGAGGATGTGCTTACACCAAGTGCCCGAGGCTGGCTGACTTCTTTACCTTAACACATTTCCCTTTTCCTCTCTCCCCATGGTTGCAGAGGCTGCAGGCAGCTGCTTGAGCTGAACCTGGACGATACTTCCTGGTTTTCCAGGAAAGTTATAGGGTACCCCGGGGAACAAGGCTATTATCAGTGGGGCCTAGAAGGTGACTGCGGCCCCTCTCCCTTTTTCACCAAGAGGGGGAGGGTGAATTTCAGGAGAAAGGTGAAACTCTCTTCTAATAGTCTGATCTTGGATGAAAAGTGTTAACAGGAAAACATGGGGCTGTTTGCAATCCCTGCACTAAGGTACCCCCTTGACTCAGGAGGAAGGAGTGGGGAAAGGGAGTGATGATATTGTAAAAAGGTTGTTTCAAAACTCTTTAATGATCAATCTCAAAACTTCTAGAATCTGCTAAGATGTTTTGGCTGTGCTAACTTTTTCACTTCTATTTCCACCCCTTAAAACTAAGAGGGGGGTATTAAACCTTTCAGCTCACAAAATATTTTGCAAAACATTTCTTTGTAAAAGTATTTCCTTTTCTTAAAGCTTACAATTTATCCTGATGTTAAAAGGAATAATCACTAAACTTTCATGAAATAAATTAGTTGGAAACCTTAAATACTGGAATTTATCAAAACCAAGTTGATATAATATGTCTTTTAAGCATCACAAATCCCCAAATGCCATAAAACCAATATTTTCAATCATCACAAATTACTAAATACCACCCTTTTCTAGTCAAAAGGTGTCTACCTTGGGGAAAAGATTCAGTTTTATAAGCCAAGAACAAACCCAATTAAATTAGCCTTATCACAATAACAAAGTTTACCAGACCTTTAACAAAATTTTGCTTAGTATCTTTTCTTTGCTTTATCTTTAAATATATCACAAGAAATTAAGAAAAATAATTACGTTCTGTAAACTCACAGTGAATGTGGTAGTTCACAAACCTCCAAATTAACATACAAGTAACCTGACAGCACAATTCTTACTATAAAACCATCTCAATTGTAAGAGAAAATGCTTTTCTGATAATATAAGTGATACAATTGTTTAAATTATACAATTAATTATACAATACAAGAAAATTTAGAAATATAACCATACCATAAATACTTATCATGTATTTAAAACTTGAAACAAAACCAACTAATCATCTGATGTCTCCATTCCTCAGTTCTTTAATGTGACCTTAATGTGGTTGAATGAACAAATCAAATTTGGATTCATAATCACTAATGGTCAATTTTAATATCAAAGGCCAATATTCTTAGCACTTTAAAAGAAAAGGTTATTATCCATAAATTCACATTTTTTATAAGACAAGTGGTGACAGTTCCCAGCTCCAATTTAAGCACTTGGGGTAGAGATCGTCTTTCTGCTTGTTTTTTTTTTTAATTCCCAAAGTTTAGCACAGTGCCTGGCACATAATGGGTAGTTAGGTGGCATAGTGGATAGGACACTGGGCATGGAGTCAGGAAGACCTGAACCAAAATCCAGCCTCAGAAACTCCCTAGCTATGTGACCTTGGGCAAGTCACTTACCTAATGTTTGCCACTGGAGAAGGAAATGGCAAACCATTCTAGTATCTTTGGCAAAAAAAGTTGGATATGACTCAACAGCAAAAAGAAGAACTGACACATTAGTGCCTAATAAATGCTTTTTGGCTGTTGACAGACAACTGATTGACTTTAGGTAAGTCAGAGGGTCAGTCCTGTGCTTTAGAATTATATTTTGGAAGAACAGGTAGGTGGCACAGTGGATAAAGTACTAGCTCTGGAGTAAGGAGGACCTCAGTTCAAATCCAGTCTCAGACGCTTGCTAGCTGCGTGACCCTGGATAAGTCATTTTGGAGTCGATTGACTCTGAAGAAGAAAGATTATTTTGGCACCTGGGTATAAGATGAACTGAGGAATGGAGACATCAGATATAAGAAGATCAATTAGGAGGCTATTAAAATCATACAGGTATGAGGTAATGAGGGCTGAACTAGAAAAGTTTCCAGCTGCATGGAAAGAATAGGATGATCTTTCATAGATATTGTGCTGAGAGAACTGAAAGTCTTCTGGTCGATTGTTTGCAGCTAGCTGTGGGATAGTAACAGCCCAAGTAGAACCTTAGAGCCATTCAAAGGAAGCAACCTGTGCTTTCAATTTAGACTTCAGAGGATGTTACAATTTTTTAAAATTTTGTTCAAAACAAATAAATTCTCTCAGAAGGCTTTGTAATAACAACTATACTTGTGAGATAACTGTTTTTGCTTTCCAGTTCTTATTTTTTTTAATATAAACGTAGAATTCAGCTTTAAATGGGTTTATATTGATTGCTCATTGATTCATCTCTCTAAGTATACTTTTAAGTTCTCAGTTCTAAGATGGTCTCTTGTATCTTCAGGTATTTACAGATGGTCTCCTATAGAGACATGCCATATAATGCACATTTTCATTCTGTGTTCCCCAAGCTTTAAGGATGAATAGGACAGCTCTTCTTGTTAAGTACTTCTGACCTCTAGGAGCACTGGATGAATTTCTCTTTGTAAATAGATTATGTTTCCAGCTGCTATACCTGCAGTCCTAGATTGGGTGGGACATTTTCCTTTGGTCCCCAGGAAATCTTTTCCTCACTTAGCACCTTTCCCCACCTGTCCCCTGCAAGGGCCTGAGCAAGGTAGAGTAATGTCTCTGGTAGATCTAATTATCCTACCCTACCTCCCTTCCTAATTCCCAAAGCTATTAAGGTCAGCATTAATTGCTAGGAAAGTAGATTATTGTTCACTTGGAAAGACTTCCACATTGAAAACACCTTGGCCCTTGTCTCCTTTCAGCTTTTCACATTGTTTAGCAAGGACACAAAGCAATTGCATTTTCAACTTAGCTTCAACAAACAAATTGAGTAACAAACTCTGACATTACACTACACACTAGCCTTTCCTTAGCCCCACACCCATTGAGCACGACCCTCAATGTGCTCAATTCAACCCTCACTTTTCTTCCACGAAGGACTTTACATAACCAAGCTGCTTCCAGAAGTATACAGTTGAAGGACTATGAGAAGACTTTATTCAGGATAAGGAGATGCAAGTCAAATTCTTTCTTCTCAACGTAATTTGGCTGTGATGTCTCTGGTACCTGCAGAGTAACTGATTATTAACATCAAGGCCTTTCTGGGGAGAAGTTTATGTGTATACCATATTTGCTTACTTGCCTTTGAGCAGTACTGTCTTTGGCATCCCTCGATCTGCTTAGGTACCATTACAACAACTTAATCAACCCCATTTGCACATTATATTCTTTTCATGGTTAGAAAGAATGGCTTTATAAACCCAACTATAGCAAATGCAATTATAAGTCTAAAACTCGATGCTCAGAGGATCTTGTGTTGACCAAAATTAAAAATTCTGAACTTTGATATGTGCTATTTCCAAACTATTGTAGTGGTAAAATTAGTGGAAGCTCTTTTTCTTTTCAAAGGCCTTTGTTTGAACTGAAAAACAATGTTGTGTACAAAAGTAGCTGCAGCCGGGACTGCCAGTACCTGAGGACTAAAGGATAAGCCAGATAATGACCATGCATGCCATTGAAAATTGAGATTGTTCTCTGAGTTATAAATTCCCAACTGCAGAGTATATGCTCTTTCTATCCTCGACCCAATATGAAAGAATGTGGATAACTAGACCTTAGAATAAGACTTCCAAGTTAATGTTTATGGCATGGATCTACCAGACTCTGCTTGGAGTAAATTTGGGGATTATTTCTGTGAAAGGCAATAGTTTCAGTTGAAGACTTTGTTTCATCTTCCTAGGAGATATGAAGCAATCTTACAGAAGAAAATAAACATGAACAATTGGGCAGCTGGTCTCAAAAATCACAGCCCACTCTGCCCTGCTAAGGTGGGGGAAAAGGATCAAGGCCCTCACTCATAGAAAGGAATCAAGTTGGGTTGTGCCCCATGAAGGAATCAGACACAACTTCCCCTTTCATGACAAGAGAGCCAAAGAAAGCACCCCAAAATCTTTAAGATTAGAACCAAAAATTATCCACAGCAACTGCTCACATATACAAAAACGCTGAACTGAGTGTCTGACCTTGGACAGAGTTCCATGCACTCATCTAACTTGGAGGGTGTCTGAGAAGCAAGGGAGTGATAGAAGTCCTAGCATTGCTGCCACTCATCACACAGCAGGCATCAACTGCATTGGTGCATAGCTGCACTCACTTTGTCCCTGTTCAACACCAGTATTTGCCAAAAACACAGAGAAAAGATAGGACTCTTACTCTTTTCAGACCAGAGGCAGACTGATGATAGTTGGTTGTCATGGGTCACATGATAAACAGGAGAGAGGCACAGAGGCAACCCACCCTCTGATTTACATGATAGGCATGTAATAGTGACTAGTGGAAGATGGGTTAAGCAGAGGACAGACAAAATGCTCATTACATGTTTTATATCCTGATCTACATTTTTCACAGGCTGCCCAAAAATCCTTTGGCAGGCTGCAAGTCCTCACAGGCTGTATATTGTGTAGGCCTACCTTATACCAATGACACCATAGGGCCAGCACCTATCCTTGTTCAATAGAGCTTTATGGCCAACTCAGTTGAGGGATAATTCTGCTGTGTTCAGACAGAAATGGCAGGTACTCCTGGCCCCGGAGCAGCCTGGCCTCATTATGATGACTAGTAGGATGCCAAGGTTTGAGGAAAAAAAGAAATTCACTCTGACTCAAGGGGTGGGTCAATGGTACTTATCAGATATATGTGATACATTGTCATAGAAACTGTGCCCCAAAACAGCAAAATCTTACTTCACATCTATTAGAAAATGTTGTAAAGAAGCACACTAATCATGGAAAAGTTTTGTGTTACTCCTTTTAAAGACCATGTCTGATTCCCTGATTGCTGGTGAAAGTATACCAAAGTATTACATCTGTTTTAAAGGTGATGATATCACTCTTGGTAGCTAGAGGAAAAGGGAGTTTTAACACCTGATATTCTTCTGAAAATTAATAATTAGAATTGCCTTATTAAAAGGGTTGATGTATATGAGTTGGATGATGTTTTTCCAACATCTTACAGGTCAAAACAGGTACAAGGAAGACTCAATTAAATAGGTAGGGTGCGTCTATCCTACTCTAAATCAAAGTAACCAGAGCAATGCACTTTAAATATCCCTCCTGGCAAAAAAGATGTTTCACACTTACCTACTCTCTTTCATCTGGAAATCTCCAAGTCTTTACATTTAATGATCCATTGTTTAATTAAAAAAAAATAAGATTACATAGATTGCTTTAATTTTTATTTTTAATTTAAAGGTATATCTTATAGGGGGAAAGTCCTCATTGCCTTCCAGTACCAAGTTTAGCTACCCACTGCACCACAGGAATTTTGAGGGCTTTGCTTTTCTTGGAATATTTGTAGGTCCAAGAATGTCCTCTGTGCCCTAATCGCAAAAGCCTTCCAAAACCAGAATTCAACAAACTGCTCGATCTTATGTAATTATCATTCTCTCAATATCTTAACTATCACAGTTTTGTCCCTCAAATTCATATTTTTGGACCGACGGGGGTGGGGGCAGCTACAAAAGCTAGTCAGCTTCCAGACTTCACTGAAGTTTCATCTGATCTAAATGTTGAAAGGACTAACAATCCTGGAATTAGATTAGGTTTCAGTCCAAAAAGAAAAAGATATTTTATTGACCTCATCTTCTCCTTCTTCATCTATTATTCAACTCTAATTAGCATCAGATTATTCCCCTGTTCCTCATATTAGTTCTGGAGAGCCCACCAGTGCCAACTTTCTTCTTGGGCATCCTGTGGACTGGTCTGATATAACAATATTCCTGTAGTAATCATCTTAAAATGTTGTTTGCTGTCCACATGATAGTGGTGGGGGCAGGCACAAAATTCCTATAGGTGATTGTTGTGCTGGGAAAAGTCTTTATAATTTCTACCTATCCAGATATATTGAGGTGGGTGGCCAAGTCCAGTGAAGCTTTGCAGAAGGGCAAAGATTTGAGTATTCTTCAAGACAGACTGGCAAACAAGAAAACAATTTTGAAAGGCTTAAAACCTCAAATCAGCACCATGATTGACCATGATTCCACAGGAACAATGATTTAAAAAAATACTATCAGTTGACACAGAAATGATGGACTAAACACACAGAACTAGATCCATGTTTTTTAACATAGCCAATATGAGAATTTGCTTTATTTGACCATGCATAACTGTTATGCTTGTTATTTCTCTTCTTTTTCATCTGGGAATGCCGGTAGAAGGGAGAACAAAATATCTGCTTGAGATTTGAAAAAATAAAAAGAGAAAGAAGGGGAAGAAGAAAGAGGTAAAGGAAAGGGTAAGAAGATGGGAGATAGAAAAGTAGGGAACTGGGAAAGGTAAAATCAAGAGACAACCAACTGTTTAAGTAACATCAAATGTGAGAAGCCTTTATCTCATTGGCTAAATACATGGCAACTCTTTGGGAATATGGTATTAAATAATACATAATGTAATAGCCTTCATTCTATTTGGAAATAGTTCATTTCCAAAAACCAAAAAATTATCCTTCCCTTTTGGCAAATTATCCCTTGGTGCCTTTTGGAAATGAAAGCAAAAGAAAACAACAAAAATAGCTTCTCCGATAACTTCTTAAGCTTTTCTATAAGCCCTGTTATCAGTGACTTCCTTTTCTCAGGTTCTTAGAACAAGAACAGGGACTTGCCTGGTCTGTGGGCGTAAAATACCAAGAATCTGGAAGCAATCCCTCCAGCTGCATGCTTTCCACTGCTTCCTCCATTACTGTGCTTCTCATTCTACCTCTCCCTTCCCCCTTCTCCCAGTGTATTGCTCTTTCTCACCCAATCACTTTTTTTCTGGAGAGTGTTGGGAAAATTATTCCAAGATAATTGACAAATAACCTCTGTCTATATAAATGTATTTTAACTGCCCTAATTATGACAAACTTCTTAGGAGTTACAAGCATCACCTTCTGATGTAGAAATATAAACACTTTAACTTTACTTAGTCCTTTATGATTCCTCTTTCATGTTAACTTTTTATCATGCTCTTGAGTCTTGTGTTTCAATGTCACATTTTCTATTCAGCTCTGGTTTTTTCATCAGGAATAACTTGAATGTCCTCCCTTGCACTAAATATCCATTTTTGCCTACTGAAGGATTATACTCAGTTTTTCTGAGTAGGTTATTCTTGGTTGTAAGCCTAGATCTTTTGCCTTCCAGAATATGATATGCTTAGCCGTTTGTTCCTTTAACATGGAAGTCACTAAATCTTACACAATTCTGACTGTGGCTTCACAATATTTGAATTGTTTCTTTCTGGCTATTTCCAATATTTTCTCCTTGACCTGGGAGCTCTTGAATATGGACACAATATTCCCAGGGATTTTCATTTTAGGATCTTTTTCAGGAGAGGATCAGTGGATTTTTTTTCCATTTCTATTTTATCCTCTGGATCTAAAAATAACAAAACAGTTTCCTTGATAGGTTCTTGAAATATGATATTTACGCTCTTTCATTGATCATGTCTTTCAGGTAGTCCAATAATTCTTAAGTTATCTCTACTTCAAATCAGTGATTTTTTCTGATGAAATATTTCACATTTTCTATTTTTTTCATTCTTTTGACTTTTGTTACTCTTATTACCTCAAAGAGTCATTAGTTTCCCTTTACTCAATTGTAATATTTATGGAATTATTTTCTTCAGCAAGATTTTGTACCTCTTTTTCCAATTGGTCATTTCTGCTTTTTAAGAAGTTCTTTTCTTCAGTCAGTTTTTGTGACTCTTTTCCCATTAGGTCAATTCTGTTTTTTAAGTTATTTTCTTGAATATTTTTATGTCTCCTTTACCAAGATGTTAATTCTCTTTTCACAATTTTCTTGCATTTCTCTCATTTCTTTTCCCAATTTTTCTTCTATCACACTCATGTCTTTCTTTAACTCTTCCAGGAATTTTTGTTGGGCTTGAGTTCAATTAGCATTTCTTTGAGGTTTTGTTTGTAGTTGTTTTCACATTTTTGTCTTCTGAATTTGTTTTGGTCTTCCCTCCTACTGTAGTAGTTTTTTATGATCAAATTATTTTTTCTTATTGTTGTTTGCTCATTTTTTCAGCCTATTTCTTCACTTTGAACTTTATGTTAAAATTGGGTTGTACTCATATGATGTGGGGCAGCACTGTCACAAATTCAAGGTTTTTCATGCTGTCTTCAGAACTAGTTCTTTTTGGGGGGAGGGGGGAGTTTGCAAGTTTTTGGTGCTTCCAAGATCTAGGACAGCTGTGGTCAGTATCTACTCCCTACTCTCCTGGTCTGTCCTCTGGTCTTCACCCAGGAGGGGCCCCTGGCCCCCTGCATATACAAGTAAACCTCTTTGCCTAGGAACTGTGACCAGTGCCCCCACTCCCTTGTGACTGACCACTAGCACTCCTTTCTGCTTTGAAACTGTGACCCAGAACTGGGTATGGGCAATAGAATTGCTAATCAGCACCAGGAAATGGTCCCCTGAAATGTCCTTTGGATCATTTGTCTGACTGCTTTACCATCTCTGAGCAGAGAGCTTCTAAAGCAGCTGCTGCTGCTGGGGCCATGGCCACATGTGTGGGCTCTGGATAAGCCTCCACCCCTGTGTGCTTAACAAAACTTCCTGTCCAGAGGTAGAATGATTGACTGGGAAAACAGTTTCCTCCATCAGAAATTGTTAAATAGAAACTGGATAATCATTTATTGAGAGAATTTTTTCTTTATTTTTCCTATGTTTTTATTGATATTTTCTGTTTCTTGCATCATCATAGTATCCTCTGTATTCTTCCCCTCCCAGAGTCATTCCATACGACGAATAGCATTTTTTTGAAAGGAAAAGCACAACCAAAAGACATGTTGAAAAAGTATAAAAACATGATCAATGTATAGCATCTATGCACCTACTACCTCCATGAAAGGGTAGATTGGGAATGAGTTTTCCTAACTTTTCACACAAGTCTCACTTCACCTTTGTAATTTTGTTATAGTTACTTTAATTTTTGGTTTGTCATTGTTTTTTCCATTTATATTGTTGCAGTTACTGTGTGTATTGTTTTCTTGGCTGTGCTTACTTCAATCTGGATCAGTTCATAAGGATCTTTTCATATTTCTCTATATTCTTCACACAGCATGTCTTATGGCATAGTAATATTCCATTATATTAATGTACCACAATTTGGTGGAATCAATTGGTGGAACTACTTTGTTTCTAATTGTTAGCTGTCAGAAAAATTGCTGCTATAAATATTTTGGAATATATAAGGCCTTTTTTTCTCATCAATAACTTCATTGGGATATAGACTCAGAAATGAAGTCTCTGATTCAAAGGATATGAACATGTTAGCCAATTTACTTACATTATTCCACATAGTTCTCCAAAATGGTTTTACCACTTCACAACTCCACCAAAAATGTCTTAATATGCCTGGCTTTCCACAACCTCTCCAGCACTGACTGTTGCCATATTTTGGGTCATTTTTTCCCATTTTTAGAGCATAAGGTGAAACATCACAGTTATTCTGATTTACATCATCCTTTTTATTAGTGATCTGGACCATTTTATCATGTGTTTGTGAGTACTTTGCAATTCTTTTGAGAATTATTTGTTCATGACCATTTGTCTATTGGGGGATGACAATTAATTTGTACAGGCATGTATATATGTGAATATATATGTGTGTGTAGGAATATATATGCATATATGTGTTTATGTATATATGCGATATATTCATATCTGTACATATGTATGTCTATATATACATACACAAATTAGTTATGCACACACATATATTACATATATATATAATTATATATACATTTTGTTGTTGTTCAGTTGTTTCACTCATGTTAAAGGACTTACCCAGGGTCACACAGCTAGTAAATACCTGAGGCCTTATTTGAACTCATGAATTTCAGTCTTCCTCTCTATAGGTTTGACATTCTATTCACTGGGCCACCTAACTACTATATTATACACACACACACACGTGTGTGTGTTTATATACACATATATACATATTATATAGAGAATATATTTTATTATCTCTACATACAATATATAACATATATGCATATATACTTACAAATGTTAGTTATATGTAGAATTATATATTCATACATTAGTTATATGAATCATATATTGTATATAATATATAGCACAATACAGTATCTGTACAACATAACACATGTATGTATATGTGTGTTGGATATCAAACTCTTATCAGAGAAATTTCCTATAGAATTTTTTTTCCTATTTGACTACTCTCCTTATACTAGGTTTTCTGTGCAGAAACTTTTCGGTTTCTTATAATCAAAACTATCTACTTTATCTTTTGGAATCTTATTTAGTTAGGAAAGTTTGTCTTGCCTATAGCTGTGAGAGGCATATGATCTGTTTCCTTTCCCCCAAAAAATGTTTATAGTATGATTTTTAATATCAAAGTCAGATATCTATTTAGAATGTATTATGGAATATGGTGTAAAATGCTGATTTAAGTCTATTTTCCATCAGACTGTTTTCAAGTTTTCCTAGCAGTTGTTTTTAAGTCAAGTATGGAGTTTTTTTTCCCTGGGTACCTTACACTTTACTCCTGATCAAACACTGGGTTATTGAGTTCTATTGGTTTTGAACAGTTCTAATCTGGTTTGTTTCATTTATCTATCTCTCTGTTCTTTAGTCAGTATCAGATAGTTTTGATGACTCCTGATTTATAATACAGTTTGTGACCTGGAATTGCTTTTCCCCCATCATTGTCATGTGTTTCATCATTTCTCTTGATAATCTACATATTCTTATTTTTAAATGAATTTGGTTGTTATTTTATTAAGCTCTGTAGAGTATCCTGTGGGAATTTGATTGGCATAGCTTTAAAAATATAAATTAATTTTGGTAGTATTGTCATTTTTATTATATTGGCATATCCTAGCCACAAACACCTAAGATTACTCCAGCTACTCAGGGCATATGAATACTTACTATAAAATTGTTTTTTGAAATATTTAAATTAGAAAAACTATGATCAAGTTCTGGTTATAGCTTCTCTTGTATTGGATTTCAGGGGAGTGGAAAAAAGGAGTAGGGAGATGGGAAGGGAATACGTATTTATATGGCCTATACGCTGGGGACTGTGCTAAGTACTTTCTCAAATATATCTCATTTGATCATAATATGATAAGATCAGATTTAATAGACACTGTCAGATGGAGCTAGAGTAATTTAATGTAAAATTACTGCATGCAAAGGAACATTCATATTTCTTACTACAAATCATGGCAGCCTCTGAAGAATCAAAATTGTGGGTGACCCAAAGGACAATGAAGAAAAACCAAGTGGATATAAGTGCAGTTAAGTTCCAAATATTGTAGATAATTAGTCCCTTGAACTGATCACATGGATTTGAATTTGTATCATTTGAAGTTACAATTATATAAGACATGCTCATTGCTTTTAGCCTTATGGAAATATAAAACCTCTTCAGGGGAATTTGTTATTTACACTAATCAGGACTCTGATCAGGATAGGTTATCAAAGTGGTTTGATCTAAGGAGAGATGTATATATATCCTGTGCTCTGATGTGTGAGTGACCACAAGCACTCTTTTCTGCCCTTTCACTGCGAGGAGTGTCCTGTCTCCACTGCTGCCATAAGCACTGCTATGCTAGTGCTCCTCCTTGCCCTGGGACTGCCACCCAGGACTGCAACCTAGATCCAAGTATGGGCAGATTTCTGACTCAATGCTAGCAAAGAGAACCCTGTAATCTCCTTCCGACTTTGTTTGACACCCTTACCATCTATGGGCTGAGAGCTCTGAAAGTAACCACTGCTACTGCTGATTTAGTCACTCTCAAGGCCTGTTCTGGTTTGCTGGTGTGGCCCACACTTGACTGCACTCCACTCTCACCAAGGTCCAGTGGACTTTTTCTGTTGACCTTTTACATTGTCTTTTGCTTCTTTGAGCTGAGAGATCTGGAAACCACCATTGCCGCCAGTGATTCAGTCGTCGTAAGGACTGCTCTGGGTTTGCTGGGGCCTGCGCTGGACTGTACACCTCTCTTACCCTGGTACAAGAGACCTTTTCTGTCAACCTTCCAGGTTGTCTTAGGCTGGGAATTTGCTTCACTATATCTTTTTGTGAGTTCTGCTGCTCTAGAATTTGTTTACAGTCATTTTAAAAAAGTATTTGGAGGGATTTGGGGGATAACTCAAGCAAGTCCCTACCTTTACTCTGCCATCTTGGCTCTGCCCCCATAATGGATTTTTAATGGAAGGACATGGAGAAGAGTCACGTAATATGAAAAGGTCTGAATGGGTTTTTATCTATACCACTAGCAGGACGTACACATCGATGGGCTCAGTGATTTGCTAAAGTACTGAAATGTAATGTTTTTAATAAAGCCCAAGTCAAATCATTGAATATAAAGTTTTAAAGACTCTAGCACTCTAAACAAAGCAAAGCATTTTCCTCCAATTCACCTGAATGATGGGCTTGGATAATTATCCTGTGTGTATGTGTGTGTGTGTGTGTGTGTGTGTGTGTGTGTGTGTGTGTAATGAATCCTAGCCTATGTACAATTTGTACAAGTTTAACATAGGTGAGTGATGCATGGTTCAGGTTTCTCAACTAGAGCTTCCCACTATTCTAAACAAAAATACAATCCAGTTCCATCCTATAACAAATATTTTACTGCCTCAATATGCAATACAACTGGTATTTTTAATGAGAATAATTAGTTATTGGCAAGAGTTGGAACAAATGCTTAAAAATGGGTTACCCTAAATATAGACAATCTATATGATTCCTAAGAAAGGGAGCATTTTATCTAACTGGATTATTTGTGATAAAAGAGATGAAGGGAATCTAACATTCTAATTTCAAAGACATAAATACTGAAATTATTGTAAATAATATTTTCAAGTTTTTTGTTGTTCATACTTTTTATGGCATTATGGCACGAAGAACAGAAGGCTAGACTTGGGGTTGAGAAGACCTAGGTCCAAAGTTGACCTCTGACACTGACTGTATGACCACAGAAAAATCACTTAACCTCTCAGAGCCTCAAGCAGCTCTCTGAGATTCTAAGTTATCAAAGCTGCTATTGTCATCAAATCACATATAGCAACCAAAAATGATAATGTGATCTTAAACTGCAGTAAGGTTTAATTAAGTGTCTAGAATGCAAGAAGCATTGGTTTCACTGGAATTCCTTCTCCCCATGACCCAGTCAGAAAATATCTGGAGTATTATATTCAGTTCTGGGTGCCACATATTAGAGAAAAATATAATAATCCAGACAGTGTCCAGAGGAGGACAACTTGGGTATCCCTTTAACATCATGACATATGAGGATGAATTAAAGGAGCTTGGCATGTTTCATCTGGAAAATTCTTTGGACTAAATTTTCTAGTTACTATATCTAAGGTCCTAATGATGACTTCTAACCCATGGTGAATGTTCTTGTAGAAAGAACAAGCTTCAGCTGTCCATAAGGAGTGTCAGGTCCCAAATATACTTTGCTTAGGAGGGAGGGTGGGGAAGAACCTGAAGAAATTGTGAAAAGCAGTCAGGCAACTGGAAATGAAACTCATGAAATTTAAAGAGGTAGTGCAAAAAAATTTTCAAGCTCTCCTGAGTTTAGAAAAAGTCTGTTAGAGGTAGAAGATTTTTAACCTTAGACATAATGACATATGGTCATTATCACCTTAAGGGCTCCACACAAAGTTGAGGCAAGGAATACAAACAATATAAAGTTTGCCAGTGAAGACAGAAGTGATATAGCACAATGGCTAGAAGGGATTATAGGGTGCATTGAAAGGATGTTTTTTTTAAAGATTGGAATCATGAGTCTATTTGTGTGTGGTACAAAAAGAGCTAGTATATGGGCAGCAATTGAACAATACCAATACAGAGGTGGGGAGAGGGGGGAAATTACTCAGCAAGCTACTAGATGGGAGGGGATCAAGAGGGCTTGCCCTTGTAGAGGAGAAGGGGCACCTCTCCATCAGCTAGTCTGATTTTTGATCAGTCATTTTTCAGCCACATCCAATGCTTCCTGACCCAATATGGGGCTTTCTTAGGAAAGATACTGGAGTGGTTTGCCATTTCCTTCTCCAACTTATTTTACAGATGAGGAACTAAGGCAAATATGATTAAGTGACTTCCCTAAGGTTAACCAGCTAGCAGATATGTGAAGTCAGTTTTGAACTAAAGAAGACTTCCTGACTCAGGCCCAACACTCTATCATCTGTACCACCTAGTTTGTCCTAACTGATTCATCAGATATTAGTGCAAAGGAGAAAAGAGTAGGGAATTATGATGAAGAGGACTGAAATGTAGAATTAGGGAGTTCATGGTAAATGGCCTCTATTTTCTAAGTCACATATGAAGTAAGGTCCTATTCCAAAAAGAAGGAAGTATTAGTGACTTCAAGAAAATATTGAAATAGCTGCTATAGGGGATTGGGATAGAGTGTCAGAGCAGAGCAAAGGATAGACTTGGATGAAGTGAGGGATGAACTGAAATTATATAGCATAAATTTATCGGTGATCCAGGCAGTGTAGTTCAGTTGCACACCAGTAAGTGTAGAGAAAGCAGTAGAATGACATTTGTAAAGGGATAACCTGTGGCAGGGTAAGGAGGCAAGAGATTTTAGCATAGTGAGCAGTGGAGTGAAGACTGGTAAAAGAAAGAGAGAGATCAGACCTTCTTGAGAAAAAGAACCATAGTATGATATTTCTTCCTCTACAGGTGCTATCTCAGTGTAGTAATGAACTGACAAATAAGATGTTTTCTTGGACTTTTGAAAAGGGAAGGAGGGGATATTTATATAGCACCTACTGAGTACCAGTGCTTTTTTTGTAAACATATCTCATTTGATCTTCAAAACAACTATATGACCTAGATACTCTTATTACCCCCATTTTACAGATGAGGACAGTGAGAGAGAAAAAGGGTAAGTGACTTGCCCATGATTACATAGCTAGTAAGTTACTGAGGTTGAATTTGATTCCAGGTCCCCAGTTCCAGGTCCACTGAACCATCAGCTGCCTACACCAATCCCACAAGTGATCAATGAATTACTATTGATTATTGGAATACTTCATCCCTACCTCTTGGGATCCATTAAACAGGTTATTCCAAAAGTCTTAGTGCAGTTTTAACTTAATATCTCTTAAATAATATTTACTTTCTAACACTTGTCAATAATCATGTTACAAGACATGTGAAAAGCAAGTTTATTGCAAGAGCAATGAACATGCATGCATGTGGAACCCAAAGGGTTCTCAGTCTTTACGAAGGCTTACATTTTTATGACAGCGGTTCAAAGAGAGGAGGAGATAGCAGGAAGGAGTGTGACACAGAACAGGGAACTGTGCAGCCTCACCTGGAGAAGCAAGGTGATAGCAAAGCCTCATTCTTCTCCCTTGGAAACTGCTAGACTAAGAAGATAGAGGGTCTGCTTATCGACAAAGGACACCAGTTACACAAGTATTATCCCAGCCTGGCCCCAGTCTGGCCCGGATTGGCTGGTGCCTGTCTTGCCTCCCAAGGACAAACAGGGAGTCCAGTTTGGGATGCAATAACAGATCATGTCAACTCAGGGAGTTTTGTCTGTGACACATTCAGGGCCTCCTGCATGCCCTAGGTCCAGTGTTTCTGGAAACTATGGCAACTCAAAAAGACAAGTTTGAGGGATCCCTTAACAGCCCTTAATATATTTCATCCTTTGAACAAAAGACTCATATAACTACAGTGTATCCCAAAAGTCTAAAAATAATATTTATTTTCTATATAATACTATGTCCATTTTATAAATTGAAGCTCAAATAGTGGACCTAGCCAAGGTTGCAGAACAAAGACCAGAAGCCAGATTTCCAGATTCTTTGCCTAGCATGCTTTCCACTACACTTAGTTTTTTGCAGCCCTAGTAATTCAGTGGACTGAGCACATAATACTACCCCAACCAAAGATTGAAAAGCCCCTCTTCAAATACTATCCAAGAATCTTCACACTCCTTGATGGGAATGAAATCCTCAGAAGACAGAGTAGGAGAGAGAAGTTAAATGATGGGGAAGGGAAAGCAATGATTTAAAAAACAAAAGTTGACATATGCATTGTATGTGGCTATAAAAAATTATTTTAGCAAATAAATGAGAATGAGGGTTTTTCATTCAATCAGGCTTTTATTTTTTTAATCTCTTTCCCAAAAATAGTAACTTCCCAAAAATTTCACATTACTCCTGCTCACATACTTTACATTTCCATAAAAGTGGATGAATTGGGGCTCCTCATAAACATTACATTTACATGGGATGTTGACTGTTCCTGAAATATTTCACCTCCACCTCTTGGGATCTCAAGCTATCAGTCAAACACCACCATTCAAGGAGGTCTTTCCTGATTCACCACCACTTGTTCATGCTTTCTTCTCCCCTTGAAATTACTTTGTATTTATTTGGTATCTATTTGTATTTGCTTCTCTGTGTACATGTTGTTTCCCATTGGTAGAATGTTCTATCTTCTAGAATAAAGATGATTTTGTTTTGTCTTTCTATTCTCAGTGCCTGGCATGTAATTAGTCCTCCATAAATCAGATTTAATCTACATTTTAAAATGGAAAGTTAGTGATTAATTGCTGGTATCTAGTTCAAAAACTTTGATTCAATAGCCTGTGTGCTCCATTGGTACATTCAGGATGCCAGGGAAAACTAAAGAGTGGCATCCAAAATTTATGGGTAGTCATAGGTAGACATAGTGCATGGTATGCCAGCAAGTCTGGTGTGACCAGTACCATTGGCCACACTAGTCTCATGCTCTAAGCACACCTATGTGAAGGAATACAGACAAAAGTCATAAAGGATAGTCAAGCAAAGAGATTTCAAACTGCATCACTGGAGTAAATAGCCACATGTCTATTATCTCAGATCCATTTGAGTGATAAACCACGACCAGATTTAAAGAAACAAACACCTTAATACACTTCAGTGGTTATCAGTTACTGGTTCATCATCCTAGCAAGAAAAATAATGGAGATAAATTGAATTCAAGCTAAATCTTGTCTTTCCGGAAGAAACCAACTACAACAATGCTATTTCAGAGCTTTGGAACAGAAACATGAAAACTTACGGCTTTCGTCAACTCTGTGCTTCAGGCATCAAGACTAATTTGTTACCTTTTATTTTACTCATCACTTCTTTCTCTGTAGAAGCAATCTGCTAAATTGAGCTTTTCAAAAGAAAACTTAATTCTCCCATGTTTCACAATTTACCCCCTTCATGCTTTCTGACTTGGTCTTTTCCCACTCAACAAAAGCTAATTTTAGAAAAGGAAATGTTGGGGTGAATTTTCCCCATAACCTGCATTAAATCCCTTTCCCCTATTCCCCAATGAGTACAGTTCTTTAAATCCCTTTCCCCTACTCCCCAGTGAATATAGTTCTTTTGGCATTGACGTTATGAATTCACTCATCTACTTCCCCACCTTCTTTGCCAATGCTTGTTTTAGTATTCCAAGAGGTTTTCTTTGCTAATCTCTAGATTGCAGAATGTATAACCTGCTTCTTGCCAGAGATCTTTTCCTTAAAGGAATATACCTAAGGTGGAGTGTTTAGGGATTTGGAAGATATTTTAAAACTCAAGCAAATAGAAAAGAACACACCCAGTCTTTTAAATAAAATTATGTAGTAGTTAGATCACAAAGTCCTTAATAACCTGTACTAAAGCCAATGGCAAGAACTGAGCAATTCATTTTTAATACTCATTCATTGAATGACTCCCTCAGAGTTACTGACCTCCATTTCATCTTTTATTTTTCTTTTCCCTTCTCAGCCATAAACATGCACTCAGTCATAATGAAGTATTATCATTTTTTTTTGTATTTTTCTTTCTAAGACAAGAAATTGTAGTTACACAAAATATCACAATGAACTGAAGGAGTTTAAAAACAGAAACAACTACAATACTTTCATTTTAATGAGTAAAAAATATAAAAACCATGTACTCATTTGTCACTTAAATTGATAATTTTGTGAAGAAGCAAGTTTTTGGTTGGCTCAATCAATATAAAAACTTTTAAAATGTTTGGAACAATTATTTTTTTTAATTATTTCTCAGTAATTCACAAGATGTGTTCATTGGTTTATTGCTTGGCTGGTGGATTAGAGCAAATTGCTTAGCAGTCAGTGACGCTTCATAAACTAACAGCCACTATTTTGTATCTCCAATTAAATTTCAATTAAGAGACACTATAATTATCACATGTCAACTAGCCCAGAACAGAAATACTTCATACTGAATCACGTTTATCCTAATAATAAGACTCTCAAGGTTTGGCATTTGTGTATGCTTCAGATAAGCATCCAAAAAATTCTCCAAACATCTTGAGTCTGCAAAATTTGGCTAGAAATCTTGAGGGAACAAGATTTTTCGCAAGAGCCTCAGTAAGTGTGTCTGCTTCCAGTCTTGGCTCACATAGTCAAGTACAAAGGCACATGAAAATGAGTGAGGGAAAAAATGTATCCAAATATTTCAGATCTTCAAATGGGTGAAGGTTCATGGTGGGGAGAGATGGGAAAGAAGGAGTATAATTTCCAAACCAGCTTATATGTTCCTAATTTATACTCAATGTCACATTCACATTTAACATGTTATTCTTGTAATAAATTTTAGTGTATACCTTTTCAAAAGAGAATAACAGTCCTACACATTCTCAAAAAGATAGTTTATGTCCTTGGATTCTTTCCCAGCTTTAACACACAAGAGACGGTGGTGATAACCAAAACAAAACTTGTTTTTACTTGCTTTGCTCTTATTTCGAGGCATCATATGTAATAGTTGCTTAAATGAAGATAAGAAAGGACTCTGGGAGTCAGACCAAAAATTATTGAAAAGCCTTCCAATGTTACATGTGTCTGAAGGGACCTGGTCTAACAAAGTAGAATATAGTCCATCCCAAGTCATCTTTTTTGGGGGATCCATTTATTTTGGATAAGTTACCAAATTATTCCCTTTTCTCTTTCAGGTAAATAGCAAAAATATACTCTGTATCACAGAAAGGAGAGGATTCAAATTCAAAGTAAAATCAGAAAGATGTGACCAGGTATAGAGAGGATAGCTGTTTGAGAGCCTGGAATCATATTGTTTTTAATCAGAATTTACATACATTGTAAACACAATGACAAAATATAATATTGTAATTGTGAGCAATTTTACTCAAAATTATTAAAACATTTCACATTTTTATCATCTCGATTAAGTTTGTTGGGATGAGTTATTCAGAAAGTTCTATATATAGAAGTCAGAGACCTCAGGTTTTTTTCAGGGGAGTTGAGAGTTGTTTTTATTTATTTTTTTACATTTAGTAGATGAGGAAGCTGAAGCCTATTGAGGTTAAATGAAGTCATAAATACCTCAGGGTAACAAGTATTAGAGGTGAGGTTTGAAGCCAGGTCCTCTGAATCTAGAGTCAAGGCCATTTCCCATACTCCTCCTACTCTTTGTATGCATAGAATTGATTCTTAGAACAGATTATATGTAAAACATATTTCAATCCTTAAAGTGAACCCTCTAAATGTGAACAATTATTATTCTTCTTTTTAAAAAGCTGTAAAATAAATCCTATTTTTTCATTATCTTTTACTACAAAATGTAGGTGTGTTTTTTGGCAAATAAGAGAAATAAACCAATAAAGTTACTTTGTTGGTTTGTTTTTCTTATTTCTTTTCCTTGTCATGAGAGAAGTTGGCATTGCAGGAAATATTGGGGGATAACAAGGTTGCAGCAAGAATAATAAAAAGCTATCCAAAAATTTGAAATTAAGAAAACGAAAACTTTTCATGAGAGAGGAGTAAATATGTTGCCAATCTCAATTACTACTTGGTCTTGGTACAAGGAGTGCTTTTGCACACATTTTAGAAGCTTAAAAAAAGTTTCTAATACCATGATCTCTCCTCTGCCTTCACATATATCAAAGGAATTTCTCTCACATCTGAGATTCTGTGACTCCATATTTCTAGCTCCTAAAACAAAATCTTCCTTTATCATTTTCTTTGGGTGATCATAATGGCTAGCAGAATTACATTTCAGAATTCCGAAAAAGAAAATTGCCATCTATAGGATAAAAATTCCGTTAAGTTCTTTTAAACAGAGGATTGAAATAGAGACTGTACTTGTAATTCCACTGGTGTAGAGAATTCCTAGGTGAGGAAATCACCCCTCTACCAATTCAGGTTGGCATTTTCTCTGAATTTACCACCTTAAATAATTCTCTAGAGTACTTAGAAGGTAAGTAACTTGTCCAAGGTCACACAACCAGTATGTCACAGGTAGAACTTGAAACCAGAACTTCCTGGTTTCAAGGTCTGCTCTCTATCCCATACACCATGTTGCTTCAAGCATTTTTTTCTAACCAAATTTACTTCAAATGAGAGATACGTAACTTATCAGGGATCTTTAATAAGAAGTAACTTGAAGTCATAAAAGATCTAGTCCTATTGATATGTATTGTTTTATGCCTTAAACAGTCCACTCCTTCCCCCTTCAATTCCTCCTCCTTATGTGTGATGAAGATTTTAATAATCAAAACAAATGGGAGCCACTTCTGTGAGGAGAAAAAATAGTAGGTACACACAGTCTACTCTCTTCTACCAACCACTCATTTCTAAACTCTTTTTCTGACTTCTCAATACTCTACAGTTCTGACCAAGGTCACAGGTGGCATTCTAATCACCAATTTGTTTTATATCCTCTTTAGCATCCCTTTGGCATACGACATAATGGACATATTGATAACACATCCTCCTCTGGCTTCCCTGTTATTGAATTCCTATAGATCCCTTTATGTTCCTTTTCTGGGCTTTTTCTCCTCCTGTCTTTACATGTGGTTGTTCCCATCAGTTTCTGTGCTCTCTTTTTTTCTGAAGTCTCTTTCTTTCCCTATACTATCTCTCTCTTACTGATGCTATCCATTCCTCTGGCTTCAAATATTGGTTTTATCATATTTATTATTTATATTCATTGTAGCTCCTGAATCTACATCTTTACCCCAAGCCTATTTCCAAAACTTTGGTTCCATAGTTCCATAGACAGATAATCTCTACATGTACGTCCTATCAGCATCTCAAATCCAACATTTCTAAAATGAAACCCATCATATTTTCCCCTAAATATGCCCACCAAAACTCTCTATTTTTGTTAATGATACCAAGTTCGTAACTGTAGAATCTCAAAGAGTTACTAATTCTCCTTCCACAATACTTTGGAAATTTGCATTCTCCTCTGTATCACCCCTGCAGCCACTGTAGTTTCATTTCTCATATCTCTCACTTAAATTATTTTAATAGCCTCCTAACCAGTCTTCCTTTCTCTAGTCAATTAGCTCTCCATAACCATATTCAGGTAAAATTCCTAATATGATACTCCAAGAAGATTATTCTTCCACTCAAAAATTTTCTGAGCTTTCTCATTGACAACAGAGTAAAGAATATATTTTTAGCTCTTCAAGGTCTTCCACATCAGTCTCCAACTTACGTGTGAAGCCTTGTCTCATACTACTTTCTTTCATATATACTATGTTCCAGCCAAATTAAGCTAACTTTCCCTCCTACATTTTTATCATTCCTTCTTTTTTGCTCATTCATCATCCATTCCAGGAACACACTTCTTCATACCCATCTCTCTGTTTAATGAACATTCTTTTAAAAAAAAGTCATATTGGTCTATGTTTTACATTATTTTTCATCTGCCCTCTCATTCTGAATTATTTTTACCCATTTTTTTCTATGTCTTCAAGTTCCATCCATCTTTCAAGGCTCAATTCCATTCTCAATGCCACTGTTGGGAACTATACTACTATAGTTGGGAACCCAACTACTATAATTTCCCACTTAAATGTTTGTTGCAGCCAGGTATGGTAGCACACAGCTCTTAGGGATGCTTGGGCTATTGGATCATTTAAACTTCAGAGTTTCCTTAATATGTACATCACCAATGTGGTGATCTTCAAGGGGAGGGGTAGACAGGGAAGGAGCGGACTCTCTAAGGAGAGACAAATCAGGCCAAGTCCAAACAGAACAGGGCAGAGCTTCCATGCCAATTAACAATAGGATTGGAGCATGGGTGGCCACTGTACTTCTAGCCTGGACAAGATAGGAAGAGGAAGTCATACGTATATATGTGTGTGTGTGTGTGTGTGTGTGTGTGTGTGTACCCACATTTATATGTATGTTTATACATATATACACATAAGTATGTATATCTGTATGTGTATATATGTTCATATATATGTGTATATATATATATATCCATGTGTAAAATAGAGCCATATATTTGTATGTATACGTGTATATATATTTTACTTAAAGACATTATATACTATATTGGTACACATGGAGAGGCATTATAGGATAGTAGAGAATTATCATAGCCACAAAGACTATAGTTTAAGTGCTGTCTTTGAAATATAGTGACTATATATCCCTGGGTAGGTCACTTAGGTTCTTGCTTTTCTGGACACCCTTAATGATTGATTGCCTCCAAGTTATTCTATGTATATCTTGTTTGTACATAGTTGTTTTTATGTTGACTCCCTCATTAAATTGTAAGGTCCTTGAGAACAGAGACTTTTTTCATTTCTTTGTATCCCTAGCACTTAGCACAGTGCCTGGCATGTAGTGGGTGTTATATAAATATTAGAACTAAAAGATGTAGAGTAGATGTTCACTTGTATTGATAAATAGAGTGTCTTTACCTTTTATTGTTGTTCAGTCATGTCCAACTCTTCAAGACTCCATTTGAGATTTTCTTGGCAAAGGTATTGGAGTGGTTTGCCTTTTCTTCTCTAGTAAATTTTGCACATGAAAAACTGAGACAAACAGGGTGAGATGACTTGCCCAGGGTCACACAGGTAGTAAGTGTCTGAGGTAAACTTGAACCCAAGTTCTTCCTGATTTCAGGTCCAGCAGGTCCTACCATGTCACCTAGCTGCCCATTTCTTCATCTGGGAGTTTTGAAAATGACAGATTTAGTGTTTATCCTTTTAGACATGTTTGCATATTTATGTAATATCTATTATTCTCTACTCAATTTTTACACGTTTTATATTCCAAACTAAACCATAAGCCCATATAATACCATAATATTAATATGTCCTTATTGAACTACATCATTCCAATGAAAAAAAAGAACTTGGAAAATATCTAATAATAATATCATATGTATGGCACACTAAGCTTTAAATCACTTTCCTTGAAATACCCCTGTGAGAGAGGCAGAGCAAGCATTATTCCCATTTTATAACTGAGAAAACTGAGACTCAGAGGAGTTGCATGCCTGTCCCGTAGATGAGAAGTGTGGGAGCCAGGACAGAAACCTGGGTTCTAATTCCAAATCCAGTAGACTTCTTTTATCATTGAAAGGAAAAATTGGCATAAATGCTCAGTGGAGGGAAGGAAAAGAGGTAGCAGACAATGCACAGCAACATCCAATCTCTAATTTGATGGCTGCCACTAAGCAAGAACAGAGCATGAGCCATGTTCCCCTTGGTCAGAGTTGCCATGTCTCTGTAGGAAGGAAACTTGTGGTATCCAGCCTGTGAAGCTAAAACAGCAGCTAGGTGGTACAATGTCTTGAATACTGGACCTGGAATCTGGAAGATCTGAGTTCAAATCCAGACTCAGGCACTTACTGACTGTGTGACTAGTTAGGGGGCACAGTGGATAGAATACTGGACTTGGAATCAGGAAAGACTCCATCTTCACGAATTCAAATGCAGCCTCAGACACTTATTAGTGGACAAACACTGTTTGTCTCAGTTTCCTCATTTGTAAAATAAGCTGGAGAAGGAAATAGCAAACCATTCCAGTATGTTTGCCAAGAAAACCCCAAAGGGAGTCATGAAGGGTCAGACATGACTTGAAAACAACCCAATTACAGAATTTTTCCTAATGAAATCTCAGAGTTGAAAGTCTAAAGCAACTGAACAATAATAACCCTGGATAAATCACTGACTCAGTTTCTTCAACTGTAAAATGGGGATAACAATAGCGTTTACCTCACAGGGTTGTTGTAGTGCCTGACTCATAGTAAGAATTTAATAAACGTTTATTTTTAAAAAGAGAATTAATATGCTAAAGGGGACCCTAGGCTTGTGGAAGTATCCAGTGATAAGGCTTATCTTTCTAAAGACTTATCTCCTTATCTTTTGGGTTGTCTCCTCACTCTGACGGTATCTTCTTCACTTCCAACCATCCTGTCTTCCCACTGAGTTCTATTTTTAAATGGGATTCAATGTTTTTTGAGTAATTAAATTTTGTCTATTGCTTTAAAATGAGGATCTATAAAAAACCTAAAATCCTTTTCTTTACAGTCAATTTAGTTACAATGAGAATTTTCCACATATTAAGGTGATATCAAAAGAGATACATCTCATTTTACCATTTGGATGTCCCAGTATTTTAAGATACCTCCCTTGCCCAGCCTTGTAGGCTTTTGTTGTTATTCAGTAATATTTTTAGTCATGTCTGACTCTCTATGACTCCATTTGGGATTTTCTTGGCAATGATACTGGAGTGGTTTGCCATTTCTATCTCCAGCTCATTTTGCAGATGAGGAAACTGAGGCAAACAGAGTTCAGTGACTTTTCTAGGGTTACAATTAGTGTCTGAGGCTGAATTTGAACTCATGAAGATAAAGTCTTCCTGATTGCAAGCCCAGCTCTCTATCTACTTCACCACATAGTTGTCCACCATGCTTGACTTTAAACACAGCCTCACATACTTAAATTTCCAGTTTTTTATGAAAGAAACCATATTATAATCCAATCATCTCAAAGATACCTAAAATGGAATACAATTTTGGCTGCTAAGCCTGTTATAAGTGATAGTTTTGTGCTAGAATATGACATCTATTTAATAGATACTTCCACCAAATATTCATAAAGAGCTTCCCTCCAGTTAACTGTTCTCGTAGACTAGCCATGCCAGTTTCTTTCTTAACCAGACTCCAAAGACTAAATAATAAGTAAACAGAAAAGTGCAGAAAAACAGTGTGGTACAGCAGAAACAATTTTAGATTTCAAAAGGAAAAATGTGAGATCCAATCCTGATCACCCTCTTAATACCTGTGTGACGCTGGCTAAGTCACTTTACCTCATCTGTAAAGTAAGAGAATTAGACTAGGTTTTTAAGGCCTCTTGTTGTCCTAAATTTATGATCCTATGAAAGATCTCATGTTTTTATTTGTTTGTTTCCTAGAGACTATTACAGAAAGTTAAGTTTTGAGAGGTCCTACCAAGATTGTAAAGCTTCAGTTAATAGCCCCATGATCTCTACATGTCTATAGTCTTTATATCTTTGTTAGCTAAAGTTAGAGAGCTACATTGTCAGAGTACTGGGTACCCAGAATGTGAAAATTGTGATTCCATGAAGTAGTGAATGCATACCTTCATTCTTGTTAAATCCTTTCCCTCTTCTTCTTCCTCTCTACTAGAGAACTGTGTGACTTTACTGGCAGTGTTCCTATCCTGAGAACCCATCAGGGTTGTGTCAAATGTTGACCACTCTCTACCCTTCAAACGAGAGCCAGGAGACATTTATTTGACAAGACTCGACCAATTTTATACAAGTTGAGGTACTTATAGAGGTTGTTTATCTCACAATGACAGAAAAGCAGAAGACAAGCTTAATTTTTTTTGTCTCTTTTCATAGGTTTCAAAAAATAATAGCTAGCATGTAAGAATGAGAAATGAGTCACTCATGACTAAGAGATAGTGAGCATCCTCTGTATTCTACAAGGAGCTTTCTAAACCAATTGGGTCTCTCAGCAGTTGGAACAAAAAAGTCCTCTAATTTGTTTCCCTCCTGAAACAAGACAGGATCATGTTTGCACTATAGTATTATTGACTGATAGCAGTGGATTGTATTTGTTACTTCCCATTACATTTTTGCAAAAGTACTTACTATATAAATGTTCTCCATGGTTGATTTATCTCAAAACTGCAATTTGTCTCATTATTCTCCAGAGAAAGAGGGGATTTCTTAGTCTCTCCCCCCGTGAGTTCAACCCACCTCAAATTTCAAAGAAAATAATGGAAAATGTAGTACAAACACACTCCACAGCTTACAAAGATGCGTTTATTCATTGTTACTTATGTTTTCATAATCAGAGCGACTCATTCCATAATCCTGAAGGATTTAGGTTTAGAAGGGAGGATAAAAAGGTTGAAGCAGGGAGTTTAGGGAAGAAAGAAATACATGAACACCCCCTTTTGGTCTATCCTTTTGCTTCTTGGTGTGTGGTGGCACAATGAATAGAGAGCTGGACATGCCTTAGTTTTCTTAACTGTAAAATGGGAATAATATCAGAACCTGCTTTGTAGACTTGTTATGAGGATCAAATGAGATAATAGTTGTAAAAAGTATTTAGCACAGTGCCTGGCACATAATAAGCCTCTTCCCTCTCCTTCCTCCCTTTCTGCTTCTTTCACTAATTTCTAACTTTCACTAATTTCTATTCCCATCTGGAAAGAAAAGAAAAAGGAATATTGCTGCTAAAAAATCTTGATTCCTTATTGTCACATTCAGCATTGAATGAATTAAATGTAAATTAACAACAATGAAAAATGGGAACTAGATCTTTAACAATCTCATTGACCAGTCACAGTGAATGTCTTCCCCATAAGTAAATAAACATTGTGACAGTCTTGTCTAATTGCTGAAATAATACTGATCCATTCATCACTGGAGCAGTTTCTTAGGGTAAAGTTTGGAATTCTGGAGGTCTTAAACTTGAATTTTATTCCCTAAGAAACTAGTAATGGAAGCTGGAGTATATCACCCAAGTGGCCAAGTCCAATCCTGATAGGTATGGCCTGTACAGCAATCAATTACTTGATGTGAAATGACAAAGTGTGACTCCTCCTTGGAAGCTGATATCAACGAATGGCTAGAAAAGAAGATTGAGGGAAGTGGGAGGGTGGATGTCTTTCTAAACCACAATAGAGTAGTTCTCATCTGGAATCCAGTGACGTCAAAGCTTCCTCCCAGCTTACAAAATGCTTTTCTCATACTTATTGCAACTTGTTCCCCTTCACTCACTCCATGTTCCAGCCAAATTGATCGATTTGTTGTACTCTGTACAAAATATTCCATCTCTTATCTTTCTGCCTTTGCACAATCTGTGCTCCATTCCTGTGGAGCTCTGGCTGGCCTTACCTGATTTCCTTTCCCTGGTTGCCTCTGACCTTCCTCCTACTTAAATTTGCTTTTCATTGACTTTATATATACTTTGTATTTACTTATCTAGGTACATGCTGTTTTTCCCAGGAGATTCTAAGTTTCTTGAGGGCATATCCTTTTTATTTTAATCCAGTGCCTATCACAGTACCTAGAATATAGCAAGTGATTAATAAATTCTAGTAGAATTAGAATGACTTGAAGAAAGTCTCTTACTCTTTCCATCCATCCTGCACACTGAAAGAATAATCTAACAAAAACTGTTTTTGTCATATCACTCTTGCTCAGAAAAAAATTTGATGATACCCCAATGCTTTCAGACTCCTTGTACTGAATTTCAGGGCCTTCCATTACCAGGCATCATGATCAATCTGCAGAGATCATACCATGTTCTTCCTACCAGAAATGTCATTCCCTTTCCTTTCCACATATCTAAATTTTATACATTTCCCAAGGTCCATTGAATTCTCTCTCCTTTACAATGCTTTTACCAATCCATACTGATCTCCCTTTTCTTGGAATGCCCTAAAGCACTTGTTGTCTCTATAAGTCATCTGTTACCTAATCATATGCTGACTTCTGCCTTGTTATTTAAGTGTGTGTGTGTGTATATGTGTATATATATATATTCTGGATATATATATATATACATATATATATATATGTCTTGCCTCCATAACTATATTTTCAGTTCCTTGAGGTCTAGGGCCTCATCCTTTGAAACTCTAGAGTATTTGTGTATATAATTAATCCTCAGTACATGCTTGAGTTGAACTTGCAGATGCTAGCCTCTCTAGCACAACTGCCTCTTTGTCACAAGAGAAATTGTAAGTTCAAGTGTTAACCTTTGTTAACAGAATTAATTAATTTTATTAAATGTTACTGATACTTCTTTCAGATGAGCTATGCCTCTGCAACCTTTTTTTCCCATCCTTGTTTGTGTTTGTGGTCATTTTAAGTTACTTAACTATCAGATCTGAATCCTATCCTTCTTTCCTATTTGAAGGAAGAAATCATTTTCCTCTATTCAGGAAAGAAAGAAATACTTTACATGAACCAAATCCCTCTCTAATACTCTACAGAAATATCATCTTCCTTTTGTTTGCTTTCATTCTCCCAACTCTAACAATCACAACCTCAGTATCAAAGTAGTATTTTGCTCTTGGAGAGACTCCCATACTCTCAAGTGTTTCCAATGGAGGACTGTATAGGTAATCTTTGTATTAAAATTGAATCTGTTTTTAAAGAGAGATATAGACAATCTGGAGCTCATCTAGAAGAGAGTAACCAGTATGATGAAAAAACTGGAGACCATACTGGATGAAGAAGAAATAATACAGATAGCTGTATTCAATATTAGGTGACCTGTTATATGGAAGAAAATTAGATTGGGCCAAAAAGTTCAGGATTAGAAATGTTGAGTGGATATGAGAGACATTTTGAGGAAAGATTCAAGAAGAAGGAAAAAAAGTCTCCCTAAAAATGAATTAGCGAAGTCCATGAGGAAAATGGGCTGCCAGTAGAGATGTTGGGTTCCTTCTCAATAGAGGTCTTCAACTACAGGATGCCTCTGAGTTTCTGAACAGGGATTCTTTTTCAGGCATTTGTGGGTTAAACCTGATGGCCTCTGAAGATCCTTTCAACTCAAAGACTCTGAGATTCTTTCTAGTATACCATTTTAGAAAACTGACCCAGTCTTCAGATCAGGTACCATCTTCTCCATGAAGTATTTCCTGATTCCTCCAACTGAAAATGTTCTCCTTTCTTAATCACATTTTGATATCTTTGAATATGTTAATTTTGTATATGTTGTATGTATTTTGTATGTAGTTATCTCACTTTTTAGAATGTAAACTTTAGTTTAGGATATAAACTCAATTGCATTTTCTACTCATATTCCCAGTTCCTTGTCCAAGTATAGTGCTTGGCACATTTGTGTTTGATAAATGCTTGTTGACTGATTGATTTCAGGTTTAATAACAAATGCCTTGAACCTATTAGATATTTGGTAAGTATTGAATGAATGAATGAATTTCATAGTTGTCAATGGCTTAGTGAGTGGATGCAAATGAAATGTCTAGGCATAAAACTGTAAGAAATACAGATATTCAGACAAAATATGGACTCAAATTATGAGAAAGTGTATTTATAGAATCAACTCAGCTTGCTCTCTCTCTCTCTCTCTCTCTCTGGACTGTATAGGGATAAAGACTGGGTCAGTGATTTTAATTGGTTAGATTGGTTAATCTCTTCCTTTTGAAGAGATCCCCTCTATCACTATAATATTCACTTTCTATGAAACTTAAAAATCTTGGCTGCCAAAAGCACTGAGAAGTTTAGTGACTTGCCCAGACTCTAAATTCTTGCTGCTTCTCCAGATTTTAGTAGATCTTATAAGTCCATTCACAGAATTTACCCAGGGCTAGTTCAAAATATCTCATTAGTTCTGGTGAAATTAAAGATTCTAATCTTTGTTAATCATAATCTTTGTTGTTAATGTATGATAGATAGAGCTAGTGAACTGGTTTTGGAATCATTAAGAACTGGATTAAAATTCTACCTCCAACACAAATTGACCATGACCCTAATCAATTCTCTGAATGTCTCAACACTCTAGACAACTCTCTGAGACTTTTAAGTTGAAAAGAAGATATGCATTGGGAGAGCGTTTCCTCAACAGAATTCCCTATCCTATCTAGTCCCCATTCCTGTGACTTAGATAGAAGTAATGACAGTTTCCTGTAGAACTGCTACCCTGGCAATAACTAGTAAAAACCAAAATAAAGCTTTGCTTTTTTTAATTTCAAAAACTGGAAACTACATTTGAAAGTTACATTTATATTTCAAGTCATTTAATTTATTGATTATTTGTATAATACCATAGTTAACTGTATATGTGTTAGAACTGGAACTAGCATGGGGTGATGGAGGCTTTGTCAAAAGTATCTACATCTAGGGAAAGAATGTGCTTCCTCTCCTAGTTAAGTGAAGGTCACTTTACCAGCCCTGATCCTTTGCCCAACCACAAGCTGCCAATCCTCAAGAGTCCTATGGCCTTCATCTCCCTCTCCCCAGGTCACTGAGGTGGGCTGTCCCCATTGCACACCTGAGAATCAGCATAGGATCAGAGGGGAGGGGTCATCAATAAGCAAATGCAACATGTGCCAGACATTCCTCACCCCCAGTAATAAGCTCTTTACAGGCAGGGACTATGTCTTATGCTTTTCCCTTTAGCTCCGCAGCACATTTGTCTGATGGTTATAACAGTTGATGTGCTTCCTGTCAAACAAATGATCTGCCCTTCTTCCTCTCTGCTATAATCAGGGCTCCACCTCAAAGCCAGGATCTGCAGAGATACTTATGGCACATTTATGACACAGCATGCTATTTAGAACCTTGGAAGTGACTGGGCTTCTTTATACTCCCCTTGTGCAACAGCTAGCAAATTCCCATCTCCTGCTCCTCCACTCCCAGAGATTCTGACACGCTTTCTGCTGAGGGAAAAGCTACACACTCCCCAGAGACCTCCACACACTCTCATTCTAATCAGCATACTCCTTCCCTCCTCTGCCTTCTTTTCCCATAACAGAAAAATTTGGCTAAAATTCAGAATACACAGAAGGCCGTACCATGAAATGAAACTGTACAGTCAAGGTGGTGCCAAATTGTACAGAATTTTGAATGCCAAGAAGAATAGTTTTAATTTTAGGCAGTAGACAGTAGAGAATGATTCAAGGTTTTTAACAAGTCGAATGGCATTCTTTCAACAAATATCTCTCAAATGGCTAGGTGGTGCCATGAGACAGGAAGACCTCAGGTTGCATCTTGCCTCACTCACCGATTTTCTGTGTGACCCTGAGTAAACTAAGTTTCCTCATCTGTAGAGGGAATAATAACAGCCCTACCTCACAGCTCTTGTGAGGGTCATATAAGACCACCCCCACTGCTGCTACCCCTGCTGCTGCTACCCCTGCTGCTGCTACCCCCGCTGCTGCTGCGGCTAGGCACTGTACCAAATAGGGGGAGGGTTAAGAGGAATTAGGCAAGTTTGCCTAAAATGGAAACTACGTCATGAAAAAGATGCCCAGTAAGCTTAGAAAGGTAGGCTGGAGCCAAAATGTGAATGAATGACCTGAAATGACAAAGTAGTTAGTTCTTGATCAGGGAAGTGACATGGTAAAAATCTTTTGACTTTTTTTTTTGAGTTCTTATGGTTATTGTGGCTTTTTTGAATGAAGTTCATGTTAGCATCCTGTTCAAAATACCATAATTTCTAAATGAAATTATACTGGAAATTTCTACAATAAATTATAGCTTCAGCAGATTGTGTTTGTCCTTCATTGCCGAAGAAGACCATGCCATCAGAGAAATGATGACATGGCTTGCACTTGATCTTGTTTTGAGTGAGGGAAGGCTGTGCAGGTTACCAGTTGCACTTGCCCCTCAGAGTCATCTGAATCCAGTAACTTGATAACCCTAAGGATGACTGGAGATGACCCCTTTAGGTCAAGATCTTTGCCGGTATTCATTTAGGGTGAGGCAATGCCCATTTGTTGAATAGGTCTGTTTAGGAAGTAGCCAGGTCATGGCCCCTTTAATGAGGTGAAGAAAAAGAAAGACATCAGGCTGAGTGGAAAACGCAACAGTTACTATTGATAATCATTCTAAAGGTAGGAGGGTCCAGAGGAGACCTTAGGGAGGAGCTCGTTGGAGTCCCAGTTTCAGAGCACAGTAGGTTAGTAGGTTTAAAGTTTGGGGAGAGGACAGGAGAAAGGAAAGGAAAAGGAAAAGGAAAGGAAAGGAAAGCTTTAGCAGCTATGTGTGGAATGAATAGATTGGAGAAGGTAAAGACTGGAGGCAGGTAGAACAATTGAAAAGCTATCACAGTATCCCAAGTGAGAGACAAGGGTGACATCCATTTGAATGGAGAGAAGGGAATGGATGACAACAAGAGATATTGTGAGATAGAATCAAAACAATTGGTTAAAAATGAGGAGCAAGAAAAAGAAAGAATTGATGATGGTTCTGAGATTGTGAATTTGGGCATCTTGAAACATGCCCTCGACAAAAATAAGGAAGCTAGGGAGAAGAGAGAATCTGGAAAGAAAAAAAGAGTTTGGAAAGAAACAAAGAGTTTGGAAAGAAAGATATTTTGAAAATGACGAGTCAATGTCTTTCCTTTTGCCTGTTTCTCACTGTGGGGTTTTGCTAGCTTGTATAAATAGGTCAGTTAATGTTGTTGTTATCATACGCAATGTCTTGCTCATAGAAGATGCTTACTGGATATTTGGTCCTAATTGTGGAAGGGGCATCCTTTGATGTTCTGAAGAGATAAGCTTAGGACCCATTAGATCATGGAGTTATAGATCAAGACTTAGAAGGAACTTCAGAGTCTATCTAGTCGAACCCTCTCATTTTACAGATGAGGAACCTGAGAAACAGGGAAACTAAGTGTCTTGCCCAAAATCACACTGGTAATAAGTATCAGACTTGGCATTTGAACCCACTGACAATGATCAGATGAAAAAGTCAGGTAGCAAACTTTTGGGACTCAACCCAAGAGGTAGAGAAGAAGCATGAAATAAGGAATAGAGACTTTCAGAATCAAACACTGGGGTTATGCCTGTGGAATCTTAACCTCTCAGTTCTCTAGGCAATTTATTAAGATTATAAAAAATAACCCTCAGCAGTGGGTGGAATCCCTATAGCAGAAGTTTTGTATGCCAATGAAATCGTAAGTCCGGGGAGAGGGGAGAACACTAAAAAAGTGTTCTAGGACTTTTTTATAGAATTAGATGATTTATAGCAGTTCTTTTTGTGATGGCTAAAGACTGGAAATTGAGGGGATGCCCATCCATTGGGGAATGGCTGAACAAGTTGTGGCATAGGAATGTAATGGAATACTGTTGTGCTATAAGAAATGACAAGCAGGTGAACTTCAGAAAAACCTGGAAAGGCTTAAGTGAACTGATATTGAATGAAATGAGCAGAACTAGAACATTATACACGGTAACAGTTATAGTGTGTGAGGACTGTCTCTAATAGATTTAGTCTTCCACAGCAATGCAAGGACCTAAAACATTTCCAAAGGACTTGAGGTAAAATGCCATCCACAACCAGAGAAAGAACTATAGAGTCAGAATGCAGAAGTAGACTATTTTCTCTTTTGCTATGTTTTGTTTTGTTTTGTTTTCTTTTGGTTTCTCCCATTTACTTGATTTCTTTTATGTAACATGACTAATATGAAAATGTGTTTAATAAGAATATATGTGCAGAGCCCATATAAGATTGCATGCCATCTTGGCAAGGGAGGGAGGAGCAAAGGGAAGAAAATTTAAAATTTATGGAAGTGATTTTTGAAAACTGAAAACAAATTAACTTACAAAAAATAGAATTCGATGAATTCATTGACAGCTAATTCATAATGTATTATGAAGGTTAGTGAGTTAATCTCATCTATCCTTAATCTTTGGATTTACCAATAAAAGAGATCTATCCATAACATATGTCTTGGTGATTTTCTTGGAGACAGACTTCTGGGTTCATGGGACCATGAGCTGAGCCTGACTTAATTTGGAATTTTTTATGTACTTATGTTTTAAAGACTTCCAGGGATGATTATACAACTTTCTTGAGTACCCTGGCCTAACTTATCAGTACATCCTTTCTTACATCCAACTGAAATCCTTAATGTTGCAGCTTAAGCCTGTTATCTCTATTTTATGGAGATGGAAAACATCTGGCCATCATCTTTTTGTATAATCTTTCGTAGTCTCAAAGACTATTATTAGGTCACCCCTCATTTCTTCCTTTGGCTTTACTGAGTTTTTCCCCCTCAGTTCAGTATTTAGTATTTCTTTTAACTCCTCATTGGTAATCTAGCTCAGCTCTGACTTTCCACAGCATCCCTCTGGTGTTTGTCTGTTACTCTGTATGTCACCGCCCAATTAAAAGGAAATTCCACTAACAGCATTGCAGTAAGGAAGTTATTTCCATGTGAAAAATGAGAAACTTCTGGAGACATAAATCTGGAACAAAAGACTTTAAAGACTTCTGTGTATTTCACTTTCATCTAAAGTGTACTTATCTGCAACCATTCATAACTTAATGGCTATCAAAGCTGGCCTTAAGTGAATCTTTTGAAGTTTGTAAAATCCAAAACAATCTCTATTATTTAACAAATGACAAAACAGACCTGAAAAACTATTGCATCTGTTTTGCAAATGTCTTTTTTCTAGATATCAAATTGCTAGTCATAGAAAGAAATTATTTTGAGACAGAGCTCTTGCTGATTAAACTTTTTTTTACATTTCCAAGTTTAAAATTTTTAAGGTAGCGCATTCTGATAGTACTATAAATAAAATGATAATAGCTATCATTTAAAGCTATAGTACTTGAAGGTTTGCAAAGCACTTTGCATGTATATCTCATTGTATCCTTATAATCCTTTGAGGTAGGTGCTGCTATCACCCCCCATTTTACAAATGACAAACCTAGACAGACAGACAGCAAATGATTGGCCCAAAGCCACACAGTTAATAACTGAAGACTCATTTGAACTCAGGTCTCCTTGACTCCAGGGTATTAGAAAACTTTGAAAATTTATCTTCCCTATGAAATATTGGGCTTATGGAAAACTCCTGAGTTTACCCTTTCCTGCTTTTTTCAAAAGCAAAAAAGGTATAAAAGAGAAAGGGAAGATAGAGAGCAAGGTTAAATATGGAAAGCTCCATCATCTGCCTCATTCCCTGCTTCTCCGACTTCACTCTTTCTATCTAATGGTAAGATCCTTCACCAAGTTTTCCCCAAAATTCAAAACTTTGGAAGTTAACATTCCCTCTTCTCTCTCTTAGGACAAGTAGATGGCAAAGTGGATAGATCATCAGGCCTGAAATCAGGGAGACCTAAGTTCAAATCCAGCCATGGACACTCACTCGCTGTGTGACACTGGGCAAATCACTGAATACTGTTTGCCTCAGTTTCCTCACCTGTAAAATGAGCTAGAGAAGGAAATGGCAAACCACTCCAGTACCTTTGCAAAGAGAACCCCAAATGAGGTCATGAAGAGTCAGACACAACTGAAACAACTGAACAACTTCTCTCTTATCTTCCACATCCAATCATCTGCCAAATTCTCTCTATTCTACTCGGCAATATCTTTTCTATTCATCTTCCCTTCTGTATTCCCACAGCCACCAGCCTAGCATAGGCTTTTATCTCTTCTCACTCTAAACTTTAAAAAAAATTTTTTAAAGTTTAATCCACAAGAGCTCTGCCTCAAAATAATTTCTTCTGATAGTCAGCAAGTTGATGTCTCCGAAGACATTTGCAAAACAGATGCCACAATTTTTCAGGTCTGTTTTGTCCATTGTTAAACCTAGTTTCTCATTCCCACCCCCACCCCTCCAAACATGGAGTATTTGTACTTCTCCCTCACTGGTCTGCCTCCAAGGCCTCCCCAACCAAACTTTCTCACCTCTACCAAATGAGTTCTCCCTTTTCTCTAAAGAGAGAGAATACATTGAGACATGTACTGTGTCTAAAAGATGGATTGATCTGAGTGCCTGATATAGTGTTCCACACAGTAGTGGCTTAACAAATGTTTGTTGAATGAAGGCACAGATTGGTTGGGTCACTTCTCTGCTTCAAATTCTTCAGTGTCACCCTCTTCCTTACAAAATACTGTTTGAATTATTTAGCCAGATATTCAAGGCCTTCTGCAATCTGAAACCAGGCAGCTAGATGGTACAATGGACAGAGTGTTGGACCTAGAATGAGAAAAGATCTGAATTGAAATCTGTCCTCAAGCTTACTATTTACTTGACTCTGGGCAAGTCAATGTGCCTCAGTTTCCTCAGTTATCAAATGGGGATAAAAATAGCCCCTACCTCTCAGTGAGTATCAAATGAGATATTTGTAGAGCAGTAGCACAGTGCCTGCAACATAATAGGTACTCAAAAAATCATTTCCTCTTCCCTTCACCCACTTCTCATAACTCCTTGCAACGAATTCTACACTTCTGCCAAACTGAACTACATTGTCCCTTGTATGCACTCTGTTCTTTCCTGTTTCTGTGTCTCCTTCCATTCCATATTCAATAAAATCATATCTTACCCTTAGGGTCAATGTCTAGAGACAACATCTAAGGTAAAAATCAGATATAGTCAAAATGACCTTGTCTCCACAGCAGGTCTCCAAAGTGAATATCCTCTATCATGCTGGACCAGTGTAGGTAAGGGAAGTCCACCTTCAAGATAAAGATTGCTTCAAGATCTGAATGGGTTTGTTTAAGACCCAAAGGTGGGCTATGCACAGGCTGAGGCTGACTGAGGTATTATCCATCAAAATTTCACTTGCCCCATCCACTACCTCTCTCCTTGGTGTTCCTTCCTTCCACTTAGTTTGGCCAAATCATTTTACAGGTGAGGAAAGTGACCTACAGAGAGCTAATTTTACTTGCACAAGGAGACATACACACACACACACACACACACACACACACACACACCATAAGCATCAGAGACAGGATTTGAACACATCTCCCAAGAGGGTCTTTTGACTTTGAATAGCATTTTTTCCCCACTAAACAGCACCACACTACAGATTCTCATCTTCTATTTCATTTCTACTTACCATGACACATACGTTCAGTGAGTGGAATATCTGTTTATCTTTTCCCCAAGTAGCTACCCTTAGATTTAGTTGAATTAAATGCATGTACAATATGATTTCACTATACTAGGAAAATCTTCTTCCTATCCTCCACTTATAGGACTTCTAACTAGCCTTTAAAGCCCTGGTCAAATGCCACCTATCCTAGGAAGCTTTCCATGATTCCTCCCCCACCATTCCTCTTGCCAAGAACATCCCAGACTATATTGTTTGCAATTCTTGGAAGCACTTATCACATATCATTATATATTATAGTTATTTGTCTTTCTATCACATCTCTTACTAGACTATAAGCTCCGTGAAAGCAGGGGACCACAATTTATCATCTTCTATATAACCTTATATCTCCTGCAGAACCTAGCACATTGTTCCACTCATGGTAGACAATAAATGTGAGAGGTGACTAGTAAAATAGATAAACTGACCTCAAAGTCAGGAAAAGGTGGATCCAAATCTGACTCTGAGGCACATACTACATGATCATAAACAAACAGTTAAAATTTTCAGTTGTTATTCAGTCTTTGTGAACCGATTCTTTGTGAACCCGTACAAGTCCATGGGGTTTTCTTTGCAAAGATACTGGAGTGGTTTGCCATTTCCTTCTCCACTGTGTACCTATTTTACAGATGAGGAATTGAGGCAGATAGATGTTGACTTCTGCAGGGTCATATAGCTCCTAGTAAGTGTCTAAAGTCATATTTGAACTGAGATATTTATGACTTCAGGCCCAGGCACTCTATTGTGCCATCTAGCTGCCCCTAATTTGTCATACCCCTAGGCAATTCTCTAAAACTGTGCAGTTACAGATGGGTTTCAGGTGCTATTTAGTGGGGGGGAAGGTTCCACACTGAGAATTTCTCACACTAATGAAATGGTGCAGATAGAAACATGAGGATACAGATAGAAACAAAATATGGTTGATCAAAGAAGAATCTGTTTCCATAGATAACAGATGGCCTGAATACTGAGATATCTAGATCAAGGAAATCAATGTCTCTAAAGTTGTAAATTGCTAGATAATCCATCCAATCTCTTTATCAGTATGGCAATCAGTCCCACACTTCATGCCCACCTTGGTCCTCTCCTCATTTCTCTTTGCATATAGTAGATTCTGGGTGCGACCATGTTCCCAGATCACAAGAAAGTGCTACCAGACTTTGAACTACAGCAGCCTGGGTACCTGGCACCTACCCTCCAAAAATCCTCTTTGGAACTTTTCCCTAGGGCTAGCTTTGTATAGAAAACCCAAAACACAGGATCATAGATTTAGAGCTAGAAGGGATATGTGAGATCATTGAGTCCAACACCACTACCCCTTCTCCCTTTTAATAAAAAGTGTAAGCTGAGGCAAAGAGAGACGTGACCTACTCAGGATCACACAGCTAATAAGGGTCTGAGGCAGGATTCGACCTGGTCTTCCTGAATCCAAGTCTGGTGCCCCATCCTCTCTGCCCTGATGCCTCTCAAGTCCTTGATAAGTGTCATCTAAAATCATGTCCCTGTTTTATGTCCCTGTTAATCTCTTCATCCTCTCCCCAAATCACACTGTCTATGCTCATGCTTAAGATGCTGTGTTACAGCCCATACCAAAAAGGACAAGTCACATGAGGACAAGAAGTTTCACTAGAAAAGGGATGAAGTATGTATTCTCTTGCTGTTTCTTTACTTAAAACCTGAAGGAAAACAACCATTGATGGCATTAGAATGAAAGAGAAAGTATAGGAAGAGTATATGAGGTCATTTGCACTGTATTTAACTCACAAGCATAGAGTTATTGGCAGGTTGTTTCCTTCATTATAATATGAGCCCCTGAAGTCAGGGACTGTGTTTTCACTTTTGTATCTCTAACAGTATGCCTAATAACAGTAATTGCTTCATTCAATGTTTAACTGATTGACTAGAAGGGTTTTGTGGGAGATGAAGGGTCCTTCACATTCCAAGTTGATATGTGACCATTTCACACAGAAACTGGGTTTGCCTTTGCCTTGACATGAAGAAAGAAAGTCTAGCATAGGTGTATGGGAAAAATGAAGCTAAGAATAAGAAGCTGCACCCAGGAGAAGAACTTATGATGAGAAATGGCATAGACTGGAGCAGACTAGCAGAAAGAAGCCGTTAAAACCCATGTGCAACTTTGTAATAAATATAGATAGAGAACCAGTGCCCAAGTTTTTAAGGACAGTCCCTCTCACACACACAAAAAAAGTGACCTTGGGAACTTCCTTGAAAAAAAATATAAAGGAAATCTGTAAATCTTTAGTGATAAATCTACAATGACCTCTAAGGTTCCTTCCTGTTCTAAACTATAATGCTATAAAAGATTTGTCTATGGTTAGGGACAGCAAGGTGGCACCATGGATAAAGTGAGGTAGGAAGACTCATCTTCCTGAATGTAAATCTGGCCTCTAACACCTACTAACTGTGTGACCCTAGGCAAGTCACTTAACCCTGCTTGCCTCAGTTTCCTCATCTGTAAAATGAGTTGGAGAAGGAAATGGCAAATCATTCCAGCATCTTTGCCAAGAAAACCCCAAATGGAGTCATGAAGAGTCAGACACAGCTGAAAGAAGTGAACAACAAACCAGACAGATAATCTCTCCACCCTCCTCCCAAACTCCTCTCCATTCTCTGGATGCACACACATATGCAGAAAGGCAAAACACCATTAAACATTTTCACTGGTATCAAAGCTATATGCAGGAATATAGCAGGGATCTAATGGGATTCCGAAATTGTCATCCTTCTCCTAAAAATTCAATAGTGCATAGGTGGTGCAGTGGGTAAAGAACTGGGCCTGGAATCAGGAAGATCTGAGTTCAGAGTCAGCCTCAGACACTTCCTAGCTGTATGACCCTGGGCAAGTCACTTGACCCTATTTGCCTCAGTTTCTCATCTGTAAAACGGGGACACATTGGAGAAAGAAATGGCAAACCATTCCAGCATCTTTGCCAAGTAAACCCCATGGACAAAGTCCACAGGGTCAAATAGAGCCAGACACAACTGAATGATAACAACATAACAATATATATAACATTTATATAGCACTCTGACATTTGCAAAGGACTTTGCATATTCAATTCAACAAAGATTTGATATGGTTACAGCACTGGTTGAAATAATTCCAGAATTTACATTCCCTTATCTCATCCTATATCCTGTATTGTCTTTGATTATCCTGATGTGCCAATGAGCAAAAGAATGTTCAGTGCTCATGAACTATGCCTAACCACAAAAGGAATTCAGGCTCAGGTTATATTTATTTGAATGCACTAAGAATCAATCAGTCAATCAACAAGCATTTATTAAGGTTTATTGTGTTCCCAACATTTTGTTAAGTGCTGAATCTGTGAATTTTTCTGTTTGGGGATGTTCTTGTGTGAGAATTCCCTCAACTAGTTAATGAAGGTTAGAAATCTCCTATGACCTAAGACAGTGACTGCAAACACACAACCTGTGGGCTTCATATAACCCATAACCCTCCTGAGTGTAGCTGGAAGAGTATTAAGATGTAATAGGGAAAGGTGTAAAAAATATTTTAAAATACATTAAAACATAGAATACATCAAATTTTAAAACTAAGTCAATATGCAACCTGAAGGGCTATCCTTATTTATGGATTGTTGTTGTTGTTTAGTTGATTAGTCATGTCTAACTCTTTGTAACCCTATTTGGAATCTTTCTTGGCAGAGATACTAGAGTGGTTTACCATTTTGCTCATTTTACAGATGAGGAAACTGAAGCAAACAGAGTTATGTGACTTGCCCAGGGTCACACAGTTAGGAAGTATCTGAAGTCAGATTTGAACTCAAGTCCTTCTGACTCCAAGTCCAGCACTCTACTGAGCCATCTAACTGCCCATTTATGGATGAGCAGCCCTCCATTTTTCAGTCTAATACCACTGACCTAGGAGAAAAGATCTAGGATCTAGTTTAAAGCACGCTGATATTAAGTGACTTGGCTAGGATCACATAACTGGTAAGCATTAGGATAGGATTTAAACCCAGGTCTTTCTTATGCCAATCCCAATATGCCTGCCATTGAACCATGTCAATATTTTTGTCAAGTAAAACTAACTTGGTTTAAATAATTAAGGTGAAACTGTCCTTGTAATTCGCATATATTGTCATTCTCAGAAAGCCTTACTCTTCCAACTTTATTGTGTCATATCATTTATAGGATTTAGAATTAGAAGGGACCTTAGAAAATGAGTACAAAGCTCTCCTCTGATAGACAAGGAAACCACAGTTTAGTGAGATTACACTAGATAGTATGAAATAAGAGTTAGAATTCTAGCTCATGATTCTAAATTCAAACCTTTTCTTGTCTCTCAAGTTCTTGGGTCCCTCCTCTGACAATACAAAAACAAATGCTACATTGCCATAACCAAGCTAAACATTTACAAAATTATTAGTGTAAAATATTTACATGGATTATTTTATTTGGTAGAACTAAGTTATAGGAAGATTAGGAAAACACTGGGCACAACATATTTGTTGCCCTCATATATATTTCTTGGATTAAAGTTGCAGCTTCTGTGAAGGCACTTTCTCAGTCTAAAGCTTATTGTGTAGTTTTGGATGGAAAGTTCACTGAAGGGAGGGGAGGATGCCTTGTGTTTGGGAGTGAACTCTCTATAAGTTATTTTTTTCTAATATATACTGAGCAACAATAACATTTTAAATTATTAGAATTCATAGAGACCTTACAAATAATTTAATTCTAGATCTTCATTATTTGAAAAATCTGAAGCCTGGAGAGGGCAAGTGACTTGCCCACAGGGGCCATGTCTGGAGTCCAAGACTGGTAATTTTTTTCTGCCCTAGTACAAACACCACAAAATGCATCAGGGTCAAGCAGTAAAAAGCATGTGCTCATTTGAGGTGGAGGGGAGAAACTAGAATATCACTCTATTATAGAGAGAGATCTTGGGTGAAGCTACTGCTGAAGAGGCCCTTAATGAGAGGGGCAGTGAGGGGTAGGGGTACTCCCATCTATCTATCTAGTAGCTTCCTAGTTCAACTAATTATTGTTGCTAAATAGCCACTAAATTCTGTTGTCTCTACATTCCTGTATCACTGGAAGTTCTCTTAGTGCCCTCTAAATTTGATGCCCTGGGGCAAATCACTTATTCCCCTATCCTTGTTAAATCTCTTCTCCTTTTCCTGGATTCTTTCCTTTGTGCCACATTTCCTCTCAAATAAACTTGTAAGGAAGCATAAGTATTGCAAGGACAGTTGGAAAACCTCAACAAAGGATTCTAAGCAAAGTTGCTTTCAGCCAGGCTCCTACTCTGTTGAATTTCTGGGCAAAGGAAGTCATTGCAACTCCATTCCCTCCTGATTCTCAAAATAAATAAGGTCCAGTCTTCCTCAATTATCCCACCATCCTACTATCCCCGAAGGGAATCCAGTCTTTCTTGCAAGAAGCACAAACTGCTAGAGCTTTCCCAAATCTGCTCTGGCTGCAGAAAATAATTGGATCACATCTGCCTATGGTTTATAGCTCCTATTTAAGTCTTAGGTACCAGCCTCAAACATCAGAGGATGGCAATACAGGTGTTTCTTATAGAAATGCTACTCTTATGCTATTCTGGGAAATGTCAATGTTCATTTCAATTTGTTCTTTCTCTACTTTTCCCTTGGGAAAAACTCTTTGGTTCAAGGTCTTGCCATCCTCCTTATTCTCTGTTGTTTAAGTATGGGCAACTAACTTTACAACCAATTTATTACTTTTTTTTCTATGGGAAAATGGAATTCCTTTGCAATGGCTTAGGATGGCCTCATCTAAACCAAGAGTTCATAATAATTAGCATTACAAAGGAAAACCAAAAGAAGCAATAAAGATAAGGCATTGTTTGTGAAGCATGACATAGTTGTGGGCTCTTTGTTTATAATATGACAAGTTCTCCAGAACCGTGTGTCTTTTCAACACAGAAATTCAAATCTTGAGGCAAGAGGTTGCCATAGAGTAGTCAGAATAGACTATTCCTGCACTTTGATTGGAGGGCCACTTGCCCCAAAATACGCCTACCATGGTGGTCCTTAAAATTCCCACCCTACCTCTTTCTCAGTAATGGGTTAGATAACAAAGGCAGAAGCATTATCAGTAGTGGCCCCGAGATTTTCATCTATAGTATAATACTTAGTATAGTATAATTTTGCTTTATATCTGTCTTTGGAGTCTGTGCTTTATGATTAGATTCTTTGAGTATTCTAGTAATTTGCCCCCCACAAAACAGTTCTAACTAGCAATTTTCCCCTGAGGGCAAGTGGACACAAATGAGTTTCTCAAGGAAAATTTTTAAAAGAAAACTTTAATTAAGAGGGACAGAGCTGAACCAGAGAGGAAGTTACTTGAAAGAGAGAGGGAGAACATGTGACAGCTTCCCCTTTCAAACTGATCATTCTTCTTAAATAGGTGCCAAGTTTAGTTGTTTCTAGCTGAGATCTACAGAGCCCTCTAAATTGTTGTTCTCTGGTATAAAACCATGTTGCCCTGTCCTAGTCATAAGTTCTGGGATGGAGTATAACACAGGACTGTTGCTGTTCAGTCATGCTTTTCAGTCATATCTAACTCTTTGTGACCCTCCGTTGAGTTTTCTTGGCAAAGATACTGAGTCACATCTCTTAAGGGTCTGAGGTCAGATTTGCACTCAGGTCTTCCTGAGTTCTGAGAACTGTTGTTCCATCCACTGGGCCACCTAGCTACCCAACACAGAGCAGCCTTTAAGCAAAATTCTGACTGTAATGGGATTATATTGAATTTCCTAGGTTAAATATTTGTTAAAATAATCTACTCAAACATACATTTTTGCAAGAACAATGGATTTCTATATTAAGCAGAAGATAACTAGAGTCCCAGGTGAAACCTTCCCCAAAACAAGAGGAAGATAGAATTTCTCAGACCACCCAGAGCTGTTTTCTTTTTCCTTTCCCCTTTTCCCCATTGACATTTAGAGGTGCCTCATTGAACTAGACAATCTGTTTTTCTTAAGAAAGAGCCTCCATTAAGATCAGGCTCTCTCTGTGTGATGAAATGACAATAAATAGGCCAGATAATGGTATATATGCAAACAAGAATAGTACTGAAGGAAGCTGGCAGGGAGTCCTGTCTCCCTCCTAGACACATTGAAAAAAAATAGTCAATTGAAGGATATTAATAAAAATTACACTATATAAAGTGTGTGTTGCTAGGGATGGCAGGGGGTGGAAAGGGATTGCATAGTAGCACTAGAAGGCAATTTTTATCCTATAAACTTCTGTCAGGGTCTAGTTTTCCTAAGCAATTTCTAATCCAATGTACTGCACTAAATTCTGTTGCTACTAAGTAGCTGTGAGTTGTTTTTTGATATGTTCACAAGCCTGTGTTGAATTTACCAGGGAAATATAAGACTTGTCCTCCATAAATACATTTGAAAAGATAAATTTGATCACTTGAACCCAAATTCAAAAGGATTATCCTACCTATATTCAAGGAGGGAATATATAATGCCATATAAAAACACCAGTGCTGCATTCCAATATCTTTTAAACTGTGTTTGCAAAAGGAAACGGGTGGAAAGTGGGGGGACAATGGAAACAAATGGAAGATAAAACTTTAAGCTCAAACATCATAAAATGTATGGAACCTATCTTCCTAGGATATATAATTTAGTCTGTCAGTCAATAAACTTGTACATGTCATGCATGTGCTAATCACTGGGAATATAAAAAGATGCAAAAAATAGTTACTACCCTCAAGGAGCTTACTGTCTGGAGGGTAAGGAGGAGAGACAACAAGCAAACAAATACATACAAACAAGTTATATTTGGGATATATAGTAAATAATTAAAAGAATTAAGGCACTAAAATTAAGAAGGATTAGGAAAGGCTACCTATAGAAAATAGGACTTTAATCGGGCTCTAAGTTTTTAAATTAAAGGTAGTATTCTTTACAGGAAAGAAACTGGGGAGTAAGTTCAAGTATTTTGGCTAATATCATGCAATTAGGCTCTAAGAAGGTATGAAACCAAACCAGTCCCCATCACCATTATTCTGGAAAGAGTACATTTTCTAAGACAAGATTTCTGTAAACTTCGATAAAGCTTTCTTTTGGATTGTAACTTTCAGACCAAGAAAAAATTTGGTTCTGGAAGGAAGGCCATTATTTATCTATACATTTCTATCTTATTGTGATTAGTGAATTCAGAGACAAAAGACCTTGTGACCTTGGGAGAGGTATAACATTAATGTCTCTAGGCCTCTTTTTTCCCATCAGTAAAATTAAGACAGTGACCTAGTTGATCTTTAATCTTTTCATTTCTGCTTCTTATGATTGACTTTCTTCTCTGTTCATCCATTCCATCCTACTACCTCCCACTGGCAGCTCCCCCATTTCTGTCAACATTCCTTCCTATCTCCCCATAGCTCTTTAGATATGTATCTTTTTTCGTATTGAGAGAGAAAAGAATCTTACATTCTAAATGCTGTGCCTTATTCCATATTTTTAATTTCATGCTCCATGAAATCTTATAGTCTGAAATTCCTTTTCTCATCTATATCTACAAAATGTTTGATTCTTGTATTATAAAGAGAATACAGAGTTTGTTATGGAGAGGATTTTCTTTTTCTTCCATGAAATAATGTTTCTTTAAAATACCTATAGCAATGTTGACATGTCCCAGGATCAAATTCCGAATACAAAGGAGTATTTAGATTATAATAGTGTGAAATAGATCTGAGATAATGTAACAAAAAGGATATGGCCTCTTAGCATTTAGTTAATCTCTTTGGCCATCATCCAGGACAGGAAATTTTCTCTGGGAGAGCTATGGTATCAGTTACTAAAAAGTAATATATTTTTAGAGACACTGGCTTCACCATCCACTGCTTTCTAGAATTAAAGCCTCTTAACAAGGAGTAAAATACTCCAGTTTGCAAACTTTAAGTTTAATGCAACATCCTTAATGGTCAAAATCCAGGAATATAAGTTAGTAATCATTTTATAGGGTATCCTCATCTATAATTACATAATTCTAAGTATCATGTCTTGGAGTTTCAGATGATTTATGTGTCCATGAAAATCCAAATGTTCTCTCTTGTAGACAGATCTTGGAGAAGTTCATTAGGCAACATCTGTTAATGCTTTTAAGGGCCCAACTTCTGAGCATGTTTCTTCCCACAGTAACATGAATATTACCAATCTCATTTCTGTCTTCTAGACTTATTCTTAACAAGATATTACAACCTAAGTGCTAAGCCAAGAAAAACCTGTAAATTGCTGTGGACTTTGGTTATTAGCTATGCATGTGTTTTCCATGGAAAGGAAACAAAGGATCTTATGATGGCTTAGATTAGCTATGCCTGAACAGAGAGCCCTCAGCAAATGGCTGATGGCTGGGTTTCTACTCAGTTGTTCCACTGAAATTCCCTCCTAAAACATATTGTCTTAATTGAGGAGGCATACCCTAAAAAGGAAGGAGTATGGCCTAACATTCTCTACTATAATATTCGTCCTTTACCTTCCCTTTTGGCTGTCCCCAATATTAACATCTAACATTACTTCTAGTCTCCATGATTTTACTGCTATGAGCATTCCCTTCACAGAAGCAGGTTGCAAACTCTGTGTGCCAGTATCAGTGGTCTATATGGGTTTCTGTGACTCCATTATCCATTCATTAGCTAGACTTCTGGTGATCAGCCGCTCCTATCTCGGCTAGCTTAGTCATTAGACCATAAAGCCTTTCTAGCTTAGTAGGACCGTTGCTAATCTGAGAGAGGAGATGCCCTTCAGAAACATGCTTCTCTGGCATATTCACTTCTGAGAATTCAAGACAAGTTTCCTGTCACAATAAGGCAGCTAGGACCCGAGCCAAAGCTTTATAGCCACACCTCTCAAAAAAAAAAAAATAAAAGGAGCAAATTGTAGTATTGATCTACTGGATTTCCATAAACTTTTGAAATAACAGAAACTATTTCTGTTAGAGATAATCTAATGAGGATTTCTTCAATTGACCAGTAGCAGTTTTTCTCTAATTGCAATACAGAAAAATACCCTAAATGAAAGTTGAATTTGTCATTAATTATACATACTTTTATCAAACATTATAGAATATAAGTTCCTTGAGGGCAAAGACTTTCATTTTTGCCTTTCTATCCTCAGTGCTAGCACACAATAGACACTTAATTGTTAGTTCATAAATTCACTCTTTGTTCATGCATGGTATCATTTCAAGGCATTAGGGCAGAAAGTCCCTTCTTCCTCTTTCAATCTATAAGCAGTTTCTCTAAGACACTTCTACTCATATGGTTCTCTGTCTCAGAAACTGATGGGTATGGTACTCTTAACACTCCATCTATTATAGATATTTTTAATTCAGTCTTATCTAATTTATGATAAAGAGAAAAATCTAATGAGTTGAAAAATTCCCACTACTAACATGCCATCTAGTAAATTATCACTTTAGGAAATAAAAATGTTCTCTACTTAACTGAAAGAGTTCATTTAGGTCCAATCTCTTCCTAACTTGACAAAGGACTGGATATACCAAAGTCATTTTTTTAATTATTTATTATCATGAGGAGTATATAATGGGAAATGAATTATATAAACAATTTGATAGGTACATATGTGTAGATCCACCATGTTAAGGTTAATTAAGTGAATATGAAATAACAATCTAATAATAGCAAATATTCGTATAGTGCTTTAAGATTTACAAAACATTGCATATATTACCTGATTTGCTTTTTACAATGACTCTGGAATATATGTTATTGTTATCTTCATTTATTTTGTAGTTAAACTGAAACTGAAGTGACTTGCTCAGGGTCACATAGTTATTGTTTCTGAGGCAGAATTTGAACCATTTTACTACCATTTAAAAAACATCAAATAGTGCCCTTCCAATACGAGGCAAGATAGAAATCTACCCTTAGTCTGATATTTTAGACCCTCCATAATCAGGCCTTCAACTAATATAATTTAATTCAATTCAGTAAGCATTGTATTAAGTGTTTACTATATGCACTGTGTTAGGCACTAAAGATACAATGACAAAAGCCAAAATAGTCCCTGTCCTGCTCTCTGAAGAGGTAAAAGCAGATACATGGATAAATAAATGCAAAAGAGGTATTAATTTATTCATCAAATATTTATTAAATATCTACTATGAATCTAGGCCCTATTGAAATGAAGCCCAGAACAAAATATTCCCTGCCCTTAAGCAGCTTTTATTCTATTGGGGAAACACAACATGAATACAGTTAAGTAAAACATACATTTTTTGGAGTGATTAGGCCCTAATAACCAGGGCCTCATCAAGGACTAAATCTTGGGAACTAAATCTTGAAGGAACATAGACTCAGGTACCCCCTCCTCCATAAGGTCTGTATTTACTTAACTGTGTTGACAATGTGCCTCTCCATAGAATGAAAACTGAGGGAGGGGGACATTGAGAGAGGCCTCTAGTTTGGGCAAAGGCATAGGGATAGAAGATAGAACGTCATGAATGGGGCCAAACAAGAAGAAAAATTTGTTTAGAATGCAGAGCAAGCAGATGAAGGAACTTGCTAAGACCTGGGAAAAAGCTAGGTCACAGCATCCTGCCATCAAGAGGATTACTTGCCAGGCATTAATAAAGTATATATTAAATAATCTGGGGAGGAGAAGGCGGTAGGAACACATCTAACACTTAGAGGAATCAGAAAAGTCCTTAAAGGAGATCTCACTTAAACTACTTTTCTAGTTTTTGACAAACTGGTACCTATGTCGAGCAGGGTAACTTGAATGATCAATCCTCTTCCTGGAAATTACATTATACAACAATAAAAATAGCTAACATTTATATAATGCTTTAAGGTATGCAAAGCACTTTACATGATAGCCAATTTGAATCCTCATAACAACCTTGAGAGGTAGGTATCATCATCTCTATTAACAGATGAGGAAACTGGGGCAGACAGAGGTTAAGTGATTTGCCCAGGGTCTTTGGTTGAAGGTTTAGCCTGGAAAGGAGGAAATGTAAAGGGAGCATAATAGCTGTCTTCAAATGTTTGAAGAACAATCATGTAGAGGGTGTGAATTCAAGTTGAAGCTGTGAAACTCAAAGGTGCAGATATTAGAACAATGGTTAGAAGTAAGTTGCTATTAAGAAAGATCTTTCTAAAAAATGGGCTTCCTGTTGAGATAATAAGCTACATACACATCACTAGAAGTATTCAAGCTGAATCTTGAGGATTTCTTTTCTATCAGAGATGAAATAGATGTGATTTCTGCACTGGGTGAGAAGTTGGAGTATGTAAATTCTTAAAGGTCCTTCTGACATTCCCAAAATTGCTGATACTGCCCCTGGGGGGCGGGGGGGGGGGGCTGGAATAATCCAGGTCAGGGCAGTAGCAGCTTTGAGTGTTATTGGGGGGTACTGAATAAAAATAAGGGGGCAGTAGAAGGAAAGAAGAGAAAATTTTGAAAAACCGCTCGTGCATGTTACATCTGTTGCCTAACAGAGTTAAAGTCATAGTTATTACATTATTTTTTCAAATAAACACACAAAATTCAAGCTATAACTTCTCAGTGGTCAAATCCACTGACAGATCTTAACAAGTGTTGGCAGGGAAGGGTGTCTCACATTGTTGGGAAGTTCATGCATTGGAAGAAATATATGCATGTAATGACTTGTTTACAAAATGATACTATATGATACTATATATGCTGCAATATTGCATCATCAAAATTTCACGCAGGAAAAACCTACATATTTACAATACATTATTAAATTTAAGATGTCACTTTTTTTAAATGATGTAAATTTAAAAGAAAAAAGCACTAAAGGGTTAAAGAAAGTGCCCAGAGCGGTGCTGAGTGATTTTTTTTTTTAAAGAGTATGGTAAGCCAAATAAGTTTGGGAAGCTCCTTAAACTCTTAAGGTTGCGTGATTCTGTTATTGTTGCTCATTCATTTCAGTTGTTTCTGACCTCCATGACCTTCAGTTTGTCATTTTCTTCTCTAGTTCATTTTACAGATGAGAAAACTGAGGCAAACAGGGATAAGTGATTTGCCCTGGGTGACATAGTTAGTAAGTGGCAGAGACTGCATTGAAATCAGGAATATGAGTCTTCCAGGTGTGGAACTCTATCCACTTCACCCCCTAGCTACACTATTCTGGGGTTCTATAGGTCCTTATCTAAAGTAGGAAGAGTAGAGGAGTTAGAGGGAAGGCAGGACTCTCAACTTTATGAAGCTACTTTTCTGCATCTTCCATTCTTACCTACATGAAATTAATACCTGAGATGTACTGACTCCCTCATTACACTATCCCCACAAAAAATGCACACATACAGCATTAGCTGAGGAAAAAAGTGAATTGTGTTCCACTAAATGTGAAAAGTAAAACATCTGCCATTTTGCTTTTTTTCTATGCTGCCTAAAAATTCACATGTGCTTTGCATTAGTCCCATAATGTTCAAACTTGCATAGATGTGCATATGTGCATTCTGTGGATGTGCAAACAGCTGGGTGATAGGGCATGTGGACCTATTCTGATCCCATGTAGTCTGTTTCATTTGGGAAAAAAGGAAGGAAAACTCTAGTGTAAGTCCTTATTTAAAATGGAGAGGAAAAAAGGATTCTTGGAATGTGTTAAATACAGTTTTAATGGGAGTCTAAGAAGGGGAAATTGCTCAGCTATTCCAACATCTTTCATTTTTAAGGTGGTGTGTCCCTTTTAAGAAAACATGGAAGGGTGAACATTTTCAGTGCACATTCTTAAGAGGTGGGCAGGAATAGGGAAGAAAGTTGATAAAAAGAGTCAAAAGTTTTTCCTAGTTTATGCCCTATTGCACCAGCTGTTAGAATTAGAAGTAGTGGCCCGAAATGCCTGGAGCATTTCCTTTGCTGAACTTAACCAAAGAAACAGAGCTATTTTACGTGAATTAGAGAGCATCTTATCAGGGGCATTTTGTTCAAACAATAACTATTCTTATCTGAAAAAGCCAGGTTCAGACTTATTAGTGGGCTGAATTGGCAGCCTCCCCTAGCTACATAGCAACTGGGCAAATATTGTTCAAACCTGCTAAGTGACCAGTGAGGAGCCAGATACTTCTGGGGCTCCTTTTCAATGGAAGCAGTGTTAGAATGAATTAATCTCTCTGTCTCTGTCTCTCTGGGTCTGTCTTTCTGTTTTTCTCTGTGTCTGTCTCTCTCTCTCTCTTTCTTTCTCCCTCTCTCTCTCTCTCCCTCTCCTTCTCCTTCTCCTTCCCTTCTCCCTTTCCCTCCCTCCTCCCTCCTAGTAATCTTTACTGTTTCAAAAGTATGATCTCATTTGCAGACTGTAAATACTTGGGGACTTTTATGAAGGGAAAATATTACAAAGTACTGAAGTTTGCTTCAAGAGCAACTTAGGTAGGAACTTCTCTTTAATTGCTAACAACTTGTAAGTATATGCTAGGTTATGCAAGAAGTGGATGATCCCTTAGCTAGGATTTCATTCAGGGCACTTATTTGATCATAGTATTCCGTGTTTGTGTGTGTGTATGTGTGTGTGTGTGTGTGTGTGTGTGTGTGTGTGTGTGTATGTGTGTAAATGTAGGGAGCCATGATTGGTTTAAAGGGCAGCATAGGGAAAGGAAGGCTAAAAAATTCTGTCTCCATCCCTTAATGAATGAACCCACCAGGTCTGTGATTCCACTACCCAGTCAGATTGTGTTTTGGAAAGAGATTGGCATATGGTGATTGAAAGGCAAACGACGCCCCCACCCTCCACCCCAGGTTTGTAATTGAAACTGTGTGTGAGCTGGCCACACCCTTCATTAACTCTTGGGCTCTTCTGGCTTTATACTCCAGGAAAGGGAAACTCATTAAAATTGTAAAGTGAGAGGCAGAGAAACAAGTTTGTAGAAATTCAGATAGGCTTGGATTTTTCTTCACTATTGCTCACTCGATTTCTCTAAGTGGAAATTCATACATTAAAGGGTCATATAGACCATGTTTTCTGTGCCTTTCTTTCCATTTTTTTTGCCTCTCTTTTTTTCCTCTTCCCCCTCATTTTTCTGCCCTCAAGGGGGCATGGAGCCTCCCACCCCCAATGTAAATGAATATTGATATGACTGAGCAGTGAACAGGGGCTCTAAATTAGCTCCTCAGGGTGTAGTACCTGACTGTTGACTGCAGGTAAAGAAAACAACTTTCTTGAATGTCAAAGGTTTGAGTGGAATGTGTTACTGGGTTTGCTAATAGAAAAAAAGTGGGGGGAGGGATTTGGAACTCTGATATTCATTTCATTGCAGAGCAGATGGATAGAATTTCAAATGGAACTGAGACTCATTACACCAAAGCAGAGATGCTTGCTTTTCGTTTCTAAGGCAGATGTAAGCATAAACTTCTTCTGACCACCTAAGAACTTTGACATAGGAACAGCATGCTCTCCCTTCCCTGATGGTTTTTCAAACTTGGCCACACTGGCCAAGTTCACATACTTCTGGGACAAAGTTGCCTATCAGAACTTATTGCAGCATGTTAGCAAAAGGACCGAAATGCTGGGTGTTGGAGCTGCTTGCTTGGCTGGGGGAAGATTCCTTTTCAGAATCCAAATGTTTCCTGGATTTAAAGTTGACAGTAAATATCCAACTGCATGTTTGGATTTTTCCACGTATGTCTTTTGAGATCAGCATAAAATTAAAGTGTGTTACTACAACAGCATCTGTAACATTTTATGAAGCAAAAGATGCTTTTTTTCCATGTGAAGATCCAAGCCAGAAGCATTATCCATTAAGGAAAGCAAATAAGACTAGTGGGATATATTTTTTACAACTATATTATGGAAATACTAAAGATCCAACATCCTGAGGTCAGATTGTGAAACACAGCTGTTCACATGAATTTTTGCCCTAGTTTGACACTCCTGGTTAATTTTCAAGCACTAATCAATTCTAACATTTAGAAGTATCTCAAGAACAGGAAAAAGTTCTTTTCCTGATGACTTCTTCTCAGATTGGATTTTTTGCATACAACACAATTGAAATATTTATACTGTATGTTATATACTGGCAACTCATTCACTAAAAGAGTTTATGCCTGGTTTTGCTTTGCAGTTTTTCTCACACCAAAAGATGGTTCCTGAATTGAAAGAAAGTCAAGGCAGAAAATCACCAAATGTCCCTTTAAGAAAAATCCCAGTAGAAAATTGAGGCAGCATTTCTTATCATTATAATTGGCTGGGTTGGGAATGTTTCAGAGAATCTGGAATGGACTTTCCAGGTCAATATGATCAAACCCTGGCATTTACAGATGAAGAAACTGAGACCCACAGTAGAGATGTGATTTGCCCGAGGTCACATTGACAAAACTGGAGTTTTAGCCCATGTCCTCTCATGGCAAATCCAACATCCTTTCAGTGTTACCATGTTTCCTTTTCTTTAATATCAACCTGCTCCTCCCTTTTCTACTTTGCCCTCTATAGCTCAGCTTATAGCTGTTTCCACTTCCTTCCTGACTTTTACTTCACATATTTTGGAACATGTGTTTTAACATGACTTCCACATTTAATGCTCCTGTTAATTGTCAATGAATCCTTATAACTATGAGGTAGAGCATGAGGGAAGGGAACAGGCATTTATTCCACTATGTACCAGGAGCTTTACAAATATTGACTCATTTGATCCTCAAAACAACCCTGGGAGGGAAGTGCTGTCATTATCCTCACTTTACAATTGAGGAAAATGTGTTAAGCAACTTATCCAGGGTCTTGCAGCTGGTGTCTGAGGCCAGATTCGAACTCAAGTAATTTTGACTTCAAGCCCAGCTTGAAGCTACGCAGAGACCTCTGGGTGAAAGTGGGATGGGAGAGCAGCCTGGAATATCCTGATGGGGCCATTTTGTAGCTGAGGCCATTTAAATTTGCATTCCTTGAAGCAGAGCCTTCAGAGGACCAATCAACTTACTCTAATAAATATAAAGCTAATATTTTATTTGCTAATCTAACAATGATATACTTAGACTTTGGGTACATCTTCAGTATATTTTTTTAATATCAATCCCTCGCAAGATTAAAAATCCATCAATCTTAAGCACTGAGATATAGGAAAAGAATTCCAGAGCTAATAGCTAAAAGAGATCTCAGGGTCCAACCAGTCCAAGCCCCTCTTTTTAAGTCCCTGAGGCTCAGAGAGGTAAAGTCCTCACCTAAGAAGACTATACTGGTAGTGAATCTGGGACTACTGTCTTTCACAAACTGTATGCTCTAGGCAAACTCAAGTAGGAAGTATCAAAGAAAGACTTATTTTCCTGAGTTCAAATCAGGTCCCAAAAACTTACTAGCTGTGACCCTGACTCACTTTATCCTGTTTGCCTCAGTTTCCTCATCTGTAAAATGAGCTGGTGAAGGAAACGGCAAACCACTGTAGTATCTCTACCAAGAAAATACAAAATGGGGTCACAGAGTGGGACACGATTGAAAATGACTGAGTAACAACAATTTTGACATCCCTTTTTTCCTAGATAGCAGTTGTTGCTTTTTATAACCACTCTGGTTTTTACCAGCAAGTTGTTTGGGGGGTTGTCTTGGGGGGATTTTTCGTCTTTTTTCTGAAGCACACCTAAGTACTTTGTACAGAGATGTAGCTACCACACTGTGTACATTTGGCAAATTGCTACATGAATGAGTGAAACTAGTGAAGACCTGAGAGCTTGTTTTACATATTTCATAATGGCCTAAATGAGAGTGAGTCTTCTGAATAGTTCTAGTAACACTTGACCAGTCTTCCAACACACTCAAATACTTGACTCAGTCATGACCTTTCTGTTCACAAGGTAGATACAGCAGATCTTTCAGGGATTCTGGTCTTGGCTTGCAGCATTCCCTCCAACCTCCCCCTACCAAGTAGGAGGAGGAAATTTTCTTACTGGTCTGAGAGGAGATCCTTTGTACTCAAGTATAGCAATCTTGACATTGTTGAAACAGGAGCTACAGGGATTGTAGCCTGGAGAAAGGAGAAGGAAACTGCATTAGTACAATGAACACAATTTATTAATTGTATTTATTAATACAGCTGTATATCTGAAAGTCCTTCTTTACCTTCTCCTTCTAGTTCTCACAGAAAAACAATCAACCTCTTGCAATCTTAGGCAGCTGGTGCAGAAAACATTGGGCCTGGAGTCAGGAAAACCTGAGTTCAAATTCAGTCTCAGACACTCCTTAGCTGTGTAATCCTGGACAAGTCACTGAACTCTGTTTGCTTCAGTTTCCTCAACTGTAAAATGGGTGTAATAAATAGTACCTACCTCCACAGAGCTTTGTGAGAATTAAACAAGATAATAATTGATTTTGGTTTTTTGTCAACATGAAAAAATTATTTTATCAGGAAAGCAACAAACAGGTTTAATATGTAAACAGCTGATTGGTTCTGGAAATGACACAAGTGAAAATCTTAAGATGAGTTGTTTCTTTTGGCCACCTGTTGGCAATAGAGTCCTGGTTCCTTAACTATAAAAGTGTTTCGCTATTCTCCAACACATCTATGAATCCATGATCTCATTCATGAGGGCATTCCCTCTATTGGTGCTGATAGTAATCCATCTCTATTGTCTCATCCTCTATGCTGGTCTCTCACAGAGATCTTCCGCATAGGTACCTGGTATACTAGAGGCCCTTGTCTGCGTTTTACATCTTGTGGGTACCAGTCCATCACTTATGTTGTCTTTCTGTTCCTCCCTGATGGTTGCATCACAGTTTTTCCATTTAGACCATTTCTTGCATATGGTCACCAGTAGAAATAGGTATAATTTTTTTCCACTATAGACCTTATTTGACCTCAAGATTTCCTGCAAAACTCTGATTCTTCAGAGATCAAAGAGTTCCAAGACTTTGAACATATAGGATTCTTGGAAGAACATTTTGTTGAAAAGATAATTGTATTTTATAATTTATTTCAAGGAGAGTAAGATAACACAAAATGGGGAAAAATTATGGCTAATATCACACACACACCCATCCCTAACATGATCCACAGAATATTGAAAGCTATTAAACTATATGCTTATTTCCACATCTTTCAAAAAAAATTTTTATCTTTTATTATGTAAAATAAAATATTGTTCACTTATGTTTTAAGATTAAACTTACATGTGGCTTGAGAAGATATCCTAAAGGGTACAATCATATATTCTATTTTGGCTTTTGCTTTAATGAAGAGATGCTGAAATACAGTCTGCACCAAATTCAAAAGGTTCATCTTCAAAAAATACCTAAAGTGCAAAAGGCAATTGAACACAGTACATTCTTTTATTTTACATGGACCTATATGTATTCAAACACAAGGAACTCCAAACCTGCTCAAGGGGAATGCATATTATCCTTCATCCATTGAGTCACCACATATATACGAAAAAGCAATTAGAAAGCAACCCAAATTTAGTTCTTCCTCTTTTGATAATGCAAAGCTGGTCCCTGTGACTTATCAACTTTTTGAACTTGGGACTCACTTAGTCATCAAATCCAGACCTCAAACAAAGCAAATATTTGCTTTTCCTTGGATGGCCCTAGAGTAATTAAGCACTTTCTGTGTCCATTGTGCAAATCTGGATGAGGTCAGACCCCATATTACAAGATAATATTAGCAAAAAATAACACTTAGCACAGTACCTGGCACATAGTGGATGCTACATTAATGCTTAGTCCCTTTCCTTCCCTGTCTTTCCTATCTTTAACTACAGCCTATCACTCTACTCCATCTTCATTTTAGTCAGATTTCACCTCCCTACATGTATGCTCACTATAAGGGATAGTCCTAGAGAGAAAACTGATAGGTAAATTCTATCTCCATCAATCAATAAATATTGGTATATAATTACCTACTATTCACTGAATCAACATGGCAGAGTGGATAGAGACCTAGCCTCAAAGCTGGGTTCAAGTCCTGCACCTGACGTTTACCGACTCTGAGTGACTCTGAATAAGTCACTTTACTTCTCAGTGTTTCAGCTATAAGTAGAAGAGAAGGTTCCAAACTGCTTTAGTTCATAGGCACTGGAAGGACTGTAGAAGACCTCACCGAGTCCAATCCTAAAGGGATTTTCCTCACCTTTTATTGTTGTTCAATCATGTCTGACTTTCCATGAATCTTATCTGTGGTTTTCTTGGCAAAGATACTGGAGTGGTTTGCCATTTCCTTCTCTATCTCATTTTGCAGATGAGGAAACTGAGGCAAGCAGGATAAACACAGCTAGGAAGTATCTGAGGACCTATTTGATCACAGGTCTTCAGTCACTAGGCCCATGTTCTACCTACAGGCCCACCTAGCTCCACCAATGAAATCACAGGTCCAGTTCCTAACCTTAAGAACTAGGTACTAGACAATGCTAGTCAACGGACATGAAAAAGAGTGAAATAAATCCTTGCTCTCAGGTAACTTACATTTTAATGGGAGATGCAATAAGGACACATATACCCACAAAATAAATACATTGGACAAGTTTACACAAAATAAATGTAAAGAGAATAAACAGAATAGCTATGAGGTAATTCAATGAAAGCTACTTAGCGGGTAGGGTATGACTATTGGGGGGTGGGGCAGGGAATATCAGGAAAGGCTTCCTATAGAAAGGAAAAGGGGGAGTCTAGGAGACAGGGAAGGAAGAAATCCATTCCAGGCACTGAGGACAGCCATTGCATGCTGATGGGAGATAGAGCGACTTGTGTGAGGACCAGAGAGCACAGTTTGGCTTAGATCACAGTGCACAGGAAGGGGAAACAAGGCTGGAAAGAAAGGTGGGAATCATGCTGAAAAAAGTTTTAAAAGCTAAACAAAGGGCTTTATATTTTATCTTAGAGTCAATAGAGAGCCACTAGAGCTTATTGAGTAGGAGAATGGCCTGGTCTGACAGAGGATAAACTGGAGGGAGGAGAGACTTACTTTTGAGAAACTAATGAGGAAGCCAATTTGCTAGTTTAGGCAAGGAGGCCCTAAATGAGGAGAGTCTGAGCTAAGGCTGTAACTCGGTATGAGAACATAAAGAAAAGAATGAATGTGAGAGATGTTACAGAGCTAAACAGAAAAGTCTGGCAACTAACTAAATATGTGGGGCGAGGGAGAGTGAAGAGTCTAGGGCAAGTTATAAACCTGGAAAACTCACATAATGGTGACACCTCTTCCTCTCTGTGTCTATGCATAACGATCAATTCTACTAGAAATCTGTCATTTCATAATTTAAAAGGAAAGAGGTCCTGTTGAAAATTTTTGCTTGTGGGCCAGAAGTTACACATACCTTTGGGGAGGGGTGGGAATATGGGAATGGCAAGGGAGGGGGGGGGCGTTGTTCTCTAAAACCTTGATTGTACCTACTTAACTTCCTCAGGTTATTGGTACAGTTAGAATCAACGTACTCATTTCTCAAAGGGATACAGCTTCTCACTTTTGGATCCTACAAAAGTGAGAGTTTCTAAAGAAAAAAGTCTCCTTTCTAAAAGTTACACCTGTACTGGTAATCAACTTTCTGCTACTGCCTTTTACAAGCTGTATACTCTAGTCAAACTCAACTAATCATCATCTTTTGAATAAACTCATGCTTTCTTTCCCATCTCTGCATCTTTGCTCATGGCATTCTATGTACCTAAACTTCCCTCCTGCTATGTCTGCTACTGCTACATTCTCCTCACACCTCAGGGCGCAGTTTGAATTCCACTTTCTCCATAAAACCTTCCTTGATTCCTCCAGTCAGAAATTATCTTTTTCTCCTTCAAACACATCATATTTTATTTAAATTTCTCTAAAACAATTTAATTACGGTTCTTTTCAAATACCTCCTATCACCCTTATTACATTGCAAGTTCATTTATAGACAAGCATAGCATCATAGTATTTTAGAGTTGGAAGAGACTTCAGCTACCACCTAGTCCAGCTCATTATTGAGAAAAAAGAAGACTTCTGTACCATAACCACTCCAGAAGTCAGGAGGTAGAGATGAGGAGGGAGAGTATTCCACACATGGTGGGGGGTTGGGAGAGGAAGAGAGAAACAACCCATGAAAAATGCCTCATGTAAGGAGGTGGAATGTCTTATTCAAGAAATAGCAAGGAAGCAGGTGCCACTGCATCAAGGGACATGTGTAAGTTGTAAGAATACTGGAAAAGTAGTGGGGGTAGGAGTAGTAAGGGTAGGTTATAAAGGAATTTGGATGACAGAGTGAAATATTTGCACCCAGAGGTGATAGGTAGCCAATGGAGTTTATAGAGTAGGGGTTATGACATGGTCAAATGCATTTGACAGCCAGAAGGACAAGACCAACACAGAGATCACTATGGTGTACAATATAACGTGGTAGGTCTAGTAGACAGTTGCAGTCAAAGTGCTGTGTGAGGTGTGAAATAGAACTTGTTATGATCCCCAACATTTGAGTTGGGTTTTAAAGAATGAGTAGGGTTCTGTAAGGTGAAAAGAAAGAAGGTGAGTCTTCCATATGTAGGGAAGAGCATGAGAAAAACAATGAAGTAGGAGAGCACAGGAGATGCTGAGGGTGCAGAGTAATCCAGGTTGTCTGGAGCACAAGTAGAATAAATATAAGGCTGGAAGCACAGGGCAGTGTCAGAGCACAGAGGGCTTTATGTCACAACCCAATGTGTTTGAAGTTACCTGGGGAGGTAATAGGGAGTCACAGAAGATTTGCGAGCAGAGGTATGTGTATTTTTCTGGAATTCTCATTCCAGAAGGATCCAGAAGCATTGGGTTGATCCTGCAAAGCAAAAGTTCACTCTAGTCGAGACCCAAAGTGCTAAAGCTATGACACTGGAGCAATGAGTTGGAATATGATCAGGAACAGGAGCTGGTCAGAATCGCTATCCCAGAAGACTGAGAAGGGTGTGGTCCTTAGATGAGTTGAAACGACAACCACAACAATAGCATCAATAATTTTAGGAATAGTAATAAGCCAGCATTTATATAGCACCTCAAACTTTGCAAAGAATTTTACACGTTATCTCATTTGATCTTCATAACAACCTTTGTGAGGTAGGTGTTATTACTACCCCTGTTTTAAAGATTAAGGAGCTAAGAAAACTAAAATTAAATGACTTGCTCAGGGTCACACAGCAATCTTCTGAGGCAGGACTTACCAGCACTCTGTCCACTCCACCAGTGAGCTGGGATATATCCAGATGTTTGCTGGTAAATGTTTGGTAATTGACAGGGGGAAAGCATAACACACTTTTTCTGTATTATGAATATTTTCTCCATCAAGTCTTAAAAGTCAACAAAATAAGATCACACCCTCATTTGTAGCATCTGCTGATTTCTGAGGTGTAAATGCGCACCCTGAAAATACAACAATCGACTTTAGCTGGCAAATCTGACTGCAGCACATCCCTGGGAAATCTGTGTTCCTACTTGAACATGAGAGGTTGACCCCCACCTTCTCATTTCCCTTCATGTTGGCAACTACCTGCTACCTCTGGTGAGAAATTTCCCAAAAGTAAATATTCACGGACATAATCTAGTACAATTGCCTCTTGTATAAGATTGCCTCTTTGTGGCTCCCAACCATTATTTTATCCATTTCCTAAGGGCCAGTCATTTGTTGAAGACTCAAGAACTCTGTACTTAGGGTTTGATTCTTCCTCACCATACTGGGCATGGAATCTCTGATACACTCTAAAATTTCTCACAGCTGGTACTTTTCAATTCAATGTTTTGTAATTAATAGTAGCTAAGGACTATTCCTCACCACTGTTAGGTCTTCACTTGTGGAGCAGAGTTCCAATAGTTGAACTTGACTTTTCCCTTGCCCTGATCCCCAGGAAGAGTATGAAGTGAGAATATTGCCACTCCCAACATTCCCCATTTCTGACTTCCCCTTTTACCTGCTTTGCTTAATGTCGAAAACATAATTAGCATTCATAAAGTCTATGTACAAGCCTCCAGAGTCACAAACTGAAGTGAAGGGCAAAGGAAAGGAATATACCCAAAATACAGCATCGTCCTGTGGCATGAGACCCCAGGAAAGGAAGAAGGACTGATACCTTTGAAGCAAGTATCTTTATCCATATTTCCATTAGGAAAAACATAATCAGTAAGGAAGAGTGCTTGTGAATTATCTGTCCTGGATTTCAACCATTTTTTTTTTACATTCTGTCACTCATTATTTTGATTTTGAGTTACTCTCTAATTATGGTAACTGTTAACACTTTTAGTTGTACTATCCAGAGTCTGTTGCTTTATGAAGAATGGGGCATATAAAACGGATGTCTTTTTTCCAAACATCTAAGGAGTTGACTTCTGCTATAATCATGAATCATGTCACACCCATCATTAAAATGTCCTCTATTTCAATCTGTGGTTTTTGTTTTCTACCATTCCAAATATGTAAACTTCAAAAACATCCAGCTGCATTTCACAATGTGCATTTTCAAATGTTGGCCATGTGGGGTGAGGATTCCTCAAACATAATTTGAGGTATTTCCATGGATCAAATTGAGGAAGTGGATTAATGATTTAAAAAATATTTTATCCTTCTTCAGGTGATGCCTTTTAAGGAAGAAAAACGAAAAACATAGAAATTCCAATAGAATGTTTTTTTCCACCGCATAATATATTTTCATCCATTTCTAGTATTACTATGATACACCCAGCATCTAAGAGACAGACACTCAAATTAGAAGACAAATAAGCTTGTCTGTTCCAGAAATTTAAGCAAAATGATAAAAAGAGAGAAATAATAAATAATTTATAGTTCAGAGCTTCCTCTTCAAATATCCTTTAAAAATATGTAACCCATATTAGGACAGTGGCACATAATAAGAGCTTAATAAATATTTCTTCATTTGACTTGACATAAGTTATCCAAGTCAGTTAAATAAGAGACACTTTGATGAAATGGTAAATGGTTCACAGAATCTAGGATTTAGCTGGAAAAGGAACCTCATACCTAAATAAGACTAAACAACATTCTTGACAAAGTTATTGAACTTCCACTTGAAGATTTCCAGAGATAAGAAAGATACTACCTCCCAAAACCTCCTTGATTCTAGCCCATTGAATCTTTTTATATCCTGACTTTATCATCCAAAATGTTAAGGTATCCCTCCCAGATTTGTCTATTTAGAAAAGATTCCCTTATTCCTTCATTCAAGTTATTGATAAAACATGTCAAATAATACCAAATTAAGTGCAGATTCCTTAGGTAGTACATAAGACACCTCTCCCCAAGTTGACACTGATTAATGACTGTTCCTTAGGTCTGGTCACTTAAACAGTTCAGATTCCACTTAGCTATCCTATCATTTAGACTATATCTTTCCATCTTAGGGAGATAGCATGAGAAATTCTGTCAAATACTTTATTGAAATATATAAATGTATATGTGGGTGTGGGTGCAGGTATGGGTATGGGTGGGGGTGGGTGTGTAGGTGAAGTCATACTGGTTTTTAGTGATCACTATTTCCCTTCTAAATGCTCAAAATCCATCCTTTTACCAGAAACAAAAGTCAACCTCACTGACTTATAGTTTGAAGGCTCCTCTTTATGCTCTTTTGTAAAAATTGGGACATATGCCCATCTCCACCACTATGGTGCTTCTTCTGTAACCTGTGATTTTTCAATTCACATCTTTCAGTTCTTTTGGAAACCTTGGATATAGTTAATTTAAGTCAGTGACTGGAACTCATTAATTGAGAGCATTTATGTCTCCTATTATCAACTCCTCCCATGTTTGATATCTACTTAACTGTTAGTAATTTTGTTCTATCCTTATTCTGAAAGTCATTTTCTTTGGTAGAAAAGGTAGAAGCAAACAGATTTGGTCAGCTCTGCCTTCTCCTCATCAGCGTCATCATCAATCCATCTACCTTAATCTCTTTAATCTACCTAATATCAGAATATCTTTTTTAAATGTTTCATGATTTCTTTAGGATTCATTACCAGATTTAGCTCATTCTGATTTTTAATACTCTTGACAAAATATTATTTTATATTTATCTTCATTTATCTTTCCTTGCTTCCATCTAACATGTGTCTTTTTAAAAATCTAAGTTGGTTGTTGAATTCTCTATTGTCTTTTTTTAGACTGCTTCCCTTTGTCTTCCTCATTGGAATAATTTGTTTTCCTTTTTTTTCTTGAGGACTTTCTATCTCTTTTGTTTTGATTTCTCCTTTAAAATCCTGTACATCCTTTCTCTGCATTCTTTAAAAGTCACTCTTTCTTAATCTAAGACCCATGTCAGACTATCATGACTGACTTTTTTTCCTTCTCACTAATGCTAAGATGAAGTAGTCATTTCTTCCCATGGTTCTCATATTTTTCCTTCATGAACCAGTTAGTCCATATTAGAATCAGGTCAGGAATAATAATTCTGCTCATTGTTTCCTCTACCTTTTGAAGAATGAAATTGTCAATATGGAAAGGCAAGAATTTCCTAGCTGCTCTGATTTTGGCAAAAAAAGAGTTCCAGCAGATGTCCAAGTTGTTGAAGTCATCTCCTTGCTTGATTTGTGATATTTCCCAAACTCATCTATTTCCTCCTTCTCACCGGGTGGTCTGTAGTATACCCCATGACAATATTACTTCTGTTTTTCCCTCTATTTTTCTCCACCCATGCTTTCCACCATGCATCTACATTCTGGTTTGCTAATTTTCTCATGTATTCTAAATAGTCAGTGCTAGTCCATTGTCCCTGTTGTTTGTTTGTTTGTTTTTTTAAGGTATATATTGAGTGCAATAAAAAGTTGAATTCAATTATTGAATTTGATGGAAATTTCAATTTCTTCACCCAGAAGAGACACTTTCATTAATCTCAGCCTGACCATGTACTAAATAAAAGACACAAAATATTTTTATATAGTATGTAACTGGTGCATCCAAAACAAAAGCATAAACTTTGATGCTTAATATTTGAACTGCCTACCTAACAGGGGTATTGTGAAAATAAAATTTGATTCCTTATGACTATAAGGCATTCTATAAATGCAAGTTGTTATACACGCAGATTTGTATAATGGAAAGAGCATGGGATTTCCAGTCAGAATATCTGGGTTCAAAACTCCATTGTCTCACCATCAATGTGATCTTGGGCAGCTCACTTGACCTATGTGCACCTGAGTTTCCTCATCTATAGAATAAGGGATTATTAGATTAATAGATTAGATTATCTCTAATGTCCCTTCCAACTGTAAAATCCTGTCATCCTTTGATCAATCCTTTGATCAATGAATTTGTGATCTCACTGTGTTAATGTTCTCTACACCAGTACATTTTGTAACCCTTCCATACTGTATCATATAACAATTTCATCTATGTCTTTCCATTAATATTGTGGAGAGGATCTACCCAACACTGAAGGTTTTCCCATAATTCCATTAGTATTTCATATATACCATTCCAGCACTGGGGCTATTCAATGTTATCCCTCACTCTTTTTTATCAATCCACTCTCTTTCATAGTACTTCAAATGTCTGATGATTTATTTATAATATACTGCAAGCAATTTTCATCCATCATGCACCTTTTCATTGCCCTTTGGGCAAGAGTATGCTGGTAAATGTTTAAAAACAGAAAAAATGTATGCACAGCATACTTTTACATTTAATCTGTATTATCAACATTCTCTCTACCACCTTAAGTCTAGATAAGCAGCAGAACAACAAACCAAGCATTGATTTGTAGCATTTGCTGATTTCTGTTGTGTTCATACTTACATACAATTCAACAATTGGCTCTCCCAAGGTAGTATGAATTAACAGCAGCACATTTCTGTCTTTTGGTCATCTACTGTTTATAATGTCCCATGATTCATGGGCAATAAAACACTACTGGAAGGGATAAAGATCACAGGCTCCAAAATTGAAAGTTCCCTTAAATATTCTAACTCTTTGTTTAAAAAAAAATTATAAATTAGACCACCAACAAACATGAATAATTCCATTTTAAAAGACCAGAATAGGTGAAGTGTATATGAAACCACGACTGTTACATCTTATTTTTTTACGTATATATAAAATTTAACATAGAAATACCAACATTTCCTTATATCCCCTTTTTAACTTTCTTTACCACTGTGCCATATGTTTATTCTTTTCAAGTGTTTCACTGATGCTCTTATAAGTTAAGTTGTATTGTATTGGCTGTATCAAAAAACGTCTTATTTTGTACCTATAGACCATTAGTTCTCCACCATGCTTCATTATGAGTCTTTTGGAGTCATAACTGGTCATTGCATTGATCAGAGTTGTCTTTCATAGTTGTCTTCTTTCATGATGTTATGATTATTTTATCAACCAGTTCAAATAAATCTTTCTGAAGTGATCCCTTTTATAATTTATGGCCCAGTAATATTCCATTACACTCAAATACAATAATTTGTTAGTCATTCTCCAATCAAGAAATTGGATCTCCAACCCACTTTGTTTCCAGTCCTTCGTTATAAGAAAAAGGACTGCTATATATTCATGTGGATTCTTTTCCTCTGATTTTGATCTTTAGGAGGAGTGGTATGTACCTCATAGTGATATCACGGAATCAAAGCCTTCCTGTTCATTTTATGGACCAGGTTATTGAATACAAACGTTTTAAACTAATATTACTCTGGTGATGTCAAATGCCTGTGTGGTATCACTACAACCAGTTCTGAGAAAAGAAGCCCTTCTCTATTGACATAATTCAGTGAAAGTTTAACTTAGTAAGAAATGTTATTTGTCAATAGAGCTGAGGAACATAACCACTGAGTATCCTTCATGATTGTGGAAGATCTTTTACCTCATGCCTGTGGAACAGACTGCACTGAGTTCATGAAGCATATGTCTAGAGCTAGAAGAGACTACAGAGACCATCCAGTCTTATTTTATAGAAGAGGAAATTGAGGAAAGTCCTGTGACTTTTTCATGCAGATAATAAGCAACATTTGAAGTAACATTTGAACCTTGATTCCAGAGCCTGTGTTCTTTCCCTTATAATATGCTGTATCCCTCCCTACCAAGGTGCCTAGATAGGAGCTTTTAGCCTTTTCTATTTTTATGGATAGCAGTGAGTTATACATGAAAATCCAACCTAGTGGGAGAGCCCAGGGAGGGATATAAGATACTGCATCAAGCAGAAAAGAAGTCAGGTATTGTCACTAAGCAGTTATTAAATACTTACTATATACCAGGTACTATGCTGGGAACTAGGAATATAATGAAAGGCAAAAATAGTCCTTGCCCTCAAGGGTCTTAAGAGAGGAGACAAAAGTAAGTAAACAGGTAAATGCAAGGTACGTACAGATAGAGGAAAGGTAATCTTAGAGGGGCATACATTATCATCTGGGGTGGGGGATCCAGGAGCCCCCCTACAAAAGATGACTTCCATTTGATGGTTTCATTTTGATGGTTGACCCGGATGAACAATTTGTTGTTTTCTGAGAAAACAGTTGAGAGAGTATGAGAACATGGGATATCAGGAATGTCAAGGGGCAGTGACATAGCAGCTATTGGATGACCCCTGTTTTCAAAAGGCTGAAAGAGTTAACTTATGAGTGGGGGAATTCTTTTAACCCTTTTGAAAAGGTTATTTTCCTGAGTTTTTGCTGTTGTTGCTTCCTACAGTGACATTCTATTTTAAAGATCTAAAGTCTTTTATTTTGACACAAGATTTCACAAATAGAACAGACTAGGTAAACTTCCTTGAATACTAATGTGACCCAGGAAAGTTTTTAAGTCCTACAGGTCAGACTCCATAAACCTGGTTCTTCATTGTTATACGTAGGTCTGTATTTCAGTTATCTTATTTGAGTCTGGAAAAAAGTATTTGTTTTTGAAGCATTTTGAATCAATAAACATGCTTGAGCATTGGCTCTGGAGTTAGAGAACCTGGGTTCAAATCCCCTGTATGATGCTTATGAATTGGACCTCAATTTCCTCCACTGCAAAAGGAAAGAGTTGAACTACATGGCCTCTGAGAATCTTTCCAAGTCAAGATATATGTTCCTATAATCCCATGATTCTTCAAATTGGTCAGAGAATGAGAAATCTAAAACGAAGAAAATAATAAATCTGTTGTATATGTCAGTGCCCACCTGCAAGTTACCTTGAGAATGATTGAGACAACTCTAGAAGGTCAGTGGAAAAAAATGACTACCTTCATTTTATAGTTGGTGAAAACAGAATCTACAAAGGGCTTAGGGATTCATGGAAGACTACAGAGTAAGATAGTGTGAAAGTCTACATTGACTCTAAAATCTCCTATCACTCAATCCAGTCCTTTTTAGGCCACAAACTTTATTGGTTTAGAAGTTCAAATTACCCTTACTGTAGAGATCACTGGGCTATGAGAACAGCTATTAGAAAGACCTTTCTTACATATTTTACATTTTTTTCAAACAATTTTCCACTGAAGTCAGAAATTCTGTCTTGCTTTATCATGGATCCTCTGACATTTTTAGAAATACAACAAACTCAGCAAACATTCATCAAAGGTATGAGCTATAAAAATACAAATAAGGCTCAATACCTGCCTTCAAGGAGTTTATGATCTAATTATAACAATAATTTTAATTATTATATCAAGTAGTTATAGTTTGTAATGTGCTTTATATTTTAGAGTACCTTCTTCATGTTCACCCTATGAGAGAGCGAGAAATGTAAATATCACTTTCCCCATTTGTAGGTGAGGAAACTGAGGGTCAGAGAGATTAAAGCAATTTATTTGCCCACAGTCAATGGCCTAGGCATGCACGGAGCATGTCCCTGATGTACCTGAGTGTCCAGTTTACTTGCTCCACTTCTCTGTATGACTATGGTCATTCCAAACAAGGCTAATAAGTAGTGGAACTGGATCTGGGTCTTGTAGATAATACCAATTCCCAACAAATTAGCATTTGAAAGTTTTCAAAGTGATTTTCCTCACCACAGACCAATCAGGTATCCATGTGTGAAGATAATAATCCTCATGTTTGCAGATGAGGAAACTTACCCTAAGAAATGTTAAATAATTAAATGGGGTCAATGATTTAGTTGTGCTATCTGAAGCCTCTTCCCCACTCCAATCAGCTTTGGAGTGTTAGTATATCTTAGGCCTAGGAACCTAAACTCTAGAAGTATCTAGAACACATTTAGTTTTCCCAGAGTCTTCCAGATCTTGGAGGAAGATAGAGGAAAAAATTCAAAAACCAATATATCTTCCCCAAATCCTCCCTGCCTCATCTAAACAAATACTCATCAGAAGTCTATTCAGATCTAGTTAGGATGTCATATTGTATACGGGAATGGGAGGAACCAGGTAGAAAGGATTTGGGGGGTAAGAAAATATTTCTGTGCCATTAAATATCTCTTCTCAGGTTACTGGATTAAGTTAAAGGAGCAAGAAGCAGTATGGTAGAGTAGGGGGGAAAATTGGACTAAGAGTTAGAAGATCTGGGTTTGACACCCAGCCCTGTGACCTTGGGGAAAATTATTTTTCTCAGTCTTTTTTATCTTCATCTATTAAATAAGGGAGCTAAATTAGATGATCTCCAAGGTCTTTTCAGTTTTCAAAAATCTATAAAATGTAAAATATAGAATCTTTTAAAAAAAAGGAAGAAAAAAGGTAGAAAATGTAATCAAGAACCCCATTGATCCATACCACTCTTTCTCTGATCTGTTCTTTTAAAAGCCCCCTTTTCTGAAACTCACAGTCAACTTATATACTATAGGATGAGGAAAGAGAACATGAATTTCTCAACTCATAAACGGCTCTACTTATTCCTTGACAGTGAGCTTCAAGGTTGAATTAAAAATTGAATTTGAGTGAGTGTTATTAATATATTGTACTCAGAGAAACATTTAATAATAAAGGGACTTCATTCTAGAGTAAAGGAAGCATCCATCAAACAGTATCATACAGACTCCCAAAAATCATCTCCTTTGCCAGGAAGGCTTGGTAAGTTTTTTTTTGTTTAGTTTATTTAACTCTTACTTGCCCAGGCTTACCTTGCTCCGTTGTGGAACCTGTGACTTAAATTGTAAAACTTCCATCTTCTGTAATGACAGATGTCTGGTGATTACCACATAGAGATGTTATCATTAATTAATTCTACTCTAAAAAGTGATGACTATAATCTATGTTTGATCTTAAGGCAACATTGATATCCACCTGAGGCAGTGCTCTTGTCAGTGTGTCCCCTCCAGACTTCAGCAGATGTGTCCTAGGTCACCAGCTAGGTAGGAAACCTCCAGGGAAAGCCCAGGTGTTTCATGAAGTCCCATGAATGAGATCACAAATTGGCATACATCCATCTGAGTCTGAACTGTGAGTCACCCTTTGCAAAGAGATGTCCTGCCCCTTTCTATTTCCCAGGATTAACAGTTGCTATATTTTGGTGGGGCTTCTCTGCCACTAGAGTAAAGGCTTCCTTATTCCTTGAAATCAATTAGATAATTAGGGCTCTGCTGGTCTCCTCAGAATTGGATAATATTCTCAGGTGAAGACGGAGTCAAGCATGAAGAGAGGAGAAATCAGCTTTCCAGGGCTGATCTACCATGTTAAAAGGAGAGCAAAGAGGCTAAGGAGTTCATTAAGGCTGTTTAAGGACCTCGTTGTCAAAGGATAAAAATGTACCTCTTACACAAAGTGGACATCATTAGCCCACCATCATTAGGAAATGCCATTTTGAGTTGTTTTTCCTGTAGCTATCAAGGATTCACATTCTGAGTGGCAACTGGCTGGGGTTAGTGATGGAGTCTATTACAAAACAACTGAACACAAATAATTGCCCTGAGTGAGAATCAAACCCATTACCTTCATCTTGTTAAATGAGCAAACCAATTTTGGGAGCATAGCACCTGGCACATAGGAAGAATTTAAGAAATTATTACTGGATTGAATTGATAGAGGGGTAAGTGAGAAGTTAGGAGGTCAAAGATTGTATTCCATTCTTAAAGGATCCATATTGGTGAAAAATATTCCCTATAACAGCCTCACTTTATTAAGGTCTCTCCCAGCTGTCCCTCAGGGGGATAAATGTGTTATAGATGAGTTCAAGTCCTCTAAACAGACTTACTGCCTGTGTGACCTTAGACAAGTTGTTTGACTTCGCTGGGTGTTCATTTCCTCATTTGTAAAATGAGGAGATTGCAAGAGATGACCTCTAAGGTCTCTTTGAGCTCTACATCTATGATTCTATGGTAATAAAAAATGATGTTGCTTTTTACCTTGAGCCTTAAAAAAAGAATGACTATGATCATCTGGACATGATACCTGTGAGTTGGATCCTGTTAGAAACAGAGTAACATGTTTAATTAATTGGTCTTCTGTTCCTAAATTTAGGCATCATCATATGGGGTACACCAAACTGGACTCAGGGATCAAATTAAATCATTCTGTTTGACTTGGTCATTTGAGTACTAACTCTTCTTTTAATGTGGTCTTATCCATAAATATCATATTCATTCCTATTGTGATAGCAATTTAAAGTATTTTCGTAAAAATTGTCTGTATCTCGTTTAGCTTGAGGTTACCACTTTGTCCAGAAGCCAAGCTATAAAGAATCGTATTATTATGTGTAGGTTTGTGATGTAGTCTACACAGGATCAAACTTGAAAAGGAATCTGGGGCCCTGTCTTAACAAAACTGAGCTTTGCAACTTAGCAGAGTCCTCTATGCTGAAAAAGCAACTACTTTGAGGTTCAGTGTTCCACACACATACACACAGGCAAAAAAATGTAATAAAATCTTTCCCTTTATTTGAGAAACTTTCACCTAGAGAAAAAATCACTAAAGGGAATTTCATGAAATACACATCCAAAAATGACTGACTCCTACATTAACTTATACGTTACCCTTTACTTGTGTCATCCCCTGTTTAATCTTACCATCTTGAGCTATGACTATGTTTGCACATTTCTTCATTAGTTAATAAAATTTCAACATATTTCTCAATCACTCAATCAATTAAACTGAAAGTTCTTATCTGTTCATCAAATATTATTTTTTTTTAAATTGGAGAAACCTCCTTTCCCAACAGTATTACTCATCTCTATAAAATCCCTTAATCTCATAAATTTAGAAAAATATTAAAATTGCTGAATACATAATTTATATTTTAAGGTTACTGAATAAATATTAAAGTAAATATATAATTTAACAAATAACAAGGCAAAGATATATAATGATATAGAACATTTGAGCTATGAGAACCATCATAACCATAGTCATCTCAAATATTCCCTATAACAGCAGATGACTTTACTTCTAAGAACATTCTCACATCATTTAATTCATTCAGTAATCAAACAAAATCTCTTTTTGATAATTCTCTTGATAATCTTCACAAAATAATTGTTAAAAATAGTTCCATGAGGAAAGAAGTCCTCTCCATCCTCCTCTTTTCTCTCCTCTCCAGTTATAACAAGAAAAAAGTATCTTCAGCTTCTCTCAAGGAAATCTCTCCCAATTAGTAGTAAAACCTACCATTTCAACAACATTCCATTTAGTTTTAAAGCTAAAGTAACCTTAACAATAGTCTCTGAATGAGAGGCTTTTGAAAAAAACAAAGTTCTATATAACTTTTCTTTCACATAGGTAGGGTCACAGGTATTATAGTATTCATTTTTCAAAAACTTGTGGTTAATCAATTATAAATTATAATTTATTTATCTGGTTTCTTTTTCTGTTCCGCTATCTAGTCTTTCATTAACCCCTCAAATTCTTGAATTTATCCAAGGTTGTTTACTCTCCAATTGTTCTCTATTTTATCTGCTCTAATTAGTGTGGCATAGAACAGAAGAACTCTATTTACTGGATTCTCCTTTCTTATGTCTACTCTAGTCAAGAAAAGGTTCATCAAAAGAGACTTTACTAAAAGTATCTTGTCAGTTACTGTGCTGATGGAAGGAGAAGATAATATATATAAAACAATAGATAAATAGCATTAAATTTTAGGTGCAGTCAAGAGAGAGACGGGGCACCTAGGTGCAGCAGATAGAGCCTGGGTTCAGGAAGACCTGAGTTCAAATCTAGACCCTGATATTTACTAGCTGTGTGACCTTGGGCAAGTCACTTAACCCTGTTTGCCTCAGTTTCCTCATTTATAAAATGAACTGAGAAGGAAATGACAAACCACTCCAGTATCTTTGCCAAGAAAAACCCAAATGGGGTCACAGAGTCAGACACAACTGTAACAACTGCATAACAACAAATGAGAGAAATGCCTGAGTATATTTTAGTCATTTCCATCTACAATCCAAACTTCTTCCCAATGCTTCCTATCTTTGAAGCTAGAGTAAGGAGAGTAACCCTGAGTCACCACAGATAAATACTCCATAAAGTAAATCCTCCACTCATACATAATCTATGTATCTAGATCATGAAAGAGGACATGTAGTCCCCAATTTTGAAATGGATTATATTTCAAAAGTTGACTTGTAAATCAGTTATTTATATCTAAAAATATTGTTCCATTGAAATAATATAAATGATAGTTTTCTTACCAATTCTCAAAACTCTACTTATGAGGTAAAATTTTTTGTCCACACAATGAAAAATTGAAGAAATGTTGCTTTAATGTTAGTTATCACAATTAACATTACAAATACAAACAATATTCTTCTATTTACTTTTAATTCTGGCTTTTAGAGAAAGGTAAATTTAATTAGAGGAGAACAAGAAAGCAGAAATGTACTTTTGTAAAAAGGATTTCTGGGTACTACACTGAACTTTAGAAGCTGATGCCACTTTTGTAAAGTTTTTGGCATGTGTGTGTGTGTACACATATGTACAAATATATTTGTGATAGTCTAATTTTACTTAAAAATTCACAGCTTTCCAATTCCTTGATGCTATATGTGTCAGCAGTAGTATGGGAATCCTTATCAGACATATTTAATGAAATTTGTTGGCTCACAAATACAAAGAAGAAGGAGAAAGAAGGGAAATAAGAGTTTTTTCTGAGTGGGCAAATAGACAATTTTTTTCATGGAACCGTTTTAACTATTATTTTGTGAAGAGTTTGAAAAGAATTATTAGAAAGAGCTTTTGCTTGGTTGCTGAGTGAACTAAATGGTATGAGACTATTCTCAGAAACAGTCATATGCTGTTACAGTGAGGGTTTGAGATAACCATGGTTGTAATGTTTTTCATAGTTAGTGAACAAGAGTTAGAATAGAGAAAAAGAGTTAGGAAAGGTTAGAGAGGATTCCCCCATCATGGCATGGGAGTGACCTTGGTTCCTCAACAGTAGAGTAGGAAGTTCTAAAAATAGCATCAAGCTAGAAAGGATTAAAGTATACACCCAGGGACAAACTGCTAGTTTAGCATCCAAAGATCAGCGTAAATGAATTGTAAAAGACTCATCACCAAAATATTGACCACCAGATTTTTAAATTTTTTTTTACCTCAGCATTTCATTAAATCATTTAGATAAAAATGGTGGTTGCAATCTGTATTGGTAGAAGGAGAACATACACCCAAGAAATCACAGCTCCTTAAAAAATATTGAAATTTATGTGTACATGTGGAATTGAAGTAGAATGAAATTTCAAGTGATTTTTAAAATGGAGGTTTTAATGAGTATAAAAGGTAATGAAAGGAAGGTGGCCAAAAAAAAAAAAAACTGGGTGTTGTAGTTCTGACAGACACCAGGTGACACTGTCAGGTCAAGATAGCTTGGTTGTTGTCAGAACAAAACTGGGAAAGCAAAGCTTTGGCAGTTTGGAATTGGCCTTGATGGATGTATATGACTTGCACGTTGAATGTTCATAACTTGAGAGGGACTTAAAGGGGGCCATGCTGTCATGAAAAGAATACTAAATTTGGAGTCAAAAGACCTAGGTTAATTTGCCCCTACCTCTTGCTATTTATGTGACTTTGAACAAACTACAAATCCTCTGGGCCCCAGTATCCTCCATTGTAAAATAAAAGATTGAACTAGACAGCCTCTAAGGCCTCTATGAGCTCCATATCTATGATCCATTATCTGTCATTTAACGGAACAACAATATATAGATTCCATCTCTTTTCTTCCATGATATTTTGTTGTGGTTATTGTTTTTGTTTTCACCTGCAAATAAGGTATGGTTTGGCCAGGGGAAATGGCCTATAGTTTTTTTTTAACTTATTTAAAATACTATTCATGTAGATGATAGACCAAGAGTATAACTAAAACTATATAAAATGTTCGATAATGCAATATAAATTCATTGGATGTGAGACTTTCAGAACGCAAACCCAGAAAGTTCCTGTTGAAGATGTCTTCTATGCAAGTGTTGTATCATTTACATGTGAACACTTTTTTTTGTACAGGAGAAAGCAAATCTAATTGTACCAAGAAGTGTAATTAGTTTTCTCAAGAGAATTAAAACCCTACAGATTGGTTAAGATCACAATATTGCATTTAAAGGCATAGATCGTATGTTCATCTGCCTCTGACTTTCAAAACACCATAAAGGACAATATGGCCTAAAGTGGTTTGTTATTTTCATTGCGTCAATATTGGGCTTGGATTTCTCTGGCAATAGAAGTACAGTAAATGTGCATGCCTAGCAACAATTAACTATTGTGCTAGTCTAACTTTCTCAAAACTTCTCTGTTTTGGCAAACATGGAAAAATAAATGAGGAACTTACACTTTTTAAAGCACGAACTTATTGACAAGATCTGAATTACATAGCGAACAGATGGGGTGACTCCAGCAACACATAGAGAAAGGCAGCCCCCCTGGAGTCTTATTGCCTTTAGCAGATCACATCATTTACCAAAAATGTTTAAAAGCTTTGAAGGTTTTTGTCCAGTTTTCACGTTATGTATAATTAAATGACTGATCTTTATTTTCAAATGAATGTACTATAATTTTTTGCCAAAATTAAAGTAAATAATATTTTAAAGCACTTAGCATAGTTCCTGGCACATTGTAAGCACTTAATAAATGCCTATTCCATTCCTCTCTTCCCCCTTTCCCCCTCTAAAAAATATCTGTTCCTTCAGATGTTTATAATAACATAAAGTATATTTTTGTGAGGTTACCTTCCACATGAAATTCAGAGCATCTTAATTATCACTTATTAACACATTCTACTCAAATACAATGAGGAATATATTTGTTCCACAAAGTAGTCTACCAACCATACTGACCTACTGTCAACTGTATGCCTCTTCCTCCTAAAAAATAAAGCTCAGAGGACAGCTAGGTGACACAGTAGATAGCACACCAGCCCTCGTGTCAGGGTGATCTGAGTTCAAATCCAGCCTCAAACATTTGACACTTACTAGCAGTCACCTGGGCAAGGTCACTTAACCCTGAATGCCTTGCCAATAAAGGAATGAATGAATGAAGCTCAAAACATAATTCTGTCAAACCCTTACCATACACTCCCTCTCTTTTCAGAGCTTTTAGGAGACACAAGTATTCTCTATATTTTGCATCTGAATGTTATACAAAGCATGGGTTTGTTATGAATGCATTCTATCGTGGAAGCCAGAGGTTAGTTGTATTTATTCTTTAGAATAATTGAAAAAATATTATGCCAGAGTGGGATTGGAACTAAATTCAGGGAGGACCTGGCTTCCAATTTTTCCTCTAACACTGACTAGCCATGGGATCCTGGGCTAGTCTCTTAACAACACTGAGGTCTCTGTTTCCTCATCTACAAAATGGGAATGATATCTACTGAACAGGGTCATGATGAAGTTCAGATGAGATAATGTTTGTGAAGCCTGTCATTGATCTCATGCAAGAATGGCCCCTATCATCTGAGTGCCTATGCCTGGTATATAGATCTATGTTAGTGAGCATTAGATATGAATGCCCAGGAACAATCAAAAAGGGAACTTCCAGATTGGGGTTAGGATTTGTCTAGCTAGTTCCTGGATGCACTTTGGCCAGAAGGACCTGGGAGGGAACGTACACATGATTTTGACTAGTCATGTTGTCTCACCCAAAGAAACAAGAGAAAGCTAACTCAGAGTCACTGTAGTACTTCACATAGGACATGAAGAAGCAGCATTTTGTATTGGAAAGACATTAGCTGTGTCTCCTTGGGAATATCCCTTAACCCCTCTGTGCCTCAGTTCACTGTAAAATTGGTTTTATAGACATCAATCTATAGAAGTCTCTTTTATCTCTAAATCAAAAATGCTATGAAGGGAGAAAGATGGGTCATGTCGCTGCAGTAAATTAAAAACCACAATAATAATTCTAGTGAAATATCCATCCAACAGCTATAAGGCAGCATAAGAAAGACTAGCCCCTTAGTAACCACACAAACACATTACCAATGACAGAATGATGATGACTCAAAATCTGTGCCATTGATCAATAATGAAAGGCATGTTCTGGCATAATGTCATGAGTGTTTTCCTGAATAAAAGAAAAGCTAAGCTTAAAAGACCTGTGATGCAATCACTAAAATGCTAGGACTTGCTATGTGCTGTCTGTCTAGCATACTTTTCTAAATGATGCAATGATGTGAAGAAATTAAATGATGTGAAGAAATCAATGATTTAACATTATTTCCTTATGTCTCTGTGTCTTCAAATGAACAAGTTTGGATTTGCCATGAGATATTGATATGATCTCAGTGACAGGCCCAGAAGGAAATCTAGGTTTTTAATAAATCCTTCTTACTTTTTGCTTTGAAAAAGAAAAAAGAAAACTGAAAACAGTGAATTCAGAAAGGTAAACACCAGAGAGACAACCTTCTCCCTATATCTTCCCCACTCCTCATTTTATTTATATAATATGGTTGACTTGTTTCAGAAACAGAAACAGATCTTAGTCCATAGAAATTTTTATCTGGAGTTCTGGAGAACTAATCTGGCTACTGGACTTCTCTAGTCCACAGAATCTCTAGGAAATTAGTCTAATTTGAGAGCCACTGTGAAGGTAAGTCCATAAATCTTAAAACAAACCAGATCCCTGTAGCTGTCCCAACTTGGTCTAAACTCCTGAGATGGGTGCCTTGGAATCAACTCAGTTTCTTAGGGGTTCTCTCAAATTATGAAGGATTTGGACTCATACCAATCTTCCCAATTACATTTCAGACCACAGCCACTTCTCCTTGTCTTGCCTAGGCTTGCTGTGGCCTGACTCTTTATTCCCAGGGATGTCGTCTACAAATGTTGTTCATTGGGAAACCAGGTGCTATTGTCTTCAATGTTAATCTGGCTAAATTCCAGCTGTATTCCTCATCAGATCCTCAGCTGCTCTTATTGTATGATATTGTATGATATGATTGCATGTATTGTATGTGGGGGTTTCTTTGCAGATGAAGCAGTTCCAAACACCATAGGAAAAATACTTATCAAATTACTTGGAGAACAAGATTCTAGGAAACTGTAATTGGAAGATATGAAGGGAGTTTCCATAGGGCGGCACTGGAAAAATACAAAATTCTGCATATAGATATAGTATTCAGAAATCTCAAGCATAAAGGGGCTGAACATTGCTAAATAAAAATCCAATTTCTTCAAGGCAACATATAGAGCGCTACATTTAGGGGTAAAAGTTCAAATCTTGTCTGACCTGGGCCTCAGTTTCATTATAAAAATGAGGACGTTGCATTAGGGTGGGGGAAAGAGGAATGGATTAGAATCAGAGGACCTGAGTTTGAACTCTAGCTCTGCCACTACCTATAGTGAGACCTTGGAAAATCCCTTAATCTCCTGGGCCTCAACTTCCAGGCAGCTGTAGCATCAGCTTCTACATGAAGACTTTCCTGATTTCCCCACCCTCCCACTAGATTCCAAGGGTTAGTTAGTGTTAACAGTAGATAGGGCACTGGATCTAGACTCAGGAAAACTGAGGTCAAAAACAAATTCAGACACTAGGTATCTGACCCTGGGCTCTATCTACCTCAGTTTCCTCAACTGTAAAATAAGGATAATAAAAGAACCTACCTCCCAGAGTTGTTGTGATAATTAAATATATTCAAAAACTCTTAACACTGGGGATACAAAAAGAATCAAAAGGCCGTCCCTGCCCTCAAGGAGCTTAGACTCTAATAGGAGAAACAACTGTAATGGTAATTTCAATGGGAAGATCTTTCCCATTCATTAATAGGCCCATGTGACCTACTTAAGTCACATGGAAGCCTGAGTCTGTTACATGGAACAGGATGGGGTGCAACAGGCAGGGTGGAACAGGAAGAAATGGAGCTAGAGGAGAGTTGAGAGAAAATGGGTTAGAGCAGTCAGAACTGCAGGAGAGAGAGAAGGCAGACAGCTAGGCTCATGAGTGTTTGTTTGTGGGAATGCCCTAACATGGGCAAGACTTGGGATTGATACTGTCCTCTGCATTGTTATTATTATAGATTTTTGTTACTATAATGGATTTGGCTTTCTGGTGTCTGAATAAATGTTTTGATTCTGTCTTCCATGTGGAGAATCCGCTGTATTTCACGATTCAGAATTGCACCAACATATTCATGACTGCCGTAGGCACTATAAATATCATGTTGGCACTACAACATTCAAACAAATATATACAAAGCAAGCTACATACAGAATAAATAGGAAATAACAAAAAGAGGCAAGGCACTGGAATTAAAGTAGTTAAAGAAGATTTCCTGTGGAAGATGGAATTTTAGCTGGGATTTAACCAGAGAGGGCAGGCATTCCAGGTATAAGGGACAGACAGAGAAGGTCCAGAGCCTAGAGATGGAGTATGTTGTTGATGGAACATCCAGGAAACCTGAATTGAAGAATACAGATTGAGGAATAAGGTGTTAGGAGGCTAGAAAGGTAGGAAGTGGCTAGGTTATAAATGGCTTTGAACACTAACTAGAGCATTTTGTCTTTGCTCATGGTGATAGAAAGAAGCCACCGGAGTTTACTGAGTAGGAGGGTTACATGATCAGACCTATGTTTTAGGAAAATCACTTTAGTGACTGATTGTAGAATGGAATGGAAGGGAGAGACTTGAGGCAGGTAGATCCCCCAGCAAGCTACTACAGTAATCAAGGTGCAAAGTGATGAGGGCCTGCACTAGAGTAGTGACAGAGGAGGAAGGGGGAATGTTTAAGAAATGTTTCAAAGTTGAGATTGATAGGTCTTGGCAACTGATCAGTATGGGGGGTAAAAGATAGTGAGAAGTCCAGGATTACCCCTAGGTTGTTAGCCTGTGGGACTGGGGGGATGATCTTGCCCTCTACAGTAACAGGGAATGTAGGAAGGTGAGAAAAGGGTTAGGGAAAGAGAAAATTATTTCTATTTTGGACATATTGAGTTTAAAATGTCTATTGAACACTAGGTTTAAGATGTCTGAAAGGAAGTTAGAGATTGGAGGTCAGCAGAGAGATTGGGGCAGGAAGGCAGAATCATCACCCTAGAGATGGCAATTAAATCCATGGGAGTTGATGAGATCACCTAGTGAAGGAGTATAGAGGGAGAAGAGAGCTCAGGACAGAATCCTGAGGGACACCTACATTTAGAGGGAGTTATCTGGAGGAGAATCTAGCAAAGGAGACAGAAAAGGAATCATCAGATAGGTAGGAGAAAAACCAAGAAAGAGTGGTATTCTGAAAAAGTAGAGAGAAGAGAGTATCAAGGAAGAAAGAATTATCAACAGTGTCAAAGGCTTCAGAGAGAGCAAGAAGATTAAGGATTGAGAAAAGGCCATTGTATTTGTCAACCATGAGATCATTAATAACTTTGGAAAAAGCAGTCTCAATGAAATGATAAAATTGGAAGCCAGATTGTAAGAGGTTGAGAGTGAGAAGAGAGAAAGTGGAGGTACCTATTGTAGATGGTGTTTTCAAGGAGTTTAGCTACAAAGGGCATAAGGGATATAGGACGATAGTTAGTAGGGAAGGAAGGATAAGTGAGGGGGTGTTTTTGAATAGGGGAAAAATGTATATGTTAGAGGTAGTAGAAAATGAGCCAGTGGAGAAAGAGAGAGTGAAAATAAGTGAAAGAGGATTTCAGGAGCCACAATGGTAGAGTGAGCAGTAGATCACTTTTCCTCTCCCATTCTTATCCCTGAACATGAAATATTGCTCCAGAACAGATCTGGGAATAGCAAAGCCAGAATAAAGATAGGTTGGTACAGTCTTTTGGTCTGGGAGATTTAAAAAATGTCTATTTCGCTCAGAAAATAAGGGGAGTATAGTCAAGGACAGAGGCATCCCAGCAAGCCAGTGGCAGGCTTCACCTCTATAAACCAGCTGGTGATACTGAGCCCCAGAGTGGTGGAGCAGATAAATGTCAACACCAGAACCCCACACATCCCTTACCACAGCCAGGAAATCAGCAGACTCCAGCTTAGATAACCACCATGTGTACCAGCATCTTTCAGCAGCCAAACTTTCCCATGCTTTTGCACAGCCCAGGATGAACAAGCCTCCTCCAGCAGTTGGACCTCCATGTACTTCAGTGCAGCTCTGGTCAGGCAGGCATCTTCTAGCAGTACCCCTCCACATGCCTCAGTGTAGCCTGGGGAAATACAGGAAAAAACCCACCTGATCTCAGCATAGGCCAGACACCACCACTAGGATCCCAGCTCAGGATCAAGGTAAGCTACCAGAACTCTACAGCCTCCTGTGGCCAGCCCCTGAGACCCAATGGCACAAAGGTAGTGAACAGGCTCCTGACCCACAGAACAAGAAGTTTGGACAGTGTCCCATGTGCTCCAACAGGAGGACTCAACCTTAAAAATCCAGGAAATAGTCAAACGTCATAAGCAAAAAACCAAAAAAGGAAACTTGAGCATGGTGACAGGGAAGATCAAAATACAAATTCAAAAGAGGACAACACTGTCAATACACCTACATCTTAAACCCCAAATTGGAATATGAATTGGTCTCAAATCCAAAAGGCCTTCTTGAAAGACCTCAAGAAGGGTTTTAAAAGTCAAATAAGAGAGATAGAAGAAAAATGGAGAAAAGAAATGAGAGGTATACAAGAGAGAGTCAATAGCTTGGGAAAGGAAGGACAAAAAAAATAACCAAAGGAAACAACTCCTTAAACAGTAAAATTGGTCTAATGGAAAAGGAATTTCAAAAGCTAACTAAAGAAAATAATTTCTTAAAAATTAGAATTGGGTAAGTGGAAGCTAATGACTCTTGAAAGACATTAAAAATCAGTCAAACAACATCAAAAGAATAAAATAACTCATTGGAAAAACAACTGACCTGGGAAACAGATCCAGGAGAGATAATTTAAGAATTATTGATCAATCTGAAAGCCATGATCAAAAAAAAAACAAAAGACAACTTTTAAGAAATTATCAAGGAAAACTTCCCTGAAGTCCTAGAACTAAAAAGAATCCAGGAATCACCTCCTGAAAGAGATCCCAGAATGAAAAACTCCAAGGAATATTATAGATAAATCATGGAATTATCAGGACAAGGAGAAAATACTGCAAAAAACCAAAAAAGAAATAATTTAAAGATCATGGAACCACAGTCAGGATACTCAGGACTTAGCATCTTCTATATTAAAGGATGAGAGGCCCTGGAATATGATACTCTGGAAGGCAAAGGAGTATAATTTTTCATGAGGAAAGATGGATATTTAATGATATAGGGAAGCTTCAATAATTCCTGATTTAGAAAAAAACAGAACTGAACAGAAAATCTGATCTTCAAATATGAGACTCAAAAGAAGCATAAAAAGGTAAAGAGGAAAGAAAAATACTATTCAAAAAGGTTAAATTGTTTATATGCCTACATGGGAAGATGATACTATTAACTCTTATAATATTTAGAAGAGGTATACATAGAGAGTGTGAGTATAAGTTAAAGACATGATGATAAAAATAATCAATTAAAGGGTAGGAAAAAATTGTACTGAGAGAACAAGAAAGGGGGGAGGCAGAATAGGATAAATTACAGCACATGAAGAAGCACAAAGACCTATTACAGCAGAGGGAAAGAAGAGAGGGGACCAAACATTGCTTCAACCTTACTGTCATCAAATTTGGCTCAAAGAGGGAATAACATACATCTAATTGGTTATAGAAACATATCACATTCTATAGGGAAGTAGGAGGAGAAAAGGGAACGAAAAGAGAAGAGGGCAGCCTGACAGAAGGGAGGGAAGATTAAGGGAGAAGATGGTCAGAAGGAAAACACTGCTGAGGAGGGAAAGGGTGAGAGAGAAAAGTATAAACAGGGGAGAAATAGGATGGAGAGAAAGACAGTTAATAATCCTAACTATGAATAGGATAAACTGTCCCATAAAATAGGAAAAAAAACCACATTTGAAGCAGAGAGATACATACAGAGGAAAGATAAAAGCCTAGAGCAGAATATATTATACTTCAGCTGAAGTAGAAAAAAAAAAAAGGGTTGCAATCCTGATCTCAGACGAAGCAAAAGCAAAAATTAGATCTACTTAAAAGAACAAAGAAGGAAATTACCTCCTGCTAAAAGGTACCTTCGACAATGAGGCAATAGCAATACTAAACATATATGCACCAAGTGGGATAGCATCCAATTTCTTAGAGGAGAAGTTGAGTTACAGAAAGAGGTAGCAAAACTGTACTAGTGGGGGACCTCAATCTCCCTCTCTCAGAACTAGATACATCTAATCACAAAATGAACAAGAAAGAAGTTAAAGAATGAACTTAGGAACAAATAAAAATTAAAAGTTAAGGAATAGATAGAATTTAAGAAAAATTAGATATGCTAGACCTCTGGAGAAAATTGAATATGGATAGAAAGGAATATACCTTTTTCTCAACAGTACATAGCACCTACAGAAAAACTGACATGTAGTTGGGCATAAAAAATTCACAAACCAATGCAGAAAGGCAAAACATATTATATGCACCATTTTCAGATCATGATGCAATAAAAAACTGCATGTAATAAAGGACCACGGAAAGATAGACTAAAAATTAATTGGAAACTAAACACTCTAAACTTAAAGAACGAGTGGGTCAAACAACAAATCATAGAAACAATCAATAATTTCATCAAAAAGAAGGATAATAATGAGACAATATACCAAAACTTAAGAGATGCAGTTAAAGCAATTCATTGAGAAAATTTTATGTCTCTGAAAGTTTACATGAATAAAATAGAGAAGGTGATCAATGCATGGTCATGCAACTAACAAGGCTAGAAAAGAAACAAATTAAAAATCCCCAATTAAATATAAAATTAGAAATTCTGAAAATCAAAGGGGAGATTATTAAAATTGAAACTAAGAAAACTATTGAACTGATAAATAAAACTGAGTTGGTTTTATGAAAAAACCAATAAAGTAAATTTAAAACAATTATAAAGAAGAAAACCAAATTACCACAATCAAAAATGAAAAGGATGAATGCACCACCAATGAAGAAGAAATTACAGCAATAATTAGGAGCCATTTTGCCCCACTTACACCAATAAATCTGACAATCTAAGTGAAATGGATGAATATTTACAAAAAATATATAAATTGACCAGATTAACAGATGAGGAAATAAAATACTTAACCCAATTTCAAAAAAGACCCTGAACAAGTCATTAATGAATTCTCTGAGAAAATATTTCCAGGGTCAGATGGATTTACAAGTAAATCCTATTAGACATTTAAAAAACAATCCCAATACTATACAAATGATTTGGAAAAGTAGGTGAAGGAGTCCTACCAAATTATTCTTATGATACAAATATAGTGTTGATACCTCAACCAGGAAGAGCCAAAACAGATAAAGAAAATTACAAATCAATTTCTATAATGTATATTCATATATTTTAAATTTTAAAATTTTAAATAAAACATTAGCAAAGAGATTACAGCAACTTATTTCAAAAATGATACACCACGATCAGGTAGGATTTATACTAGGAATGCAGAGTTGGTGCAGTGTTAGGAAAACTATCAGCATAATTGGCCATATCAACAATAAAACTAACTGAAATCATATGATTATCTCAATAGATGCAGAAAAAGCTTTACAACTGTCATTCCTATTAGAAATACTATGGAGCACAGGAATAAATGAGGTCTTCCTTAAAATAAGAAGTAACATCTATCTAAAACCATCAGCAAGCAATATATGTAATGGGGATAAGCTAGAAGCATTTCCAATAAGATCAGGAGTGAAACAAAGATATCCATCATCACGACTGTTATTTAATATTGTGTGAGAAATATTAGTATTAGTAATAAGAGTAGAAAAAGAAATTGAAAGAATTAGAATAGGCAGTGAGGAATTAAAGCTATCACTCTTTGCAGATGATATGATGGGTATACTTAAAGAATCCTACAAAATTAACTAAAAAGTCCACTTGAAATAATTAACAATTTTAGTATACTTTCAGGATATAAAATAACACCACATAAATCATCAACATTTCTATATAATACCAACAAAACCCAGCAACAAAAGATAGAAAGAGAAATTCCATTTAAAATAACTGTAGACAATACAAAATATTTGGGAATCTACCTGCCAAAACACACCCAAGAACTATATGAACATAGTTACAAAACACTTTTCACACAAATAAAGTCAGATATAATTAATTGGAAAAATATCAACTTATGAGTAGACATACCTAATATAATAAAAATGACAATTCTCTGTGCCATACAAATTAAACTATCAAAAAAAGTATTTTATAGAGCTAGAAAAAATAATAACAAAAGTCATCTGGAGGAAAAAAAGGTCAAGAATATTAAGGGAATTAATGAAAAAAAATGCAAGGGAAGGTGGTCTAGCACTGCCAGATCTAAAACTGTATTATGAAGCAGCAGTTATCAAAACTATTTGGTACTGGCTAAGGAACAGAGTGGTGGATCAGTGGAATAGGTTAGGTACATGAGACAAAGTAGTCAATAACTTAAAATAATCTACTGCTTGAAAAATCCAAAGACTTCAGATTCTGGGATAAGAACTCACTATTTGACAAAAACTACTGGGAAAACTGGAAAAGAGTATGGCAGAAACTAGGCATAGACCACTTCTTACATCTTATACCATATACCAAGATAAAGTCAAAATGGGTACATGATTTAGACATAAAGGGCAATATCATAAGCAAATTAGGAGAACAAGGAATAGTTTACCTGTCCAATTTATGTAGAAGGGAAGAATTTATGACCAAATAGGAGACAGAGAACATTATGAAATGCAATATGGATAATTTTGATTACATAAAATTAATTTGCACAAAGCCAATGCAACCTGGATTAGAAGGAAGGCAGAAAACAGTGAAACAATTTCTATAGGCAGTGTCTCTAATAAAGGCATCTTTTCTAAAATATGTGGTGTTATCTTTCCCATGTGCTATAATTTCCACAGCCTTTGGAATATCATCTGACTTCTATTTTACCCATACTTTATCTCCCAATTTTATACTATGAGTAGAACCTAATCCCTTCAGTTCCTCAACTAGTTATTTCAGAAGGAGGGTCAGTTTCCACAAGGAGTACCTGAGGAACAATTCATTCCTTTTCCAACTGACATATGTAACTTTCCTCTTTTACTTGTTTTTACAATGAATGAAAGATACTGCTACCTTCGTCTTGTGCCCACAGGTGCATGGCCCGGACCCCCAAATGGTCAGTCATTTTATAAAAGCATTTAGTTCTAGTACTGGATCATCAGTTGGTGTTAGAGTAGGAACAATATGTTGAGTAGCATTCTTTGCTAGTTGATCAGCATGTGCATTGTACTCAGGTTCTGGTGTGATAAGGGATACATGAGCATCTACATGAAAAACTGACAAATTAGTAACCAAAGACATGTCCCATATATCTTCCCATAATTCTTTGCCCCAGACTTGTTTGCCATGAATTTCCCAAATTTGATTTTTCTACATGGGCATCCATGTAGGGTAACCCATTAGCCACTGCCCATCAGTGAATATATAACACTGTCCTCCTTGTTCTATTTTGACAGCTTGATGTACAGCTCCTTCCACCTATCCCAGTACTTTCTAAAGCCTGCCTAGTAAGTGGATTATGGGCTACTGTTTCCAGTGGCCCAAATATTTTGCTGTCCCATCAGTAACCATGTATGTCTCTTTTGTTCTTCAGTTAATACACCATTCCATTTTACCAAGTACTATGCCAAGTGTTGCTTTGTTTCAGGGGGTGTATCGTAGTATGCATCTGTATTTCTGTTCATTATGGCAGTCTTCATTGCCTCCTCCTTTACCTTTCTTATACAGTCCCTAAGTGAATACTAGGCTCTATCTCCACTAGGGCACATAGAATCAGTAGGATACTGGATCCTTCTGCAGCCAAAGTTAAGAGGTTAGTCATATTGTTACCTCCTTGCATACTGTAATCTCTAAAGGCTTGCTGTACAAAAGGATTCTGACTGATACATGTAAATTTCAAACAATCCATGCCATTTATATTTCTCCTCCAGCTCCTGTGTCTCTGATTCTTGCTATCCAAGATATTAACAATTCTCCTGTCATTTGAGTGAGTGGACTCAAAATATCTGTGACTTCCTGCTGAGTAAAATCTTTAATCATCTCCCTAAACACTGCATCCCCGGCTTGGTTCTCCAGTTTTCCCCTTAGTATGGAATGAGCTTAGGCCTGAGAAGTCTCCCCCTGTTAACACTGTTTCATTTTCCACCCACATACTCTGCTGGCAGTGATCATTATGGCCACTAGGCGGATCTCTATAGAGGTTGTATGCACACTCTTCCACTTCTTCTTAGCTAAATGAACAGTCTTTTCTTCCTCCTGAGACACCGCAGCTTATTCTTTTAAAGGAGAGCTTGAATGCTGAGAACTAGCTGACTCTTTTTCCATCTGAATCTTTTCCTTCAGCATCTCATCTCTGTTTTTACACATAATATGGTACCTGTTAATAAAATCCAATCCCTGCTCCACATTCCTGCCAATTCTTTCCCTGGTCTTATTGGTATTCCTTGCAAACAACTTTCCAAGTCTCTAGGTTCCCCATTCTGTAACCTCGGTTCCTACAGGGTCCAGTGCTTTTAGCCCATTCCCTTGCCAGGGAGGAATACAGTAAATCCTCCCACCACAGAATATTGGTTTCTCCTCTAAATCCTTTCTACCTCCAACTAGAGATTTTATACCCTGTTTTATACCCTATTTGTGACACCAAATGTATTGCCAAGACAATATTCATAGCACCAAGAGCAACTATGAATATGCCGACATAATTCTGAATCACAAAGCCTAACAGACTCTCCATATAGAAGGCAGAAGAAAGACATTTATTCAGACACCAGAAAACAAAATCCCAACACCAGAAAGTCAAATCCATCATAGTAACCAAGAAGTCAATACATATTAGCACTGCAGGGGACAAAGGCATTTCCAAGTCTTCCTATTCCCATTCCCACCCATTTACCTTCTCACAAACCTATTCTTGCTTGGCTGTATCCTTCCCAGCTCTGACTAGCCTGACTAACATCTTCTCAGCTCTGCTCTACCCTTCCTGTTCTATCTGTTAAGCAAGCTCCTCCCACCACATGTGACTTAGGCTTCTATGTGATTTAAGCATGCCACATCGGTCTATTAATGAATGGGAAAGATCTTCCCATTTAAATTACCATTAGAGGGGCACAGGAGTCAGCAGTCTGCCTTAGAAGTAGCAAACCAACCCAGCATGCTAAAACAGAGCAAGTCAAAACTTCCATGCTAATAAGCAGGAGAATCAGGCCCTAGAGTGGCCACTATGTTTTGAGCATGAATAAGATAAAAACATCAAGAAAGAAAAAGAGAGAGGGAAGGGAACAGAAGGGAGAGGGTAAAGACAAAAGAGGAAAAGAAACTGGTTGGAGGAATGAAAAGGGATCAGAATGAAAAAATTCTGCCTGATAACTTTAACTGAAAGATCTCAGTTAACTCCTTTCTTGGGCTCAGTAACCCAGGCTGTACAATTTCACAGAGGCAAATAATACAGTGGGCTAGGAAACACTTAGTAGCCATGACAAGATCTGTATTTCTAAAACATGCCAAGTTCCTTTTGTCACCTCAGCCAGAAATCAGTTCAATCTGAGCCAGGCAGAGGACAGAAGGAAGGTTCTTACTCCTCCCTTAGAATAGCCACTATTTAGTTAGTTTTACAAAATGGTCTTACAAGAAGAAAATCTAACTTTAGTTAATTTAGTTAATGTAAACTAACTTTAGTTAGTTTAGTACACCTTGAGATCTATAACTATGACATAGGAATATTAGTGAGTCAGAAACATGTGTCAGATGACAGGCAATGGTAAATTCAGATTAGCCTTCAATTAAGACAAAGAGCCATTGTTAACTGGGAGTAAAAAGTAGAAAGAAATTATTTTACCTTACAATCTTGCTACTTGACAAACAGATTATCAGAAGAGGGCAAATACACTCAATAAATACTTGTTGATTGTTTGATTTTCATTACTAACACTCTTCTAATAGAATATTAGTTTACTAATAATCACATTTATATAGCACATTCCTTTTTTCACAACAAGCCGATGAGATAATAGTGAAAGCGTTATTATTTCCACTACCAAGATAAGAACATTGAGTTTCAGAGAAATTTTATCACTTGCCTAAATTTACCCACACTAGAACTAGGATTTTAAACAAGTCATCTAGAGTTCTTTCTACCAAAATGAGTAAAGAGAATGAATATTAATATGTGTGTTTTGTTTAAAGAAGGGAAAAACTGGAAGGAGCAAGTTGATGTCTCTACAGTTTCAGCAGGTCACTGGAAACTTCACTAGAGAAAAGTGTTAGTAGGGAAGTCCATGGGATTTAGTCCATGAGCTCCTTGGATTCTGGCCATATTGTCTTCAATATTATACTATGAGCTTCTTGAGAGCAAGAACTGATTTAGACTTTTCTTTCTCTTTGTTGTTGTGGTTGTTTTTCTTTGTCTCCCCAGACCTCAGCACCATGCCTGGACCATAGTAGACCCTTGATAAAAATGCTTTTTGACTTGACTTGGGCTCAGTTATCTATAGAGAAGGTGAGGTCTCCAAAGCCTGCTCTTAGCTTTAGGTCGGTTAAAGGGCCAGTCAGTGGGCTGTACTGAAGTCAATTTTAGTCATTGTCAGGGCAGATGAAACAGAGAAAACAGGGATTCAGTCAATAAGCTGACAGTCAAGGATCAGAGCTAAATGAAAAGAATTGCCCAAATTAAAGCAATCTGGACAGAGGGCCATTTCTATGAAAGTAAGTTTGCAAGGCAGTCATAGGGGACTCAACTGAAGCCTGACAAGACAGAGAAGTCATGATCCCCAAAACTACAAAGGCATGATACTTCAGAGCACCCTCAAGCTGGAGAAGGCAAGACACCTTGCTTCCCCTTGTGTGTTGGGCTGAAAACACTTTACTTACTAAATATCAGTTATGCCTAAGGAGTCTTTCGAAACACTGAATTTAGAAAGAAAATGAAAGCACCATTCACATTCTTCTGGCTTTAAAGGCACCAGCATGTTACAACTTTGTTTGTAACTTTAGAATATTTAAGCCCACAACGACGTCATACTGTTCCCCAAAATTGTCTTATTTTTTTCTTTCCACGTCTCTTTGATAATATCATCTTCTTCATCAGAAAACTTCTCTTAGGCTGTTCTGAACCTTCAACACCTTTCTTTGATTTTTCCCTTACCCCAGACTAGAGGTGATTTGCGTAATAGAAAATGTATATGCCTGCAATTTAGCAGCTATTAGGATGGCAGATTGATAAAGTAGGGAATCCTCAAGGAATCACCCCTCCTCTTGCATGCATAGACTATATAACTTTACAGTACTTTATCCCTACTTAGAAATAGGATCACATATTTAGAGATGGAGAAATCCTTAGAGGCTATTTAGTCCAAACTCATTCTCCCATTTTATACATGATGAAAATGAGTCTGAAAGAGACTGGTAAATGTCAGATGGGTAGTAATCAGAGGCAGAATTTGAACTCAGATTCTCTGTCTCCATAGCCAAGGTTCTTTCCAACATCCCACTGCTCTCATATATTTATCACATTCTACTTGGTGCTGTATTTATTTGTGTCCATATCTTATTCTTCCCTACAAGTTTGGAAGCCTCTTATGAGCCAGGGATATGTCTTAATGATCAAAGGGGACAAAATATGTGTAAAGTACTTTGTAAATCTAAAAACCCTAAATAAAAATGAGTTCTGATTCATGCTTTGTCCAACGAGCAATAGTCATTTACAAAATGAGTGAAGTAATGAGCTCCATTTTATTAGGGTAGATACTGAAGATTTCTGCTTTGAAGATGGTGATTTACTATCTTTGGGGAAGGACAATGGAATGTGTCTTTGCCCCAGCAATTCCTTCAAGCAACAAGAATATTTATAGAGTACAAACCAGGAAAAAATTTCCCATCAACAACCTTTGAAACTCATAGTTTTTCTTGCTGAGCCATGTCTGTGTAGCTTAACAGGTCCAAGAGCAGTAGTGATCAAGGAAAACTCCTGAGTTATTTTTTACTTTAAAACCTCCCATGGAGTTGGACATGTGCTGCTTACTGAAGGCTGTGGGCCTTGCTGATATCCCAGAAGTAATTAGGAGTTCCTTGCACCATCCTTGCCAGGATATCCTGATTCCCCTTGCTACACCCACAAGGCCCATTACCTCAGCCAGAAGCCAGAAATTAAATCCAGTTCCAGGAGGTACCCCGGTCTAGTAAATCTGGGTGCTCCCTCTAAGTATTCTCACTAAACAGATAACTATGACCTTGACCAAAAAAAGAAATTGAAGTATCTTGAAGATACTAAAGTACCATAAGAAATGAGTAGCTAGGTCAGAACCAGTTATCATTTCTCCTCAGTACTTACCATTTGTTCGCTTTCCCTAATTTTCAGGTGTCCCAACCATCAATGATAGCATCATCATTAATGTAGCTGCATACTGTATTCCAGATAATGATGCCAAACTTCAGGAATAGATTCAGATTTCAAGCTTTGGCCACAAGAAACTGATTGTGTAACTTACATATTTGTTTAGGGGAAGGAGAGGAGCAGAGAGAGAAAGGAGAAAAATCCCATCTCCTTTGGCTGATATGTGATGAGTGAGCTCAGTCCTACACACTTAGGTATCAAACATTTAGAAATAATGAGCAGTGAAGATGACTTCAAGTATTCTAGGAACTATGGAGTGTACTTCAAGTCAGAGGGGCATGGTAAAACAATTTATTATGGAAAGAAAAATTTTAAATGCAAAAATCAGATTAAACAGTCATATAGGCATAATTGCACAGATTCTTCAAAACCAGGAGTCATGACACATAAATGATGCATAGATACTACAAATGCATGCCAATACTCTGTAAGGAAACCTGAGTTGCAGAGCTGGGATCCAGTTGCCCTGAGGACCTAATAGTGTTATTTTTCTGAATTTGTAGCCAGGGATTACTTTAAAAGCTGGAGAATCTAGTTTCAGCTGTTCTTTCTCTACGTAAGTACTGCCATAAGTAATGTCCGTCAGATATAACCCTGTCTGTGTGGATGGCGTCTTGACTCTAGCAGAGGATCTCCAGGCTAAGAAAATGAAAAGACCTTTTACCTTTTGGCTGGAGTCCTGTGCTGCTATCATCTCATCCCCATCACGTGAGAAATATGTTGGCCTTACAACTGTTTTTCTTAAGAGCCCTTGACTTTACTATTATGAAAATAGACACTGTGAACTCTGTTACTCATTTTTAAAAAGTAATAATAGTAATAAATTAATGGAAAGTCCATGACAACAAGCATCAGGACAAGCCTTGCAGTCCAGAGGGAGCAGCCCCTAGACCAAGAGACTAGAGGGAGCATTTCCCCTGGCTGACCCAATGAATCGTTTTGCCAAAGGTTTCTTTTTATCTGGAGATTGCTCATAATATGTGTATCATACATGTTTGAAATAGCTTTATACAATTTGGAATACTATAAAGCAACCATAAATAAATGGACACTTGGTGGAAAACATTTTACAAATGTCATGCCTGCTTATACAAGTATTTATCGAATGGTTTCACTTTGTCTTAGCTCATGTATGTTGAACTTATTTGTGACTCATCCATACTTCCAGATGTGTCCAAGTCCAAATCAACTTGGGCACATTTTTCACAAATAATTTTTAAAACAAGATTATAGTAAAACAAATGAATGCTGAGAAAAGGAGCCAATAATACTGTGAAGGAAATCAATCCAACTTAGCCTCCTTTCTCCAAAACACGTGTTCATCCACAGAACTGCACAGCAAACCACATCAATGAGGGCCATAGGGCTCAATAAGCAACTGGAATTGTCAGAGACAGAATAAATGAATAAGAAACTATGTGGGTATTTAAAATGAGAGAGAGACAGAGAGAGAAAGGGAGGGAGAGAGAGAGAGACAGAGAGAGAGAGAAGGAGAGAGACAGACAGAAAGAGAGACAGACAGACAGAGAGACACAGAGAGAGAGAGAGACAGAAAGAGAGAGAGACAGACAGAGAGAGAGAGACAGAAAGAGAGAGAGAGGCAGAGAGAGAGACAGAGAGACAGAGACAGAGAGAGACAGAGAGAGAGAGACAGACAGAAAGACACAGAGAGAGAGAGAGGAGAGAGAGAGGGAAAGAGAGAGAGAGAGAGAGAGAGAGAGAGAGAGAGAGAGAGAGAGAGTTTCCTTAAAAGTGAGGAATAACTGAAATAGTGAAGAATGAATGCATGGATTTTATAAGCCTGATTGATTAGGAAGAGATGATTAAAAGAATATACAGTGAATTGTGATGTAGGTTGTGGTTTGGCTTATGGTTCCTAAAATACATATTTTGAGTCCTTTTGTCCTAATTCCAGAAGGAAAATTCTACAGGGGAAAAAAAACTAACAAAAACAACTATGAAACTTCTTCTTTCACTCATGTAAAAGAATCCAAAGACAGAAAGCATATTTATGCTTACATTCAATCTACTTTCTGTCAAAACATGCTCTATAAACTCAGGCCATAAAGACTGCAGTGTATCCTTACCTAGCAATGAGGGGCTTTGCTGTCAATCGTGGAGAAATTGTTTACCATCTCTACGTTGGAAAATTGTGGCTATAGTCCCCTTGCAGATTCACAAGGGAAAGCAATGATAACAAAAGGGTCCTTGACTCAGTATCTGGCCTGTGTACGTTTAGTGGCAAAAGGAATTCTTAAGTACTGACATGACATTTCAACAGGGCATGAAGAGAATGACTTTACATTCCTTCTTAGATTAGGTTTTATTTTTAATATTCACTCCCCCTGGATAATTGAAAACATATGTACCCACAATTTACCAGCTATGCTCATGGCAGATTGAAAGCACAGATATACTGAGATCCTCAGGCCACATTTCAAAGATGTCTGTGATGCTATCTGCATTGAAGGGCCCTGTTACAACAGTTTTCTTCCCTTCATGCTATCTTTGAGGTGTCCATTATGAGGAGGATAACAATTATAGTAGGTTCCATGGATGTACCACTTAAAGATTTGTAAGCTACTTTAATGCTTTTTTAAATGTTGTGTTGATTTTTTAACATCATATTCACTTCCCAATAATAATCCCTACTTCCATGCAAGTCCTCTCTTGTAACAATGAAATACCACAGCGGATAGGAAGACTTGAGCTGAAATCCTAGCTCAGACACTTACTAATAGTGTGACCCTGGGTACGTCACTTAAACTTGCTGAGTCTTAATTTCTTTACATGTAAAATTAGGGAATCAAGTTCAATGAATTCTAAGGTTCCTTCTTGCTTTAAATCTGCAATCTGATGATGAATACAGTTTTTTTAAAAAACCAACATATCATCTCTGTCTGAAAACGCAGGCCTCATTCCTCACCATAATCGATTCCTTCTTTGCAGCTTCTTCATGGATCAGGGCTCTGATGGCTTTTCTACTCTTGAGGTCATGGTTCTATGTACATTATCAACAAATGTCAAATGATAAGAATGTTTCTTTGACTTACTTGGGGGGCAGGGCGGAGAAAATCAGGCTGGATCACTTTGGGTTTCCAGTGATTGTTCCCTTAATAAGTGAGTCAGAAGGTGAATCTGAAAGGTCTGTGGCATCAGATTATAGATGAAAAGAATTTGTGGATCACTGGAAATGATTGGTAGTGGTTAAAGGAGGATTTTATCTGAAGCAGCTCCTCTCCAACCCCACCCCCCACCTTTTTTAAAAAATCACTGCCCTAGTATCTTTTGTTTGATGCCTCTTGTTTGCCTGCACACTTATCTTGGCTGTGAATTGAAACTTGGTTTTATTTCAAGATACTGACTTTTATGATGTGAGAGAAGAGTCTGTATACAAAGATGGTCTGCCTTCATTTTGTCTTCCCCTCCCCCTGACTTTTTACAACTCTAACTGGTTTTGTTTTAAGTTAAGATGGAAGACATTTCCACAAGCTGCATGTGGGACTTTTTGAAATGTTTTGCACTTATCTTACTGCAGGCTACTGATGGATAGAGGGGAAGGGGAGGGAGGAGGGAAAGGAAGAAGGGTAAGCAGAGAAATTGTAACTTTAGATAACTTAAGACCTTCACTTTCAATTCACTGAAATTATACAAACGTTCACTTCTGGATAAAGTTCTCAGAAGTTGAGCTTGCAGGATGAGCAACAAATTCATTGTTCCTTTTGTTCTTAGGCAGCACACTATGTACTGGTGCATGTCTGAAGATTAAATCCTTGGGATCATTCTCCTGGGATACTCAACCTGAGACCCAGGGAATCTACAAATTCTTCTCCTTTTTTTCTCTGAGTTGGATAGGGCGCCTTCACTGCTCTCTCTAGGTCAGTAGTTCTCAAAATGTGGTTCCTGAGAGTTTCAGGAATTGCAAGATGTCAAAACTATTTTCCTAATCATAAGATTTTTAATTTATCACATAATAAATATTGGTAGATATAACCCACATAAAAGCTCTTTGGGGAGTTCATAATAATTTTTAAAAGTGTAAAAAGACAAAAATATTTGGAACCTCTATTTTAGGTTGTTTGATAAGAACACCCAAAGAAAGTGAACAGTGAAAGGAGATCACAAAAAAAATTATCTGTTCCTTCTAAATAGACAATCAGCCCAAATCTCCAAAAGTGAATTCCTCTAGGCTGGTTATTTATATAAAGTAGACTGTTTGTGAACTGAATCAATATATATCTATCCCATCTCTAGGGTGGGGGCATAAGGCAAACCAATCAACTACAATTGGGGTGGGAGAAGAGGAAATCTTTAGGGGTTATAAGATTATAAATTTTTAGCTAGAAAAGCTACTCTAACCAAAAGTCAAGCACTTTAACCTCTGCAACCTATTAAATGTAAATTATTGCAACTCTACTAACAGTGATTCTAGTCATTAAAACAAAATTCAACCATAATCACAATTTGGTTACTTCTTACAATATCATTTTTACTTTCCCTATTTCTACCTGTCCCTTTCAATTTAGATTGTACAAAATTGTATACATGATTAAGAAGAACTGTTAGACTTACATTTGTTCATCCATTGTTGTTTCTTAATTTTACAATTTTATTTGTTATTTCTTTTGTCTATTTTCTTGAGTTTTCTACTCTCATCTCTTAAAGCTCAATAGGACATAAACTCCTTGAGACAGAACTATTTTAAATTTTAACCTTGTATGCCCAGTGTCTTGCATAGTATTTGGTACATTGTAGGCATTTAATAAATGTTTATGGATTTGGATTGGATGGATAGCTGCCTATATCAATTTCTTCCCCTTTAGTGAAACATTTTCCTAAGTTGCTACTCCTGAACAAGAAGAACAAAAAGCATCCCTAGTATTGTCAGTTAGCTGTCAGGCTAGTATGCGTTAGTTCATGAAGTTAGGCTATTCAAAGACAGTGAGTGGTATGATGAAGCCAGCTTGAACTGGCTTCAAGAGAGTTGGTTGCTAACTTGTCCTTTCCAGCTTAGAAATTAGCAAATGCTACAAATCATGGTTTGATTGTTTTGTTGATTATCTAGATTTAAGAAAGTGGTAGAGAAAATACTAATAATGCAGATTAAATTTTAAGATATGTTATACATTTTAATATGCATATGCATATATACATATATACCTTAATATACTTTAAAATATGTGTGCATGATTGTCTCAGAGAGTTGGTTACTAAACATTTACCAGCATACCCCTGTTTAAGGATTTGAGGGCTGGCTTTATATGCTGATATGAACTAGTTGGAGGCAGCTACATTGTGCAATGGATGGAGTGTCAGCCCTGGAATCAGGAGGATCAGAGTTCAAATCCAGTCTCAGACATTTACTAGCTGTGTGACCCTGGGCAAGTCACTTAACCCTGTTTGCCTCAGTTTCTATATCATTACTGTAAAATCTTCTTAAAGTGCATATGCACCCTGCTAATCACAGATAAAGGGAACTTTATTGTAATACACAAAAGAACGTATTTTTAATTTTTTTAAACCTTTCATCAGGCCACACCTGGGTATTGTTTGCTCCTGAGTACTTGTCAAATTAGAAGAAATAGTAAATATCAACCTAAGTCATCTCAAAGATGTCAGGGATAAAATTCAGATGTTTAACTGGTAGCCATTGGAGGCAACCATATTTTATCCTAACTCTATCTAGCAAAGAGTCAATGAGGGCTTCTGTCAGGCCTAATATCCTCTTCATTAAATACTCTAATTAGTGTATTAAGCACCTAGATGTTCTAGATGTAGAACAAGTATATAAGTCAGATGTAATTGTTGCCTCCTCAGTACATGCTTAATTGAGACAATATCCATAGACAAATATATATATAAGAATGTCTCACAAGTAGCAGATGATACAATCACAGAGTCAGGCTTCTGAATAAATAAATATTTCATTGTTGCTGGTGTTTTATCTTAGTGAGAGAGACTCAGTTTTGTGACTAGGCAGAGATGAAAGGTGGCATGTTTCATCCGTGATGCTATTGAAAGATTGAAAAGCTCAGATGAAACAAATAGAACTTCCTCACTATGCACAAGACAGCTTGGTGGCACCCTGAATAAAGCATCAGAACTGGAGTCAGGAAGACCTGAGTTCAAATATAACCTCAAACACTTACTAGTTGGGTGACCCTAGGCAAGTCACTTAACTTTGCTTGCTTCAGTTTCCTCATCTGTAAAATAAACTGGGGAAGGAAATGGCAAACCATTCCAAGTATCTTTGCCAAGAAAAATCCAAATTCCATATAAGATTGCATTTCATCTCGGAGAGGAAAATCTAAGGAAAATTTAAAACCTATGGATGTTATGGTAGAAAACTGAAAACAAATAAAAAATAAATAAAAGTCCAAATGGAGTCACAAAGAATCAGACTTGACTGAAAAGCAAATGAACTGCAACAAAAAAGCAAGTCATCTACATTCTTCCAAGGCTGGCACTATGACAATAATTTCCCTTGAAACAAATTATATTCCTTCTCTGTCCTGCTTCATCCATGATCTTGGTGTCAATGTTGGTGACTGTACCCCTTCTGGGTCTTTGGAGGCCACTCAAGGGAACTGACAGCTAATGGTGAAAGGTGGTTATTTGCTACTTTCCAACATCGATTCAGGCAAGGGTCACCTCCAGAGTTCATCACTGGATGAGACCTAAGAGGAGCCACCAGGGCTGTGAAATTCCATTGCCATGTGACTCACCTTTGTATCTCAGAAGCTTTCGATCTCGTGAATTTACGTTGGAATGAAGAGCTGCATAAATCAACCATAAAACTTCAACACAGGCTAACACTGGTGATTCTTCAAGTCCATGAGCACATACTTCAGCTGTCTGACTTATATGGGCACACTCAGGTCCTTATGTAGGCCAAAGAAAAGAAGCCAAGCTTTCATTGTAAACAGATGGGGCTGCTAGTAAGGAAAATAGCACAACCCTTCCAGTTGTTCTCCAACCTTAGAGCCTTGAGGGGGAGCCTGATTTTGAGTAAACAACTCTCTGCCCCTCCTTCTTCTCCCTAGGAAGACACATACTGTCTTCCTTTTTCTTCCCCCTTTTCCTCCACTTATTCCCCTTTCCAGAATCTACATTCCTTCTGTACCCTGCAGTACTATAAATATCCCAAACCTTGAGGGGGGCTTTTCTTTACACGACCACAATATAAGCACCTGTCTATCATTTGTTGATTTTAAGAGCAGGGGAAGGATTTTCTGAATTCCAGACTTCCTCAGACAATGCTTCATTAGCATGATTCTGTCTAAGGACAAACTGGGGATCTGGCTAAATGTAAATGTTACCCTGAATTTATTGGAAAAGAAAGGTTTCATGCTAGGAACTTCAAAGGGTTCTTATCTATTCCCATTTTTTCTTGACTGGGAGGGTGGGTTAGAGAGGAAAGGGAGGAGGGAGAAGATACTCTAAGACATCTTATAATTATTTTAACATGAGGACATTTAGGATTGCTAGAATGTTCCTATTTCCAACCTTCCCAAGGGTACATTTTTTTTAATTTAAATTGAGTCTTTCCTAAGTTCCTCTATTATATAATAGACTAGTTGCATAGTAATTTTATATCCTTAAATCTGCATAGCAGTTATACAGTCACAGCACATTTCTAGTATATACATAATTTTAAAGTGACTCATTCCAACATCCTACTATGCCTAAACTTTGAAAGCTGGAAGGAACCCTTGTGGTGACCTAGTCCTATCCTCCCATTTTACAAATGGGAAAATTTAGGCTCAGAGAAGGGAAATGACTTGCCAAAGTCATACAGGTAGTAAGTAGAGAAAACAGAACTGAAACCCAGGTGTTTTGATTCAATATCCTTTACACTATACCAGATTGTTTAGGACAGAGTTGGGGAACCTGCAGCCTTGAGGCCACATGTGGCCCTCTAGGTCCTCAAGTGAGGCCCTATGACTGAATCGATTCTATCAAAGGACTACACTTGAGGACCTAGAGGGCCACATGTAGCCTTGAAGTCTCAGATTCCCCAGCCTGATTTAGGATCATGCAGGGCATCAAAGGTTATGAAAGTCCTCTTCAGCCTAACAGTAGAAACAAACTTGTCATTATTGTAAAGCTGAATATTTCTCTTATTTTTAGAGACTCTTATAACCTTTCTCTCCTCCAAGACATAGACTACCTCTTTAAGTAAATTGTCCAATGTGTTAACAAACACGCCTCAGAGTCTTTATAAAAAAAAAAAAAAAAAAAAAAAAAGCTAAAGCCTGGCTTTCTCCTTGGCAGGAGGGAAAATTGGGCAAGGGTGGAACAGGGAGGGAAAAAGGTAATAATATTTCAAACCCTAGAAAATGCCTGTCACTTTACAGGAGGACCTTTTGGTACTCTGCCTAAGAAGGTTAGTTTTGGGATAATGAAAAGAAAAGATTTCTCATCTTAAGATCTTTTGTGTTCCAAAATTGTATTCTCAAAAACTGAAACCTGGGGAACAAATTGATGTAGCTATTTAAATGATGCATGGAAGAGAGGAAAACATCAATGGAGACTTAAGGGAAAAAAGTAGTTGTAGCCTAGCTTCAAGGCCCAGCTCAAGTGTTCACTCTTCTGTGAAGCATCCCCTGGTCCCCATCAGCTGGAAATTATCTCTCACTCCTTACACTTCTTATGCCCTTTGGTACGGTTCTCTTTTTTGTACTTCTCACTCTTATATCATAACATTTGTGTGCAAACCTTCCCTCCCATTCAATTGTAATCTCCTAGAGAACAAAGTCTCTCTGTCTTATCTATCTTTGCATCCACAGTGCCTAGTATAGTGCCTTGCCAGTAGAAGCTGCTTAATAAGTATTTGGGGAATTGAATTAAACCTTTTCCTCCTCTCATACTCACAGTACTTTGTACCTTCTGATATAAACCATATTCCTTTCTTCATTCTCCTTATTTGTGTACTCTTGACTTTTTTTCATAACTAGGTTCTAATCTACCTGAGGACAGATGCTATGATATTCATCTTGATACCTCCTATAACACTTTGTATATTTTTTTTGGCCTGCACTTGTGATTTCATCAGTAGAGAGAATTCCCTCCACCAGTGGAAATGAGCAACTTCTCTATAACTTATAGTCTCATTACAGCATTGAGAAGTCAAATTACTTGCCTAGAGTTATGGGCAATTATTTGCCTGTATCATAGACTGGTCTGGAACCCAGGTCTGCCTAACTTTAAGGCCAGCTCTCTATTACATCATGCTGCCTTCACCCTGTGAATAGTATGTGTTTAATAAATGTCTAATTGACTTGAATTGGTTATAATCATAAATTGTATTCCAAGCAGATTCTCAAGTCATTCCTAAACCACAGATGAAATAATGTAAGGTGATCTTCCATCATCTCTGGCATATTCATTCTTTATGAATGAGCTTTATAAAGAGCTGGCCTCGATCAAATCCTGGATTCAAATTCTATCTCTAGCATATTGTGACTGTGTGACCTTGGACAAGTTTCTTTACCTCTCAATACATTAGGCAATTATCTAAGACTGTGTTGCAGAGAAACTACTACTGTCACTTGTAGCGGAAGTTTTTCTGCCTGCTAGCTTTCAACACCAATAGTCACAGATAAATCCCTGTCTTAATGTCTCTGGTGTTAATAGTCCGTTTTATTAGATGTGTGAATAGTCACACAACTCTTAAGTGTTAGAGCCAGAGCTCGGATCCAGGTCGTTTGACCTGAATATTCACCCCATTTAACCAGGCTAACTGTCCCTTAACTATTCATACACCAGTCTACCACGGGCTCATCCAAGGAATCTGAGAGAAAGAGAAAGGTGATTTGAAATGGGGCAAAAGAGAGAGGAGAGAGAGAGATGAAACAAGGCAGCAGAATTTGTTTTTACAAATGTCCTTAATGTCTTGTTTGTTTTTTAATTAATTTTGTAGTCAAATTGTCATCCAAAGTCTGTTAAACATTTTTTGTAAATTCTTGTCTTCCAAGATGATTTTTGGTAACTAGTCATAATAATAGCTAGTATTTACATGGTGATTTAAGGTTTATAAACCTTTATACATAGTTTATCTTCACAACAACTCTGAAAGATGTTACTATTATCCCCATTCTATGGATGAGAATATCAAGAGTAGTTTAGTGACTTATCTAGGGCTACCTACTAAGTGTTTGAGTGAGATTTGAACTAAGATCTTCCTGAATTCAGGTCTTGTGCTCTATCCACTAACCCAGCCAGCTGCCCAGCAATGGCACTTAAGTAAAGTGGTGTATGGTAATAAAGAAATTGTTTCCATGGATTTTTATATTTAACCTGAAGATACTTCAGTGAGTCTCATTATGTGGGTCATGAGCAAATTGCATACCACTTACATCTTGGGCACTTTGTGTCCATTTCCTTCCATAAATCATCCATATGGGATCTACCTAATTCTCAGAAAGGCCTTCCTTTGTGTCTTTTAACATATCAAGGATGCCAGTTAAGTGTTCAAGCTGTCTACCTGTTTTTTGTGCCTTGCTATCCCTACTTGACCTGGCTACCTCTTTCTCTGGTCATATATAGATTTACTATAGCCACTTCTCATGTGTAAGCCTGAAGCCTATTTATCCCCATAAGATAATTTACTATTGACCTTTGTCTTAGCTGCAATTCTGATTCTCTAGATATCTCTTGCTATATTTCACTGCATAATTGTTTCAGATTTCATAACAAATTAGTGGGGTGCCACCATTATGTGAAACGTAAAAATTGTGCCAGTATTACTTAAAAATAATTGATTACTAAATTGTCTCTGGTGCAAGATTAGGAGTCACAGAATGATCATAAACATATGTTAAAGTTAAGTACTGACAATGCGCCTGTGCTGAGAATCTGAGGCTTCTAGCTAGCAATACCTGAGAGAGAAATTCATATCCATATGCTACAGGTGAGTACACTGCTGGCCTGTTTACCTTTTAAGCTGAATGACAAACAGAATTATAGCCGGCAGCTATTATGTGATGAAAGGTTATGAACCAGTTCTAGAACTGAAGCGAAAACACAGCCGAGGATTATGCAGTGAAATATGGTATTCCATGGATTGTAGTCATGTTGCATCATTGGAAGAATCTGGGACTTAAAAGATGGGTTTTTTTGTCAGGGAACACTTTTGTATCATTGAAAACATTACACATTTTCCCAAATGTGTTCTAGCCTGCTCTCCACAACTAGATGAAGAAACTATCCTTGGTATGGGCAAAGAACACTAGAATCCAACTTTAGAATCACAAGGTATCTATTCAAATACTACTTCTGATACTATCTGCATGACCTTGGGCAAGTCTCTCTGTCTCTCAGTATCTTCATCCATAAAATAAGGGAATTAGATTAGAAAGACTATGGAGCCCTTCCAATTCTAGACCCATGATCCTCATCCAAATCAGTTCTAGGCTCAGTTCACTGTACATCTGCCATATGTCTCTAAAGTATAGATACTAATGGCCTGACTCAATGAGTTACCCATCTAACTACATATCACAGTTTGAACAAAAGGCTTTTTCAATTTTACTTCTCCTGAGGGAATTTCTAGGTAAAGCATTGTTGAATGACTATAGAGTTCATTGAGAAAGATCTTAAGGGTTCTGAGATTTGGTGCATAATGTCATGTACAAATAAGGACATCTAGGGGTTCTTGTTATCTCTAGGGAATTATATGGATTTTATTTATAGCATCCTCTACACAATCCTGCTGAATTTTTGCAGGTATATTTTGAGATCATAAAAGATTTTTTAATGGATGCAGTCACAGAGATAACTGCACTGACTGTCAGTAACAGGTGAGGAACAAACCAAGACAAATATACTTGCCAAATCTCAAAGTAGTAATCAAAATTTATGATATTCAAGTTAATTATATAAAGTCATTCTGAATGGGTCTGTGGATACAACTAAAATTCTTTCTGGTGCTCCAGCCACTGCACCACCTAACTGCCCTTGCTCTCTAACATATACTTGAAATCTTATTGTGGATACCTAATGTCTAAATAGTGAGTATTCTCACTAACTTACCTGACAATACTACTTGAGTTTATTTGCATCAGAGATCTGGAAGGAAGTTCAGAGACCCTCTTGCCTAATCCCCTCAAAGGCTGACAGACAATAAGGATTAAAAAGATTAAGTGACTTGACCAGAGCCACACAACTAGAGTAAGAGGCAGGATTTGAACCCATCTTCTTAAATCCAAGGCTAGAGCTTTATTCCCTGTGCCAAGAAGCCTCTCACTGTAATCAAAAATACTCTTCTTTATCTTTATACTCTAGTCTTCCAGCTTTGCAAGACACACCCCCAATTCCTACCCATTTTTTCCCCCTTACAAGAAAGTAAATTACTTGAGGCTAAGGACTCTAGATTTTGTTCTCCCAGTATAAGAAACTCCCTTTACTCTTACATTTGGCAACTTATTTTTTTCTTTTGCTCATTAAAGGGGCCATTTCCTAATTACTTCTTAGAGAGGTTTATTCACTGAATGGCCTAATCTTACTCTAAGTGAGTATCTGAATAGGCCAAGGTCTCTCATTGCATCCTGGGTCAACTCCAGTCATCCTGATGAATATCTGGTCACTGGATCCAGACGGCTCAGGAGGGGAAAGTGAGGCTGGTGACCTTGCACAGACACTCCCTCACTGAAAACAAAGTCAAGGGCAAGTCATGTCATCATTTCTCTGATGTCATGGTCTACTTAGAAAATGAAAGACAAACACACAGACAGACAGGCAACTATTCCGCAATTTATAATCTTCTATTGGAGGTACTGAGTGACTTGCCCAAGGTTACAAAGTCTTTTTTCAAAGTAAGACTTGAACATAGATCTTCCTGATACTATGATCAGCTCTCTATACAGAAATTTGGAAGGTAGAATTTGATGGCCAGGCTTACTGGTTCTAAAAATCATTTTTTAAAAAATCTAAGAACTTTCTAGTCAATGGTTCTTCAAAGAAGTGACTCCTACATTAAACTAATTCTGAATGATTTTTATCTGAGAATTACAAATAAAAATTCTAGTGGCAAATCTGAGTGAGTTCTCTGACATGTGTTAAGTTCAAAATGATGAACTGCTATATCAGTAAGAAGGATATTTTTAACCATCATCACACTTAAATAACAAACCAGACAGAAGAATTTAACACATCCTTCAAAATGCCGCCAAGAAATATCTCATGTACTGAAACTTCTTCTTTGTTTACTGGTCATACCATCTGACTCACAACTTAATATGTGGCTGAAGGTGTAGCTCTGGGAGCCCTGTGGATTCACTGGGGGAAAGGGGGCAATGTTGCCATTATTTGGCCCTTGCTGAGATGTACTGCGACTCCTTCCATGTCTTTGGTGTTGGACATCTCTTTGACTTCTGTTTCCATCCTTGACTCTTTGCATTCATTTCTAATTCATTTCTAGTTCAGCGGTTGCTGGATGTCTTACTATCAACACAAATGCAAAAGGTCTAAAGTCAAAATAATCTTTTCTCCTTTCCATACTCCTCTGTTCTATCTTGTGCAAATTCAGTCCTTGTCCTACCATAAATTCCCCATAAAAGATCCATACAATATGATGGAGACATTTTCCTGGGTTTTTCAACATTCAACATTTCAACATTCCATACAGTTCTCAAAACAGTCATCTGACATTGCACCACTTCCCTTTCCTTTTAGTTGATGGCACAGTAGATAGAGCTGTGGACCTGGAATCAGGAAGACTTAAATTCATATATAGCCTCAGATGCTTACTAATTGTGTGACCTGGACAAGTCATTTAACCTTTTATTTCCTCAGTTTCCTTAATTATAAAGTTGGGATAATAGAACTTACCTTTCAGGGTTGTTGGGAGGATCAAATGAGATAATATTTGTAAAAGAGACAGAGAGACTTGCCCAAGGTCATGCAGATAGTATCAGAGGTAGTATTTGAATAGATACCTTGTGATTCTAAAGTTGGATTCTAGTGTTCTTTACCCATACCAAGGATAGTTTCTTCATCTAGTTGTGGAGAGCAGGCTAGAACTTTTACAAATATATGTTTTTATAAGTTATTTGATTATTTTTTATACCACTTATATGTAATTCTTTGGTAACATTCTGGAACTTAATTATACCCACCATATGACTGTCCATTACTCTTTGACTCACCAAAGTTTGACTTCCTCAGAAAACTGCGGTGCTTAAAAATAGGCAGTTTTGTTTCTAGTAGTTTCTTGGGTTAGCTGAAAGCTTCTCAAAATTTCTCCAATGCAATCTGCCTCTTTCTCCTATTCAATTCTGTGTCCAGCTCACTGTCCAATTGTAATATCAATCTCAGACATCTACTGATGGATTAATTCAATGAGCTGTACATTCAGCTACCTATCATTATTAGGACAGACAATAAGCATTTTTCATTTGCTTGGTTTTTCTCTTATGAATTGGTAGACTGAAATCTTTTGAATGGCTACAGAGCTTTTTCTATGGAAGTTCTATAGTCTTCTAGGACTTGAGGCAGTCAGCACAATGGCAGTTAGCACTTGTAGGATCTCTCTCTCTCTCTCCTTCCCTTTCTCCCTCTCTCTTCCCCTCTCTCTTTTTGTGTGTGTGTGTGTATATATATATACATATATATATATATATATGTATATAATATATACACACACACATATATACATATATGTATATGTATATACATACATATATGTATATATACAAATATATACATACACATATATACATATACACATACACACATATACAAATATATACATACATATATGTATATATATACATATATACATATATTTCCTTTTCCTTCTCCAGCTCATTTTACAAATGAAAAAACTTAGACAAACCAGGTTAGATGACTCACCCAGGGTCACACAGCTAGTGTCTAAGACCAGATTTGAATTTAGGTCTTACTGACTCTAAGTCAAGCATTCTGTCTGCTATACCACCTAGACAGAGACTGAGATAGAGATGAAGATGGAAATATAGACATACATTGTTTTTCCTGAAAGAAACCTATCTCCTTAAGAACAGGGACTATTTAATGTTTTGTCATCATATCTTTAGGACTTGGCACAATGTCTTGCGCATTTTAAGTACTTAGTAAAGGTTAGCTGACTGATATAAAGGCGTGTTCTTTTGTGGAAAACAATTTTTACCCACTATTTCCTTCTGATGTTTTGATCAATAATACTTAACATACAGATATTGATCATTCTTATAAAGATTTTGTAGAGATGAGAAAGTAGGTATATGGATCATAATTAAAGATATACTTTTCAACTCAATAAATATTTAGTAAGACCTAGAATGTGCAAGGTATTGTATTGAGTGCTCAATCACTTATTTCTTCCAATGATAAAAGCATTTGTGAATCATTAAACAACAAAAAGTGTTGTTCAACTGTCATAAGTAATAAAAAGCAGTTTGCTACAGAAATACTGACAGATCTGTTTCATTTTTCATATATTTGTTCTCTTTTCTATTTCACTGTCAAGTGCTCTTAGGAGTATCTGACTTAACCAGGTCTCAAACCAAACTTTCTATAGATTTGTTTTTCCCTCCACCACACTTCACTATTTATTAGACAAAGCAGCTCATGATCTTTTACCATCTCCCTCCATAAGATTTGCTAATCAGTTTATATTTTAAACTGGTCTTGCCCTTGACTGTCTTCTCTCTCTCCATCTCTCTCTTCTCTCTCTCTCTCTCTCTCTCTCTCTCTCTCTCTCTCTCTCTCTCCCCCTCTCTGTCTCTGTTTATCTCTCTGTGTCTCTCTGTCTCTGTCTCTCGCTCGCTCTCTCCTCAGCCTGTCTTATTGTGGCAATTGATATGATAATTAATATGAGTTAAAATTCTATAGAAAATGCCGATTATACTAAGTCTGTGTCCTTTCCTTCATCCACTTCCCATGTGTAGGTTTCAATAGCTTGTTTGAATAGGTCAGATGGAAGTTGTTCCCAGTGAAAAATTGGCAGCCATGAAGAGGGGAACCAGTTTGCTAAGGTGGGAAATTCTGGAGCTTGGCCTTCCAGAGCAGTATCAAGAATTTCTGAGCCTCCAACTCTTATACAGTGGATGAGGAGAGGGAGAGAAGAATTTCCTAGATGATAAAAGTAAAATTCCTACAAAATTTTGGACCTAGTTTTCTAGAGCAGGAAGAGGGTTTTATGGCCAATGCCAACCTCTTGAAGAAAGGAGCATTATGTAGGGGTCTTGTAGTTAGAGGATCAGCAAGGAACTGACTCACAATTCAAGAAGGCAAAACACCCCCATCATTGGAGTTTTAAAACACAGACAGGATGACCACTTGTGGAAGGTGTTTGTATAAACCTTGAAGAAGATATCTTCTAGCATCCCTTCCATTGCTGAGATTCTATATTTTCAGAATATCACGGCTGTTGAAATCAGCTATTATAGACCCAGTTTTCATATGTAGAAAGTAAATCAAATTTAGCAAAAAGGTAAACCTACTGATATTTTAGAGGAAGAATTAAATGGTCAAATAAAAGCAATTATTGGATTTATCAAATTGTTCTAGAGCTTCATCTTCTTCCAGTTGTTATTTATAGCAATTAGACTGAAAAGTCTTCATACAGTTAAGTATGAAATACAAAGTTAGTGACAAAGACAGGATCACTAAGAGTGAAGTCTTAAAATGTAGCCAATTCATTAGCATAGAAATGGTTGTCAATATAGTTTTTTAAGGCAATATTTCTCAGATGATCCCTATCTTCTCCTCCGGACTCCATACTGCCCAAGTTCAAATAGATTCAGACCTTTAGAGTTTCCTTTAGACACCTGTAGAGTCCCTTTTCTTCTGGTACCAAAGAATCTAGGAAAAGTAGTGTCAGAGTTGTAACTATTGCCAACCCTGTGACATGGTCATCACCTAGACATTTTAGTAGGGGCAGCTAGCTATTCGGTGGATAGAGTTCTGGGCTTAAAGTCAGGAAAAGTCATCTTCCTGAGTTCCAATCCAGCTGCAGACACTTACAAGCTGTGTGATCCTGGGCAAGTCACTTAACCCTGTTTGCCTCAGTTTCTACATCAGTAAAATGAGTGAGATAAGGCAAACCATTTCAATATCTCTGCCAAGAAAATCCCAAATGGGGTCACAAAGAGTCAAACATAACTGCAATAATAACAGTCCCAAGACTTTAGGCAACTTTCAGCACAGGATAATGCAAAAGACTTTTCCCCACTCAACAGAGGTACCCAGGGAAATGTATTTAGAAACACCAGACATCCACAGCCATACTGCTCTGCCACCAAAAAGTCTTGCCTAGCTCTCATGAGCTCTCTCTCCTTCCAACACATGGCTTTATTACTTTAGTGTTAACAGGCTAGCTTAAAGATCAGCTCAAACACCTAGCCCCTTGATGCTTTTATATATTACCCAAAGGCAAATTAATGATGGAAAAGAAGTTAGTGCTCTCCTTCAAATGATTGGTGACAGCTGCTGCTTTCTCTCCCATGAAGATTGATTCACCTATCCCTGATTATGGCAACACTGTACTAACAAATTCTATATGAGCAAGTTGCTGCATTATACATAATGAGTTGGAGTGAAGCATCTTTAACCAGGAGAAGCAGGAGAAATGCCTTGAAGACAAACAAATAACAGCATAAAACAATAGCAATACTCTGAACCTTCTAAGAAAAAAACCAATAATGAGCTGTTAGGACTCCAATAACCAGGGCCACTTCCCAACTTTCAGAAATAAAACAGCAGAGAAGATGAGGAGGAAGTGGGACAGGGGAGAAGAGAGATCAAAATTTTAAAATTTGAGTTTTTAGGGCATCCAGCTCACCCTCACTCCTGCCTCCTCCTAGTACCTAAGGAAGATTTCCCTTGCTTCTAAGGTACTGACTTACCAATGGATACACATCTAAGACTAGACAGGTTTCTTTAAATCAAATTAACAAGCAGTTAATTTAGTTAGTTCAGTGCCTCCAGTCAGGACATTGTAGTATGGACTTGGAATCAGGAAGACCTCGATTAAAAATGCCACCTTGGAAATTTCCTAAGTGTGTGATTATAAGCAAACTGCTTAACCTGTCCTTCCTCTGTAAAATGAGGATAATATCTGATACACAGTTGTTGTGAAGCTTGAAGGAGAGAGTGTATGCAGAACCCTTTGTTAAAGTGCTGTATATAAATTTTAGTTATTCTTGTTCAAGTAAGGCATGGTACTAAAGTGATACAAAGAGGCTGGAGGCGTAGTTAACTCCTACATTGAAGACCCTATGTTCGGAGGGCTGCCTCCTCTCAAGGCAACATCTGCTAAGCTATTTTCAATATCACTGCCTCCATAACCCTCTCTTGAAATCCTGACATTTTTGAGAAGGTGTCTTGCGTACTGAGAAAGGCCTTCTGGAGTGGGAGTCTGAGGTCTCAGCTTCAAGTTTTGATTCACAGCTTTCTAATTCTATGATCCTGAGTAAAAGCACTTAAGATCTCTGAATTTCAGTTCTCTCATCTATAAAATGGAACTAACAAGACTACCTACTACTACTAACTACCTACATCATCACAGGGTTGTTTCAAGGGAAAAAACTGTTCTAATTCTCAGGTGGCATCACTGACTGGCATCACTGACATGACAGCGGCAGAACAATTTGATGGGAAAAGGAAAAAGACTTTTCTTTCTTTCCCATAGAAACGCTGGAACCTGCTAAAATTCTCCAACTAATGTGTGAGGGGAGAGAGAGAGAGAGAGAGGAGGATGACAACATCCAAAAGGGAGCTGAATCTGGCAAGTTCAGGATATTTCAGTTTTAAAATCAACTTGATTCTTATTAGCTACACATTTATTCCCAAATGAACAAATAGATTTAATAAGGAGAGAAAAATTCAATATTTCATAACCTGTCACTTCTTTAGGATGATAAAAAGAAAACCAAGGTTCTGATATCAGTTATAGGTTTAACATTTTATCAGCATTGAACATCTTTCCTTCATTATCTCTAACAACAAAACCTTCTTAAATGACTATTCCTGGAATACTTTCTGATATGGTTTCAATTGCCTTCAAGAATCTGTCAAATCATTGATACTTCATATAGTCCATTAAAACTAATAGCTTCATAAGTCCCTTCTGACTTTCTTGTTTAAATTCCCAAATTCAATTCTTGGATTTTGTTTCTCAGATTGACTAATAAGTCTGTCTTTAGATATTTTCTTCTGAATAAAAGACAGGGAAAAGTGAGACTTTCGAAATCATCCCTGATATATCATATTTACAAGGAACTTCTTTCAAATCCTGGCTTCTTTACTATTGCCACACAGTTATCATCAGCAAGGGAAAAAAAAGATCCCATTAAGCAATAGGTTTTGATTCCCCTCTTCTTCCATACTCTGTGTGATAATTGAGCCACAATGACATAATGCTAAAAAGAAAAACTGAAAGAAGGTCCTAGACACTTTCACATGGTAGTTTAGTCTGCTATCTAGTCCACTAGATATTGATGGGATGACTTTTGATTAATGGCAGACACGTTCAACTTGTGAACAAAGGCCAGATTTATTCTCCACACTTACTTACTGGGGGATGTAGATAGTGAAGGTCCCACTTGTAATAGTGGCTTTGCAACAAGGAGAATCAATGACAACAGCAGTTCAAATCAGGAGAACAAAGTGGGAGGCAGCATCCTAACCTAACTCCTATGTGTTTCCGAAGTATAGAAGGTAGAAGAAAATTGTGAGAAGTAGCAATCCACTTCTAATAAATACTTGGACTTGACCAAAGTGTCTTGAAAAGTTCAGAGTTTACTAAAATGAAAGGGCTTCCTTTAAGGAGAAGCTTGAAACTACAACTGAACAAAAAAAGTGGTTTGTAGACATTGTCTGTGGAATTGGCTTTTTGAATTTTTAAAATTTATTTTACCTTTTTCTTAGGATATTCAAATCCCTGGACAAAGATAAAGCCTCCCTTCATGCAATAAGGCAGAAGAGTGAGGGGAGATGGATGGCCCTCCCTCTTTCCTAGATGTTATTTTTGGACATTGGAGGCATTCCTCCCTCAAGACACACCCTTTTCCCCCCTCCCCACCAATTGAGAGAGAGAGAGAGAGAGAGAGAGAGAGAGAGAGAGAGAGAGAGAGAGCCCACTACAAACACAGCCCCTTCCCTTAAACGACGCTACACCCAGGCAAAACTACAACCCTTGGGCTGCATCCAGGAGAGTGACTCTGCTTCCGCATTGCCAGGAGGCTTGAGTCGGGACTTACTCAGAACTGGGAGAACGCTTTCTTTCCTGCTTGGGAGTGTTTAAGGGGGGATTGGCAGCTTAACCTCCCGTTAATTTCCTCTGTAATATTCTGCAAACGAGTCTGAACTTAGAGCAGGGGACGCTTCGAAGACAGCTGGGAATGGTGGAGTACGAAAAAGAGCCCTCGGACTGGCTTCTTTGCGGGGCAGGGGGTGCTCCCATTTTCCCCTGGTAAGTGGCAGCATTGGTACTGAAAGAGGTGTAGGAAAGAAATGCCTTGAAGAGTTTCTCTGCAGGAGCTTGTAGGCACTCTGGTGAAACAATGTCTGAGAGAGAGAGAGAGAGAGAGAGAGAGAGAGAGAGAGAGAGAGAGAGAGAGAGAGAGAGGGAGGGAGAGAGAGACAGAAAGAGAGAGACAGACAGACAGAGAGAAAGACAGAGACAGATAGAGAGAGGCGGGGGCGGGGTGCTGCCTTCCTCCCCATTCCCAATCCGGGTTTCTTAACACATTCTCCCCTTCCCGATCCCCTTCCCGATCCCCTTCTTTCACCCCACCCCCCAAGCAAGCTGGTAGGTTTGTTTTAAGAAAAGGAGAGAGTTTGAAAGAAGCCGGTTTCTATACTCTGCCCAACTTCTGACTGCAGAGGGGAAGGAGTCTGTGGCTCTCCAGCTAACCTCTTTCTACGGAACTTAGAGTTGGTAGCTCTGTCAAATTGCAGACAAGTGCCCTCATCTACCTTTGATATCACGAGAAATGTGGGTAATTTGGTCCTTGTGGAAATGTAGGAGCTGGAAGATTGTTTGTGTGTGGATTCCCCTTGATTTCCAACCCTTTGTCTCAAGAACGAACCGTGGTTGCCTTTCTGCTCCTCTAACCGCCCCCCTCTTCTCCCCCGAGCCCTCAGGAGTGGGTCCCTGTATTCAGTAGGCTGCTCTCTCAGAGAACAAGTGGTGCACACAGTACAATAGAAAGAAATGCATTCCTGGCGCCTCGTCTACCATGGAAAGCATAAACTAGGAAAGCCATGCTCCACATTATTCTTCAAAGAAACTGAGGCTGTTGCTGGTTTAGAAATAGTATCGATGTGGTCTTTAAAGCTGCTCTCCTCCAGCCCCCTCCTAGAGCCCAGAATTGTTTTTAGAAGTATGTTTTCCCACATTCAGCTTGACTCTCAAAATGAGGTACCGGGCACTGAGGATGCTGAAGGAGCTGTCTTTAATTTTGTGCAGAGAGGTAGGGAGGAGGAGGGAAAGAAAAGAGGGTTGTTTCCTGAAGACTTGGTTCATTTTTCAACTTTTTCATCATTAAAGAAATCAAATTAAATCAAACCAGACTCTCCTTCAAGACACTGTTAGCTTAATTCTTGTCCAGATAATACAGATGAAGTTTTTACAGCCCTTCTAATACTCCCAAATGACTTCTAGTTGAATCCTACTTTGTTCCTGTTGCTTGAGATTTAACGGGGAATCTGCACAGTTTTCTACACAATAATTATTTTTTAAGTGTGAACCAAATCACAATTACCCACACAGAGGCAAAAAGGCCAGTAGTACTGTATTATCTTCCAATACTGTCAGCAAATGTAAGAATATCCCCATAGATTGTACCTTCTTCCTTCCCTACCTCTATTTGAAAATTAAATTTATCCATGAGTATCTGATGAGAAAGATTCTGGCCAGATAGATTATCAGCCTACACAATGGCTCTCTTCTGGAAACTGTGACAAGTTGTTAGACTTCAGAGCCTAGAGGTATAAGGTCTTCTTTCTTACTCCAGTAGGATGTGTTCACTTTGGCCACTTCTTCTGAGGTTGTGTTGTGTGTATTTCTATTAATAAAGTTCCTTCGCTTGACTGAAATGACAGGTTAAAATTGGCAGCAAAGTTACCTCCTCAGAGTTAAAATTATAAGGGTACATAGGACTTTTTAGGGATATCCTTAGTACCTCTCCAGATACATAGTTTAGCAGTTACTGTAACTAGAGTTCACATATTGTCAGCAACATCATATTATTTGCCTTTCAGTTGAAGTTTTTGTAGTCTGCTTTAATAATTATTCACCAATGCATTTGTTTCTCTAGGGTGCCTAAAGGCATGTCCAATCCATTTATCTCACCTTTAAAGTTTGTTTGCTTAATTCTTCGAATGTTTCTTGGGGAAAAAAATAAACAAAAAAGCCCACTGACACTTGCCTATGAGACTGTAATGTGTTAGCAGATGGTACTGCTAGAGACCTTTGTTTATGCTTGGGACAAGCTAGGTGTCTCTTAAATTATTCACTGATTGAATAATTGATTTCTCACACACTAGACACTCTTTCTCCTTTCATAACTTTAAGGATAGGTTATTGTTGAGGTCTTGTGCATTTGGAAATCCTTTCAAAGTCTATCAAATGATGTAGCAACTGGTCCCAAATTCATGGCAACCCACAGTAAGAAATGTAGTGGCATTTGCTGCAAGTTATTCTGGCTTTCCCATTTAAAAGCTTGATTCCAATGACCTTCCCATTTGTTGGTCTGCTCCAAATATGGTGGGGATTGATGGTGAGAAAATCAGTTTCTGTAAATGCAATCAAACAGTTTTCTGCCAGCTGCTTGTGGTATTTGTGTATGTTTTCATAAAAAAAAAAAAAAGCTGTTCTTTGGCTTTATTTGCCCACTTTGGTTTGTGGCATGTTGTCTTAATCTGCAGCCGTTGCAGTTTTTTCCTAAATGATTGAGTATGATGTCATGGGCTATCTCTGATGCCGAACCTTTAAGGATTTTTTTGCTGGGGTCTATGCTCCAGGGCTAGAGAAGGATATCCTGCCTCAAAGTGCTTTTGGTAGCGACTCCCCGTCTACTCAGGCACATTCCATTGCCTAAAGACCAAAGCCACCAAATGATTTGCGGTCAGAGTGATTTGGGGCTGGTTAAAGATGATTTAAAAGGAAGGTTATAGGCACATGAAGTATACGGTAAAGAAAATATATTTTACTGCTTTATTGAGACCACATGGCTCCAACTTGCACTTTTTTTAACATGAAAATCATTGGCTGGACTGACTCGCGATTTTTTTCTTTGTTTCTTTTTTATTGCTGAGAGCACAGAACTGCACTCACTATTTATTTTAAGCTCAACCTAGCAGTTATTGCTTCAAGTTTTTACAAAGTCCTTTATGTTCAGGAAGACAAGAGAAGAGGAGATTACTTGGGTTTGTCCCTGGACTCAGCTCATGCAGTGAGGAGGAGAGGGCTAACCTTTCAGTGGTAGAGAAAAGTATCTTTAGTGTAATAAAAGAGCTAAAAAGGGACTGATCTATTCTAGGGAATATTCTTCTCCTTGACAGTACTGGAGAGCCTATCAAATATCAACACTCAGTGATGGGTGTGAAAGATGAGTTTTATCAATATCCTGAATGTTGTATGTGTTGGCAGCACAATGGAACAGTCAATTGAAATGGAGCAGATCTTTTCCAAAGTATTAATATTGTAGGTTTATAATAGGGTTTAGAGATGTCTTCTCTGTGGGTCATAGAAAAGCATTACCTCTGGCTCTCAACTTTTCAGCAGGAAGACTGGATTCAGAAGACAAGTTCAAATCATGCCTCTGATGCTAACTGCTTGGGTGACTTTAGACAAGTCACTTAATATCCCTGGGTCTCTATTTTAACTTGCATAAAATTAAAGATCTGGATATTCTCTGAAATCATTTTTCACCTTACTATAATCTGCAATGGATAGAACACTGGACCTAGAGTCAGAAAGATCTGAATTGAAATCTAGCCTCAGATACTTTCTAGCTGTGTGACTGGCTAAATGATTTCACCTTGATCTGCCTAAGTTTCCTCCTTGGTAAAATGGACATAACCAACTATCCTAGAGTATATCCTAGGAAGTATCCCAGGGTGAGTGTGAGGATAAAAATGAGATGAGATTTGTAAAATGCTTTACAAACCTTAGGCATTATATAAATGCAATTTTTAAAAATTAAGGCTAAGTTTCCATGACAGTCTCTTCTACTGGAGTTACTAGAAAATAACTAAAGACATTTATTCCCACTAAACAGGAATAATAGGTCACATTTCTATTACATTTTACCATGTATTTTTCCATGATGACCTGGAAAAATAGAACACACAAATGTTATTTTCCCCAAGTACTTGAGTGAAAGAACCAACCCAATCAATCCCACCTCAAAACTTAATGAGCTTTGTAACCCTAACCAACTTATGTCGCCTCGATGAAATTCAGGCAGCTAAGTCTAAATATTACAGACAGGCTACAGGGCAATTGTTGTCACCCAAAGAAATCACATCCTTGACTGATTTTGATATTAATTCACGTGTGAAGCCAGTGAAATTCAGAGAGGTTAGGGTACTTAGACAGAGTCTCATAGAGATCTAGGTTCTCCTGACTCCCAAGTTTTATACTGTTCCCACTACAGCATAGTATCACCAGGCAACAAGACTTGAGTGTCGATATCACTTCACCTTTGAGGCTCTGTCCCATGATGTTTCTATTTTCTGGATATGAAGAATAAAATTTCATCGAAATATCACGAGCATAGATTTTTAAATGGAAGGGACTTTAAAAGTCATAAAGTCCAACCCCCTTATTTTACAGGTGAGGAAACTGAAGTCCAGAGAGGTTCTGGCAGCTAACTGGCATAGTGGATATACAGTGCTAGACTGGGAGTCAGGAAGACCTGAGTTCAAACCCTACCTCAGACAGTTATATAACCTGGCAGGTCACTTAGGCTTTCTCAATCTCAGTTTCCTTATCTGTAAAATAAGAACATTTGCCCCTACTTAGCAGAGTTGTTATGAGGATCAAATGATTTAAAGCTCTTTGCAAACCTTAAAGCACCATAAATGCTCACTATCGTAATTAAGGGACTTACCCAAAGTCATAATGACTGATCAGGGTTCAAACCCAACTGATGCTGATTCTCAAGTACAGTCCTTTATCTGCTTCACTCTGCTGCCTAGAGAGATGTCATATCATTAAGTGATCTTCTATTAGGATTGTCAAACTGCTTTAGGGAAACTGTGAGGTGACGAGTTATGTGTATACCCTGACATTTATCAGCTAATCATCCATGAGCTGAAGAGTCATGGCTCATTATTCTTTCATTGTGCTTGGAAAGATATACTTCAGGAATCTTTTCACTACTGGTCTGTGTTCCATCTGAAGTCAGTCTGGTTTCCTAATGTTTTCATTCATGAGTTTAAAATCATGGAGAATGCCCTATCTCTTCTTTGCCTACATGTAAATGCCAAGGCTGGAAAGGATTTTGGGAGGCAATGTTATATAATGGGAAGAGTGCTAGATTAAAATTCAGAAAATGGTTCCTAGTCTTGCATCTATCACTAATTAGATAAGTGACCTCCATGAGCTTTAACTTCACCATCTTTAAAATAATACTTGCACAAACCACCTCCCAGGGTTATTGTGAGGAACACTCTTTATAAGAGATTTGAACTTATAGAGATTTAAATAGTTAGTAAACCTTAGTGTGCTGTGTCACTGAGTAGTTGTCTTTAAACTTGACCCTATCACTTAACCTCTGGGCTTTAGACTCCTTACTGGCAAAATGAAGAGGTTAGACTAGATGGTTAAGTTCCCTTCTTAATGGTTGTCTAATGAATCACTAACTGGAAGGGATTTAGAGAGTTCACTCAGTCAATTCTCCAGCTTTCCTGCTAGGATCACAGATTTAAAGCTAGAAGGTCCTCAGAGGTCATGTCATCCAACCCTCTTATTTTACAGATGAGAACACCGAAGTCCAGAGAAGTGGCTTATTGGAGGTCACACAGGCATTAAGTAGCAGGTACAATTCCAATCCAGCTCATCAAATTCCAAATCAAACATACTTTCTTCTATACTGTGCTCATATCCCTTCAGTGAATCCCAAGTAGCTTCCAACAGAATGATTACGATAGGATATCTTTGTAACTTGGCAAATTTCTAGAAAAGTAGGTACTATAAGATGCCCATATAGACACAAACAGGTCATTTTGAGTAAAATGAGTAAAAAACACTGCTCAGAACGCACATGAATATCCTCTGAGCTTGGTTATTCCTTTTCCTACCTGATAAATCATCCCAGAAAGACAATTTTCTGCCCTTTGCAGAGAACCTTAATCCAGTCCATATTTCAGGCATGGTTAAGCTTTTTCTCTAATGGACCACTTTTTGTTGTTAAGTCATTTTAGTTGTGTCCAACTCTTCATGACTTTTTTTGGGTTTTTCTTGGCAAAGACATTGGAGTGGTTTACAATTTCCTTCTCTAGTTCATTTTACAGACAAGGAAACTGAGGCAAACAGAGTTAAGGGATTTGCCTAGAGATACACAGCTAGTCAGCGTTTGAGGCTACATTTCAGCTCACGAAGATGAGTCTTCCTACTCCAGGCCAGGCACTCTATCTACTACACCATCTAGCTGCACAAATTTTTTTGGTGGGGGAAGTAGACTGTTTTACAATTCTGATTCTTTTAACAGTAATGTAAAAGCAGCACAGTGAGAGTGATGTGAGACAAACAGGAAGTGTTACAAAAGATATATATATATATATATATATGTATATATATATACATATATATATATATACATATATATATATGTATATATATATACATATATATATATATATATATATATATATATATATATGCAAGACAGTCCCTGCCATCAAGGAGTTTATATTGTAAAGGAAAGTTGAAATGAGCAGGGAACAGTACTCCAGTTATAACATGGTAGGGAGATGTCAGAGAAATGGCCTTGCAATTCCACGTAGGTCTAGGAATGTAGAAATAGGAGACCCAGAGGTGGAATCCAAGGTTTCCCTGGAGGCAACCAACCATGACTGCTCAGATTATGAAACATCATACTAAATTCTTCCCAATTCAGATTGGTTACTAGCACTTTTCTCTAAATTCTTGGCCAAATTCATGGGTGAATTAGTTGTCGGCTAGACTTTTTGAATTAGGAAAATGTTCTGGGATTGTTTTCAATCTTCCCAAGTCTTATCAACAGAAGCTGTAAATCTAGTTTCTGGCAATTTTCCTCAATGTCTATGATCACCCACTTCCCTTAAGCTCTGAAGATTTTGGGAAAGTCTGTCCTCACTTTCTCACTTTCATCCATGGTAAGCCTTTAAAAGTACCACTTTTCCTCCCCAGGCAGTATGGTGAGAAGATGGCTGGAATGTGGTGTAAAGACCTGGTTCCAGGCAAGATAAAACAAGAGTTCCCCTATTAGAGCCTGGGGTCCAAGAAGCAAAGCTCAAGCTTGTGGTAGAGGCAAGATGAGGATGATGGCTAGCTTGTAGACAACATGATGAAGATGGATAGAAAATGGACTGCTCATATGATGATAATGAAGTAATGAGACAGCTCAAGTGTTGCACTAGTAAAGGAATTTTAAAAGACTTCAGGGAAGGCCTCAGGTGTTGGGTAAATCATCTATAGGGGATATAACTGAAACACAAATAGCATAGAATGAGAAGGTATAAATGAGATGTAATTTATACTAACAGAAGAAATCACCTATATCAAGGATATTTCTCATTTCTTAAGGATAACCTAATTAACTTATTTTCATATTACCTAATTAACTTTTCATATAGTTATAGGTTTAGTGCCAATTAATGATCAATTTTGATCAAGTCTGTGAGAATATGGGTGCTGAACAGAGTATGGTTCTTGAAAAACAGTAGATCTATTTAGTCAGGGCTCATCTCAATTCTTATTCCAGATTTGCATCGTTAATGGTAACTTTTAGATGTGATTTTAGTCAAATAATAATAGTAATACTTTTAGTAACTAACATTAATGTAGTATTTACTATGTGCCAGTCATTGTGCTAAGTAAGTGCTTTACAATTATTACCTCATTTAATTCTCACCAAAACCCTGGGAGATAAGTGCTAATTCTTATCCCCATTTTACAGATGAGGAAACCGAGGCAAATAGCGATTAAGTAACTAATCTAGGGTCACACAGCTAGTGTCTAAAGTCATATTTTAATTCAGATAAGTCTTCCTGACCCCAGGCTTTGGGCTCTATCTACTGCACTACCTTGCTGCATATTATGAAAGAGAATATACTTTCACAGATCCAGATGGACTTGAGCGTTACCCAGAATTTGTCCATATAGTGAGAAATATCAACTAGTCAGGGCCTACCTCACTTTGTATCTGCTAGCTATTTTAGTTTTAGTTTTGATTGTTTCTTTTAAATCTCAGACCACACACCCAAAAACAGAGAGGCCACAAGTGATGCACAGGCTGACAGTAATGTAAGGTGACTTAGATGCAGCCCCATGAGATGAGAGAATAGAGTATATTCTATTACTCAGAATGACTAAAGGTCTACATTATGTTCCTTGGGCTAGTTCTAGGATTAACAACTTGAGAAGAATTTATACAACTTGGAGATGGTTCACAAGAGCCATAAATGTGATTTAAAGGTTAGGAAAAAGATTTATCAGGGAATGTTATTTAACTGGGAGAAAATAGTAAGATGTGATTCTGCAGGGATCTCGAAGAATCCATATGGGCCCTAGAAGAGCAGAGGAAATAGACCTCGTTCACCTGAAGTGAGGATCACAGAATCTCAGAGGATCTCTAAGGTCATCTGGTTCAGCCCATAGCTGCTTAACAATCCCTTCTTTAATATACCCCTGACAAATAATCACCAAACCTTTCCTGAAAAGGCAAGTGATAAGAAACTCACTACCTTCTGGTCAATCATCCTAGCAAGCATTTATTATATATTTGCCATTAGCCACGCTCTATTCTAAGCACTGAGGATACAAAGACATGCCCCGTCATCAAGGCAATTACTTTTTAATGGAGGAAGACCACATAAAGAGGGAAGCTGGAAGAGATGCGGGGGTAGGGGATATGGTTGCCATGATTTGGAAATACCTGGGAAGTGATTTGGAGGCGAGATAATACAAACACTCACCTATCAAAGTCTAGGTTTCCAGAGGTGGAGTCCAGATGCCAACAGGAGAGGGACAAGGAAGATACCAGAGTACAGGTGACGCAAAAAGAAAACAAATAAAACTTTGGTTTAGAGCTCTGCCTCTGTGAACAGAAAGGAATATGGTAAAAAGAATTAAGTGTGAGGTAAAGTGTTTCATTATGTGTATGAATTCTCAGTGAGGAAAGTCCGTGATGATCAGGCTGCCTCTCAGCCTTACCTTAGCTGTGCTGCCTGGGTTTGGTGGAGGAGGAGGGTAAGCACCCAACATATATGAGGGGGGGGGGCGGGGTTGCTATCACAAGCTCTTAGACCTGCATTCATAAAAGGAAAGACAGCTTTTGAGAGGTTAACAATCATTTAATCAAGCGCATGTGTCAGTCCTTTAACCAGGCCCCTGTATCACTCACCCAGTTCAGGGGATTCAGCACTCCAAACTTCAAAGACTATACAGAGAAGTTAAAAGTCAACAGACATGCTTCCAAAATGTCTGATCGTAATTCAACAGACAACTGTCTGACCATAATTACCAGAGAGGGAAGCACAACGTATGGGTTCTCAAAACGGGGGGGCTCCTTAAAGCAGCTTCCCAGAGTCCTCATCTGACCAAACAAACACTTCCAGTCAGTAAGCCCCAAAGTAAAACCTCACCCTCAGAGTATTTATACTTTTTTAGAGCCAGAGGGCATAACCCTCTGACTCAGCCCCTCAATAGAAAAAACAAAAGGCACTTGGGACCCTCCAACAGAACAACTCCTCTAATCAAGGTTCCCGTAATGGAAAGGTCCATCAGTAGATGTGGAAGAGTCTCCCAAATCATATTATTCAATCAGAGGCACTTTTAGTAAAACAAAAATAGCAAAAGATCCTAATTTGGTTGCCATTACATGGTCACAGTAGCTCTCAAAACCAACCACAGTCTATCACTCCTCTTTATTCTGTCTCATCAGAGTCCATCTCCTCTCCTTGTTAGTCTTGTTCACCCAAATCCCATCAAACTACATGCTCAGATTCTTTCTCCTTGACCCCAAATATCTGAGAACATGGGCTGCCATTTCAGCCGAAGTCATTGTGATGAGAGAAACCTGCCTCTTCTATTTCCTCAGAAGTATCTCTTTTGTGAAGTGGAGAAATCTTGTCTGAAGCCTGCACACTCACTGGCTTCTCACTCCTCAATCTTTGCAGATTTCCATTTTTATCCCAGTAGAGACTCAGTGAACAGAATGCTGGGTCTGGAATCAGGTCAGATCTAAATCTAAATCTCAGATACTTACTGTGTGACCCTGGATAAGTCACTTGACATCACTGTGCCTCAGTTTCCTCAAGTGTAACATGAGGGTGATATTACAGGGTTGTTGTGAGAAATACATGAGATAAACAAGGCTTTTAGCACAATGTCTGGCACGTAGTAGGTGTCAAATAAATGTTTTTTCCTTCCCTCCCCTCTCTTTCAGAATGAAGGTTGTAATAGACTGAGAAATTTCCATCCTGACTAAGAGAACTTTGATTCTCAGATATATTAAAAATACCTTGGAACTCAGGGAACTGACAACTTTGTTTGGCCAGATGAAGACTCTGGGAAGCTGCTTTAAGGAGCCCCCCAGCTTTGAGAACCCATATGTACTTCCCTCTCTGGTAATTATGGTCAGACAGTTGTCCTTGGAAGACAGGGTAACAAAGATCCCAAGGAGCCAATTTTTTATTAGAGATAACAAGAATGTGTATATGGATATATATTTATGTGGATATATTTATATACATCATCACAAACAGAATAAATCTAAAGTAGTTAAATACAAGCTAGCTAGGGAAGGAGGACCTTAGAAATTGCAGGGAATCAAGAAAAGCTTTCATGAAGAAGGTGGTACTTGAGTTGCTGAGGAAGGAGTACAATCCAGGTGTGAGGGATGAAAAGGGGTCCCCCAGAGATGAGAGACCAGAATGTCAAGTGTGAGAAATAGAGTCAGGGTCAGAATGACTGGATCACAGAAGTGACATGGGGGTGAATAGTATATAATGAGGCTAGCGAGAGAGTGGAATCAGTTTGTGAAAGGCTTTTATGACATGATTATGGCATGAATATTTTAATCCCAAACAGAAATGTATCTATTTTATCCTAGGGGGCAAAAGGAAGTCACTGGAATTTATTGCTATGAGAATGGTCATATCTCCATTTAAGGAAAATCACTTTAAAAGTTATGTGAAGGAGGGGAGGCAGATTTGAAGCAAGGATAGCAATTAGGAGATCATTTCAACCATTTTGGTGAGAGGTGATGAGGGTTTCAACTAAGGTAGTAGTTGTATGAGTAGAGAGAAGAGATTAAACTCAAGACATATTGTGGAGATAGAAACAGCAAGATTTGGCAATTGATTATAGTAATGAGGAAGAGAGAGGAGTCAAGGATAATGCTAAGATTAGGAATCTAGGATACCAGAAGAATAGTGACCACATTAAGAGAAATGGGAAAGTTTAGAAGAGGAATAGTTTTGAGGACACATATGAATTCTCTTTTTGGCATGTTAAATTTGAGGTTATTCAGGAAACACTGTTTAAGATGCCCGATAGGCAATTAGTAATACATGAAGACTAGGACTGAGCATATAGATTTATAAATCATCTTCATGAAATTAATTAAACTCATGGCAGCTAGGTTGCTCAGGAAGAAAGAGAATAGACCAACCTCCCACCCCAAAAGAGCCTTGAGAAATACCCATAGTTACAGACCAGCAAAAGAGATTGAGAGGGAGAGGTCTGACATATAGGAAAAGAACCAAGAAAGGGAAGTTTCATTAAAACCAAGAGAGGAAAGGGTATCTAGGAGGAGAAGTTGCTCAGTAATCTCAGATGCAACAGAGAGTCAAGAAAAATGAGGACTGACAAAAAGCCGTTAGCTCTGGCAGTTAAAAGGTCATCAGTAACTTTGGAGATAGTGGTGTCAACTGAATGAAGAGCTGAGTAGCCAAACCTCAAAGGGTTAAAGAGAGAAGTATAACTAAAGAAAATGTTAATTGAAGTCAGCTCCCATCTTTCCCCAAGAAGTCTCTGAAATGCTTCCTTGAAGCACTGAAAATATTTAAGACCCATAGTCAGTAGAGCAATGGACCTGGCACCAGGAGACATGGGTTTGAGTACTGTGTCTTACTTAGTAGCTGTGTAATCATGGAAATCACTTCATCTTTCTTAGCCTCATTTTCCTTATCTGTAGAATGGGAATGATAATAGTACTTTGCAAACTTTACACACCTTAAAACACTATAAATATCATCTGTAGCATTTGACAGAATATAAGAGAGATGGATAGAATGATTGGCTTTTTTGTAATTGAGTGAAATTACTGTGATGCAATTTCATCTTCTGTAGACTTACCCAAAGCATCTGTGGGATAACTACTAGCAAACAGGATGACAGGGATGATGTGTACTTCTTTCTGTTTCTATGTGGTTTTGATTTCTTTCACTAGGTAAAACTTTTGAGAACTTTTCGTTCTGTGTAGTTTGATGTTTAAAGTGTACTGTATGACTACACTAAGAGCATTGTTCTTAAATATTTGGGGGTTTTTATCATTGTCATGACTATTATTACAGGAGCAACATCCACAGTCCATCTCCTTGCCAGCCTGGGGCTAGCGTGGGGCTCCTTCCTTAATCCACAATCACTTTTGGACACATTTTTTTTGTCATAGTAGGTCATTTTGTCATAGTAGCTCTAACAGCAATTACCAAGAAATGTAGTACTAACTCACGTAAATCTTTTCTCCTACAATTTCAACCACTCTCCCTCTTTGTCCACAGTGGAAGACAAAGATTGCCACCTCTAGGGTGACCTCTTTCATGGATATGAAAATGTTAAATCTCTATTTTGCTTTTCCTTCACTAGGCTAAACGATACCAGATCCTTTAGACTTTTCTCATATGTCTTATCCTCCAACTATTTCATCATCTTTGTTTCTATCTTCTGAACTGAGTCCAAGTTCCTCATGTCTCTCAAGCTGTGAAGTCCAGAAATGGACAAAGTACTCTCATAAAGGTATGATAAGTGAAGATTACCTCATCATTTCTGCAAACTGTGTTCCTATTTATGTATCCCAATACACTCACTTTTAAAATAATAGCCCTGCATTGTGAGCTCGTGTTTATCTTGTCATCCACTATGACCATGAGACCTTTTTCAGCTATATTTTTATAGAGTTGGACATAAAAGTTAATTTTTTTAAGAAGATGAGTTCTCTGTGTATTTGTCTGGCACTGATTCCTACTGAATTTGATTCTTTTCATTTATGACCACTACTACAGTCTTACCAAGGGAATTTTGAACTCCTATCTGCTTATGCTCAATCTCAGTCCTATCCCCAGTGGCTTTGAACCCTAAGAGAAACCCTGGAATCCATTTGGATTAGAAGCAGATTTTGCAAGAGTAAATAGTCCTTTGAAGTCCAACTAGTCATTCATATTCATCACTTCAGAATCAAGAAAATAGGGCTCTCTGGAGTGTATTGCCACAGTGGAAATTCACTTGAACTTCAATGGATAGCCAATAGCTGTAGCTCTTAGCTATGAAAACAACAGACCCCTGAGATACCCCTCATGTGGTCATAGCCGGCTTTGAGATGCCTCTCTAATCCCACCCCAGAGAAGACCTGTGTTTGTTTCAGACCCGTTGTGAGAATCCTCATCTTTTTCTCTGGGGTTTTAGGTATAGCAATGCAATTTCATCTAATAATGTATTGAGAAGAATAACTTCTAGACCAGAGGAGTAACCATCCTATTACGCTCTGGCCTTATCAGACTTTTTTTTGTAGTATTGTATTCAGTTCTGGGTACCAAAGTTTAAGAAAGACATTGATTAGTTGGAGGGTACTCAAAAAAGGCCAAACAGTATGCTGGAGGGCCTTGAGTTATATGATGATTAGTTGAAAGAACTGAACACATTTAGTTAGAGAAAGAGAAGATTTCAGGGGAGACCATGATAGTTGACTTCAAGTATTGAAAAGATTGTCCTATGAAAAAAATGATCTGATTTGCTCTTTTAGACTCTAGTTGGCTAAACCAGGAGTAATGGGTAAAAGCTGTGAAAGGAGCAATTTAAACTGGTGTAGAGAAAACTTTCCTAACAATTAATACTGTCCAAATGGGCCACCTCTAGAGATAATGACTTCATCCTCCTTGAAGGTCTGCAAGCAAAGTATGGATGACCAGTTTTTGGTTAGATTATAGTGGAGAGTCTTTTTGTTTAGGACATGGACTGGAATGAAGTTGAGGTTCCTTTCAAATCTGTGATTCTATAATTTTCCATGGTCATAAGATCTATACCCTTAGAAGAAAACTGGACTCTAGAGCTTATCTGGAATTTGATGGGTTCTCAGGGATGTAGGATGTAAAACTTCATCTCAGGGCTCTCAGTTCAGCCTCTCTTCCTCAAGATTTCGTGTTACTTGTAAATTTTCCAAAAGGAAAATCCATATCCTCCTTCCCTCTAACCAGAACACTGTTAGTTCTTACAGCCCACACAGTTGACTAAGCATTTTCCTTTCTGCCTGAAGCCCTGATTATCAAACTTTGAACTGTTTGCAATAGAGCTGAATTCTTTTGTCAACAAAAGAGAGGATTTATTTGAAACTGAGTTCATGCAAAATTCTGTTATACCACAGAAGAGCTCACCCATAGTCTATAATTTTCCCATAAACATTGCAATGTACTTTACCCTTTTTTCAGTGCCTGGCATATAGTAGGCACTTAAGAAATGCTTGTTTATTGATTGATTCATCCTCTTAACTTGTTTATAAAGTTCACTAATAGAAACTTTTATCTCTATTTTATAGAAGTGGAAAGAGAAACTGTAAATTAACGTGGTGGCATAGTGGATAAACAACCAACCTTTTGACTCAGGAAGACCTCATTGGAGTCCTTCCTCTGACTTCTAATAACTGTGTCACCCAGACCTAGTTATTTTGTATCCTGGTAATCTGAGGCAACTTTCTTGGACCACAAATTGCAGAGGAGGTCCCAACCTATATTAGTAGAAGGAGTTCTCTCATCTGGAAATTCTCTAAATTAATGAAATCGCAGGTTTTCATTTTTAATTGCTATATAAATATTACATATTACTATTAGTTGATTTCTACTTCTCTTCTATTTACTTTCTAGTTACAGCATCCTTTGTGATAGTATAACTTGAAAATAGGGTCATAAATAGCCATTCTGGTATATTTGTGGTTACTATCCTACATGAGGCCAGATAGGTCACCACTAGCAAAGAAGGCATTGAAAAGACTGAAGATTTCATTATCAGAGCCATCTAGGTGACTTTTCAGACCCTTCCAACTGGACATGTGACATAGTAGGAAGAGGTTGGAGTTAGGAGAACCTATGTTTAAATCATGCTTCTGTCACCTAACTACCTATGTGACCAAGAGAATAAACACTTCACTTTAACAGGGGGAAAAACAGGGCAAAGGTGCAACACTATGGCTAATTTCCAATCTTTTTTACTCTGAGTCTCTTATCCTATGACATTTTCAATAACATTTTTTCAGAAAAAGAAATCTCCTGATATGGGTGCTAATGATTTTGGGGAGGAGGGTGAGTAGAAGGGAATGAAAACCAGAATTTTGATTTCATTAACTTAGTAAACTTCTATAAGAAATCTCCCTTTACTGATGTAGATCAGTACTTGCTCTGCATCTAGTCTGAGAGTTCTGAAAGATTAAGTTGCTCACTCAGAGACACACAGCCAATATGGGTCCTAGTCTTCCTGACCCTGAGGCTAGCTCTGTAGTGCCCCTATGCCTCTGTGTCTCTCCAAGGAATTCTGTTTATAAAATACTACATCTTGAGCATCTGTGAAGACTGGAAAAGGGAGAGCAAGGAGATGTGTAGGGTTAAACCATTTGACTTTTGGAGACCTAGCTTCCTATTCTTTGATATAGATACAGCTACTCTAGAAAAGTAAAATTCTTATCTGTTTTATCATCTGGCAGGAACACATGATGGTCATTTTAAAAATCTCATAGCATTACTGAACAGATTTCTGTCACAGTCTCTGTGCTCTGGTGATAGTAAAGGAAAGCATCCTTGCTACGCAGGAAAGAGTGTTGTCTCTGGAGTAAAGAACCTGGGCTAAAATCCCATCTCTGATGCTACTTGTGTGGCCTCATACAAGTCACTTGACCACTCTGAGCTCAGTTTTCTCCTCTGTAAAATAAGGGGCTTGGACTATGTGGCCTCTGAGGTCCACTCTAGCTCTAAGCTTATGTACTATGATTTTCTCACCACAGTGGAAGTATTGCTTTTTGTTCGTTTTCATATCACAGAGTATAGATCGTGGAATTTGGATTCAGAAAAATATTAGTTCAAATCCTCACATACTTACTAGGTATGTGAACTTGGGCAAGTTATTTGAACCCTCTGGGCCTCAGTTCCCTCATCTGTAAAATGAGAATAGTAAAAGCACCTGTTTTACAGAATTGTTGTGAGAATCAAATGAGATGTAGAAGCAATTTGCAAGCCTTAGAGTACAATGTAAGTATTACCTTTTCTTTCCCATGTAGTTCTTTGGCTTAAATAATACACAGAGAATGTTTGAGTTTTTCTTTCCACTCCTACCTCCACCTTTGGGTTTTATATCCATAAGGAGCTTGAAGTCCCAGAGATGGTACCTTTCTAGTTAATGGCTGTCACAGTCAAGCATCCAGAGTATCCCTGGCTAAGCTCTCCTCTCTGTTTATTCTAATGTGATGTGCACAATCTGTGGTATATGATTACCATAGCACATGTGCTAGCTATTACTGCTATTACAAATATATACTAAGCCATTAATCACTACACCCGACATGTCCCACCAGCACACTTTGAAACTCTATCTGCTGAAAAGGCATAATTCCGCCCATTAATGTATGCATTTAGAAAGGCAGGCTGGCTGAGCATATCTGAAGTAATTGCATAACAATAAAGGGAATTTTTGATCACCCAGTTGCAAGTGGTTTGAAAGATATAAAGAAATATTTCTCTGAGCTGTTGGTGTAAGGTACCCCCTTGAAGAAGCGCTTCTTTCCAAATTCACCAGCCTCTCTAAGGATGGGCATTCGTTCCTCTAGACTCAAAATGCAGAGCCAGTCACTTGTGTGTGTATTCTAGCCATGAGTCCAATGTTGGTTCTCTGGCTCACTTTGGCTAAGCCAATTCAGCAGAGGCTGGATGATGAATTGAGGAGAGATCACAAGAATGGAAGTTGGGCATTGTGGAAACTGGGCTAGACTCCATTACTCATGGTGACTCCTGCAGCCTCAACCATACATCTTTCCCCACACATGTAAAGGTAGATATGTTTACCTTCGTTCATGATGGTGCAGCTATCTGGATAATCCTACCTTCCCTCTCTCAGTACTCTCATCAGTCTTATTCTAGAATGAAGGACGACAACTACTTCAAGTATTGGTGTGTTTGAAATATTGCTGCCACTAGCATATATTGCAGATCCTTTATATCTAGTGACTGAACCCTTCCACTTCTTTGAATTTAGGCTGATCCTTGCACAACTGATGTCCGGATGCTTCCAGGCATATACTGAGAGCCTCTACAACTTGACAGAGACCTATCAGAGATTATATGCCATTGGCATGGCCTTCAGGAAAGCACATTGTACTCAATCAAGGAAGCAAAAAGCATTTATTAAATATTTATATGCATCAGTCACTGTGCTAAGCACTCAGGATACAAGCAAATGCAAAACTAATCCCAGTCTTCAATGAACATACATTTTAATGCAAGAGATGTCATATATATAAATAGATTTATATAAGATATATACAGACTAAATGTAAAAGCAACCTCAGAGAGGAAGGAATTTGCAATTCTATACCATAATTAGGCATCAGAGTAATATTTAAGTAATTCCCTATAACCTCCATGATCAAATACAGAATCCTTAGTTTGTTGTTTAAAGCCATTCATTATCTTTCCCCCTCGTCCTGACCTTTCCAAACTTCTTACACCTTATACCCTCCTACGTACTCTAAGATCCTTTGGCCTGAGTCTCCTTGCTGTTCCTCATCATTCATGTTCCTGGTGCTCCATCTCAGCTCTGGGAATTTTCATTGACTTTCTTCTATGCTTAGAAATTTTTCCCTCTTCATTTCCACCTCCTGGCTTCCATGGATTCCTTCAAGTTCCAACTATAACCTTTCCTTTCTCCCTTAAAACTAGTGACTCCTCTCTGTTGATTTTTTTTTCTCCAATTTAGCTTGTGTATAGTTTGTTCATACATAGCTATTTGCATGCTGTTCCCCCATTAGATTGTGAGCTTCTTGAGGACAGGGACTGTCTTTTTGTCTTTCTTTGTATCTCCAGCATTTGGCATTGTGCCTGGTATGCAGAAGGTGTCAGTTGTAACTTACAGGCCTGCAGCAAGAATAATACCTAATATTTATATAACACCTTAAGGTCTGCAAAGCACTTTGATCTTCACAACAATCCTGGGAGGTAGATTCTATTATTAACCCCATTTTACAATTAATAAAACTGAGGTTAAAAGAAGTTAAGTGACTTGCCCAGGATCATATAACTAGGACATGTCTGAAACAGAATTTGAATTCAGGTCTCCCCTTCTTCAAGTCTAGCATTCTATCCACTGGATCATGTATCTGCCTTGATAGATAGGTAGATATACACATATATATTTGTGTGTATACACATGTGTGTGTATGTAAAGACAATACTGTAGACTCACCATCAATAGACCATAAGGATCAAGTTGTGTTGTGTGTTTTTTCAATAGTTGGTGATCTACTTCCAAATGAGAAAGAGGACCTTATTTGGAGGTAGGAATAATTGAGCTGAAATTCCACCTTTGATACTTGCTGATTCTAAAACCAGCAGCAAGTCACTTAACCTTTCTAAACCTCAGTTATCTTATATGTAAAATTTGGATAATAGCACATGAAGTATCTTCCTCACTGGGCTATCGTGATGCTTCAATGAGGTAATAAGATGTGCAAAGTGATTCGTAAACTTTAACATGCTATTTACATATCTGTAGTTGTTATTATAGTATGCCATCCACAGTCCCACTCAGGCTCATTTTTGACCCTTGCTAAACATTTGAGAAATAAATGAGACAGTGTTAGGGTGTATTCTGAATCAAAGAAATGGGTTTTGGTTTTTTCCTTCCTTTGTGGAGCAGCCTCATTCAGAGGGGAATTGAAAGCATGACCTTGGCTTCATAACTAGCCTAGATGCAGGGTTGTATCTGCAGGATTACTGAAATAACATGTGGAAAACTCATAGCTCTTGGGAGTGGAGAAAAGGTACTGTGTAAATATAAGGTATTATTAAAAACTGGGAGAAGACCTCACAGAGATGTGGAGCCTTGGTCAGTTCTTGCAAAAACAACTTCCTTTGACAGAAATGTGTGTTGTGGTTTGGGGAAACTGGGAAGGGGAGCCAGCTTCATCACCAGGTAACTGAAGTAGTCTCATGGCAGGAGTTCAAGGGAAGCCAGCACATGACTTCTCACATATAGCTGATCTCTTACCAGCTGCATTCAGCTCTGCTTTCCCATACAGATTTAATAAGGAGAGAGAAGGAGGGAAAAGGGTCTTGACACCTGGTAGTGTATTATTTCCTGTCTTCCTCTTTCCACCCCATACCCCTTAGGAGCAGTTCAGAGGCCATGACCTACACAGACAATTGTTGGTGAATTCTGTTTTGGCACAAGTGCCAAGTACCTCCAGACTACTGTGCTTTTGCTTCCTCATGCCAATCTCTTCAAATAACTCCCTGGCTCTAGCTTAAGCTGGAAGTAGCATAGCTTGCTTGCACACAGAGAAGAAATGGATCTATAATTTAGAGATACCAATTTCAACCCAGCCCATTGGTCCCTATTCTATCTATTATACCCACTCCTGAAGCACTCCTCTCTCCAGAATAGTTTTTAACATCAAACAGAAATTGCTTATGCCAGGTTTCATTTATAGAAATGGCAGGTACATACTGGCAGAATCCTGAAAGTAGGAAAGGTGTGGCATATGACTATCAAACCCTTGATCTTCTTAAGGCATATATTTAATTTCTAGTTCTCCAAACCAAAAAAAATATCAGAAAGGTCCACATATCCTTTGTACTCATAACGAACAGACCATTACAGGGGAGGTGTCTTGGATAATAAAGTCCTAGAAGTTAGAGATCGTGTCTTCAGAAGTTGAAACCTCCATAATTTTATACATGATAAAAATAGAGCACAGAGAGATTTGGTAGTTTGCCCAAAGCCATGTAAGTGAATGAAATATAATATGTAAATATAATAAAACCTTTTGCACATCTTATCATTAACGTTGAACTAGAAGGAGATTCATATAGCAGCAGCTGGTTCAATTCACTTATCTATTTCCCAGGTGAGGAAACCAAAACCCAGAGAGGTGATATGATTTTCCCAAGGTCACACAGATAGTCAGTGGCAAGAACGAGATTTGCAACCAAGTTCTCTTACTCCACAGGTAGTATTGTTTACAAAACGAGACATTGTCTCCTTTTCTTAAAGCATTTTATACATGAGAGCTATCATCATGTTAATAGCCGAGCTCAGATTTGGATCCAGGTCCTCTGGCTCTAGGGGTGATATTCATGCTACTATACTACACCATCTCCTCTTCTTAAAACACTATATTATTGTTATATTATTATTATTAAACACATCTGGGATTTAGACCTAGGTCTGGACTGCAAAGTCAGCACTATTTGGTTTTTTTTATTCTAGAGCATACACTATGGTCTCATTGTTCAGAACCTTATTCTTTTAACGACTTTATAGATGCCATTTGATGAAGTGAAAAATAGTGTGCTGATAGATCTATGTCAACGGTCTAGAGTATGTCATCTCTAATGACTCCTGTACCTTCTTGTGAAGTTTACCAGACCATATCTAGGACAGCTTGTTTAAGTACTGTCAAAAATGGCTTGATTCATCAGTTGACCCGGCACATATAATCTAAGGAGTCAAAAAAAATTCTACCAATAGAAAGAAACATATACTATCATCTCTAGCAGCAAAGCATCCCCAGCTGCCAGACTATCTAAAGAGAACTCTCACCAGATAGAAAATGCAAGACTTTTGGGAACCTGGGTAGATAGTAAACAGGATGTAAAAAATAGCACATATCACCTCTCACTGTCTTCTAAGAATCTAGGTAAAATTAATCAGGTTAACTTATTCAACTCTTCAGAAAGTTTAGGGGGATCATTTATGATTCTTAAAATGTCCTTTGTCATATTTATTAAACAGATATTATCTACCTTTATCACAATTCCTTCAACATCAGAATTATACTTACAAACATTTAAGGGGAGGAGAGAGAAGGAATCAAACTTTATGGAAGATAAGCTTGAATAATGTTTGTACACATATGTGAAATGTCCAAGAAAACAAAGTAAGTTCATCCCTCCCTCCAAAAAGTGGTAGTAGGGAAGATAATAAGCATTTATATGATGCCTACTATGTGCCGGACTCTGTGCTAAGCTCTTTCACAAATACTCTGTCATCTGAACCTCACCACAATCCTTCAAGGTAAGTGCTACCACCAGATGCCTGGTATAAGTATTTTTCTGTAATCACCAAAAAATATAGTCCTTGGCATTTCTGCACAGCTTATCCAAGTAGTCAGTCCCTGTGTTCCAGATGATTCCACAAGAGCTTCTATAGGACTTTAGTTTATTTTTCATGTAAGAGAGGAAGAAAGCTTTTCTAAAATTTTTACTTATCACTACATTGCCATATTCTCTCTCTCTCCCATCTCTCTGTCTTTGTCTCAGTCTCTATCTCTCTGTCTCTCTCTCTCTCTTCCCTTCCTTTCTCCTTTGAATTCCCCAAACCAAATCTGTCAAGTTATTGATGATATATGATACAGCATTAATGTTTTTCTTATTTTTACTTTCTTAGAACTGAGCTGCTAGAGCATTTCTTATTTTGTTTCTGTTTTGTTTTTAGCAAACAATCTTTAGACTAGCTTCATTCCACTTTTTCCTACAGCCCGGAGACCCCAGTCATTTCAAATATAGACTGGTCCTCAAAAGCATTTTACTGCACAGACCCCCTTAATCCAACAAAAAGTTCTAATTCTGAAAATTGACCAAATTCATTAGCAAGAGATGTTTTACAGCTTGGCACAGAGGAGGAAGTAGATGGGATACACCCCTAGAGAGAGGGATACACAAATCCTGTATTCATCATAAGTAAAACTTTCTGGTCCAGGTTAATCCTTAGTGGACCTAAGATAATATTGCTAAGATTGCTCCTAGGAAAGCTGATAATGCTACCCAGCAAACAGAAATACCACCAGTCAGTTTTAAGGAATAAATTCTATGTTATGGAAGGGACTTATTTTGAGGAAGTGATGTGATATTCAATCATTTAATAGGCATTTCTTAAGTATCTATCATGTGGACGGAGCATCAAGCTTGAAGTCAGGAAGACCCGAGTTCCAATCTAGTTTCAGACTCTTTCTTGCTGTATGACCCTGAGCAAGTTACTTTATTCTGTCTACTTCAGTTTCCTCAACTAAAAATGGTGTAATAACATCACCTACCTCACAGGTTCTTTGTTCTGAGGATCAAATTAAACAATATTTGTTAAGTACTTCCTTAGCACAGTGCCCAACATACCGTTAGTTATATATAAATGCTTATTCCATTCCCCTAATTCCTTTTCTTGTAAGGCACTTGAGAATCTATAAAGATAAACAAGACAGAGTCTGTCATTCAAAGAATTAATAATCAAATGAGAAGGGGGAAGAAACTAAGATATAAACTAGAATATAAGCATATAGGAAAGGTATAGAGTGCTTTCAGTCCAAGTGTTTGGGAGATGAAGGATCACTCTCCACAAAGATGGTAAGAAAGGCTTTGTGGAGAAAAGATGGTATTTGAGATGGTTTGGGAGGAGAAGTATAATTTTATCATTCATTATTGATGATTATGTTACCTTGGAGACTTGCATTGGTCCTTTTTCCTATAAGGTTTGGCATCACTTTTTCTTCATTATAATGTTATCCTTCTTATACAGATCCTCTTTAAACTTTTTCTCCATTGAAGCACTCAAAAGCATCAAACATTTCATTTTCCCCATTTTCAGTCCAAGTCATTGGACTTGGAGGCAGGAAGACCTGCCTCTAAATTCTGACTCAGACACTTAGTGGCTATGTGGAACCCCAGACAAGTCCCTTCATCAGTCTAAGCCCCCAGAGGTTCCTTATCTGTAAAACAAGGGGTTTAGATTCAATGGGATTTTCTGGACCTAGGTCTTTGTTCTTATGATTCCCTTCTCAATCTTTTCTTGATTGAATCTTTCTTCTCTAGAGCAATTAATGTCTTTTGCCAAGATTTTTCAAGGGCCACTGAATGGAACCTTCTATCCTGAGACTTACTGATTGGAAGAGTGGTACAGCTCAGGCTACTGACTTATACCAAACTGGCTTCAAGAAATCCTACCATTGCTACGTTCACTGAATTTCATGTTTTCCTGTCTGTAAAATGAGGGAGTTGGACTCATTGAACTGAGGCCTCATCTGGCTCTAATTTTATGACTCTATGATCCTCTGTATTCATGTTCTGTACAACATGGCTTGGTAGTTAAGGAAAACCAGCAACAAAATTCAACCTAACTTGTCATATTCTACATGTTTTCATTTATGGCACCATGTGATATTTTTCAGCAACTTCAAAAATTCACTTGCAGATGTGATTTTAAAAAGTGAATACCCATTCATCTGTCCATATCTTGATTTAAGATACATATATAGAACCAACATCCTAATCTTCTCTTTTAGCATAGGGGTCAGGAAAAGGATTTGACCAGTTCACTGCCCATTGTGACCCTCTTTTCTTGCTCTGTTGCCACTGACTAGTGGCGAGAGGATTCTGTAGGGAAGGGGTTACAACAAAAGAGTATATGGAGAAAGAGAATCATAAGCTCACAGCATAGACATCAGGGGGTCAGCAAACTACTGCCCAAATTTCACCAGTTGCCTGTTTTTGTAAGGTCTGAGAAATAAGAATGTTTTGTGCATTTTAGATACAATAAAATTTTATTTTTAAAATGTAAAAAACGTTCTTAACTGGGGTCAGTATAAAAAGAGGCAAGAGGGTCAAATTTAGCCAGTGGACAATAGTTTGCAGATCTCAACCCTAGAGCTAGCAGGAGCCTTAGAGGTTAGCTAGTCTAAGCTTCGCATTTTATAGATGAGGAAACTGGTCTACAGAAGTTAAGGGATTTATTTAGGGTCATGTAGCCAATAAGTGGCACAGTAAGAATGTGATCTCAGGTTTATTGACTCTAAGTAAGTGATTTGGATCATCATCCAAATGATCAAAAAGAGGCAGGTAGTTGGTACAGTGGATAGAGTGCTGGGCCTGGAGTCAGGAACAATTGAGTTCAGATATAACCACAGGCAGTTACTAGCTGTGTGACCCTAGGGCAAGTAACTTAACATCTCTCTGTCTCAGTTTCTTCATCTGTAGAATGGGGGAGATAATAGCACCTACCTCCCAGGGTTGTGAGGATCAAATGAGTTAATATTTGTAACGTGCTTAACAAAGTTCATGGTGCATAGTAAAAGTAAAAGTCTTCCCTGAAGGCTTATTCATCATGAAACCTTTCTCTAGCAATGGAGCCCATATTAGATCTTTGTGCTGGCATTTCTAATTGATAAAAGTGACAGACACTCCACATAAAACTTGAGTTCAAGTTGACTGCCTTGTGGCTGTCTGCCAGGGACCAACTCTTGCACAAAGGATTGTAAAATTGCCTTTATTTTTTACTGTTCCTTCATGGTAGCTTTAACAGTGAATATTTTTCCAAATATGAATTTAAAAGTTTCCCCTTCAACATACAGACAACATGATACAACAGAAACCATGAGTCAGAATACTTGGATTCATATCCTAGTTCTCGCATATACTGCCTGGGTCACCATGAGCAAGCCTTTCCTCCTCTTACAGAGGAGGAGGTGTATGGCTTCTGAGGTCCCTCCTACCTCCAAATGTATGATCTTATGAAGCCAAAAAGTACAGTTTGTGCATTCTGTGTCTAAAGCTTAGCATTCCTTTGAAGAGTTTTTGTTTCTCTGCTCAACTATCATTTAGTCCCCATTAGAAACTCTTCCACTTAGGCAATCTCAACTCTGTTGGGGTATTGAATTAGATGTCAGAAAACTTGCTATTCCTCTTCCTCTTCTTCTTACTAGATTGTAATAGCTAGTTGGCCTGGTAGATAGAATATTGAATTTGGAATCAAGATAGATCAAAGTTCTAATCTTGCCTCAGACATTTATTAATTGTATGAAAGGCACTAACCTTCTCTCAGCTTCATCTTCCCTATCTGTAAAATGGGGATGATAAAAACCAAATGAGATAATATACATAAAGTGCTTTGCAACCCTGAAAATGCTTAATAAATGCTAGTAGTAGTAGTAGTTCTAGTAGTAGTAGTAGTAGTAGTAGTAGCAGCAGCAGCAGTAGTTGTTCTGGACTTGGGCAGAGACAATTTCCTCACCAGTACTTCAACACTTAAAGGTTCTATAGTTTTATTGGTGTGGGATACCCTGCCAACTCCCACCACTGATGGCAGATCATAACCCCTTTATAATTTTGTACATGGTCTTCAAGAGCTAATATGGCGAAGAAATTGAGCACCCTCTGGCCAAACTGATCATAAGAAGCAGCTTGTTACCATAAAAGTATGATGACTCTGGAGTTGCAAGAATCTAGATTCAAGTGCCACCTTGGTTATTACTTATGTGACCTCCAGCAAGCCATTTAACTTTCCTGGGCCTCAGTTTATTTATCTGCAAATGAGGTCCTTTCCAGTCTTATATTTCTGATCTTGTGAACCTCTGACTTGTAACATAATACTATTCACCATGCTTTCCTTATAAGGAATATATGTAAAATACTTTGGAGCCATAAAGTATTCTGTAAATGTGAGCTGTTAATATTATTGGGTCTCGTCATTAACTGATGCCTTTTATCTGTCAATGAACTTCACTAATTAAGCTTCCAAAGACCCAGCTTTGGTATTAGCTACCAGGCAATGATATTTTCATCCATCTAACCTCACAGAACAAAGACATGAAAAACTTGTAATTAGCTTCAATGGAGGTCATAACCACACAAAGAAAATCCTAGCTCCTCAAAGTTATACACTATCAATACTCTTATTGTTATTGCTGCTGCCATAGAATACCTCAAAATTCTTTGATCTATCAGAAATCACAATTATGCAGTGATGTGATAATGTACTGAACTGCCCTTGGAAAATGCCTTTCTTTTTGATCTTTCTAATTTACAGTAAGCACAGTTAGAACTTCTCTCTCTGGTACAGTGCAACACTGAACATCCTGGTCACATTATTTGCCAAAAATAGAAACATTTTCTAATGAAGTCCTTCTGAGTAAAGTAAAAAAAGAAAATTATTTCAAATTACTCAGGTCAGATTCTGGAAACCAGATACTTTTCCCAGGGTTAAAAAAAAAAAAGTCAAACACTTCTTCCAGGATCATGATTTAACTTTGCTAATTACAATTCATAGATTAATGAAGGGGGGCTAGAGTTCAAGTATGAAGTAGATTTTTCCTGAAGTCAGGAGTACATCTATAAAGTCTAGTTATGCAGATCTTTGAAGAATTATCGCATGGGGAGCAATAAATCACTTTCTAAAAACTAAAAGCAATATTACAAAGCCATTCCATCTCCTCCAGTCTGCAATTACATTATGGGGCTCCAGAGTTTTGGGTAAATAGTTCTTTTTGAAATTTAACGTTGCAATAAATGCCCTAGCAATTGATTTAACATGTACCCTTCAAAATCCATATTTAACTCTTTAGGCATCAACCAAGCCTTCATTCCAGTCATCCCCAGAATTTGGGAGCTGTTTATTTGGTTCTTAGTCACAGAGAATTTAAAGACATCTACCAAAGGAGGGAAATAAACAGTTCTTCCGTTTCTCCTTAATTAATGTGCAGTTAGAAAGGGTGGGAGAAAAAAAATCAGGTCTCTCAGAGTTTTGTGTACTTGCGCAAAAATACAAGCTTGATATCTGGTTAAGAAGGGTATGTTGGGACAGAGGCGAATGGCAAGGAGAATAATAATTCTGATTGACACGAAGAATAAGAGAGTCCTGTGAGCTGGTGGAACAACGGGTGAAGAATTGTCCCCTTTCTGAGGTAGGAACATCTCACCCTGAGGAAAGGTGTGTAGCTAAGGAGTAAGAATTTCAAGCCAGATTAGTAGCTGGTACCTCTTCCCAAGGCTTAAAATGATGCTGTCAGTCTCCTTTCTGTAACAAAGTATTTTTCTATGCTCCAGTAATCATTTTTCAGTGTGTTTGACCCTAAAGGGAAATGATGGCAGACACTTGTGTGCCTATGGAATTAATGCGAACTCTTACTGAAGAAGGAAGATCAAAATTGGCAGCCTCTCCAAGGGACATAAAACTTGGTTTTAGTGACTGAGTACCAGTGTCTGGAAATCCACATCATATTTGAGCAAAATCAGATGAACAAACCCATGTAAATGAAAGAATAACCAAAATTTAATTAGGGGTAACAATTATTCAAGTGGGACATCTTTAAAATCTCCCATGTTTTCTAAAAGAACAAAAATAATACACTTCATTTTCATTTTATAAGTTGTGGTCATGGTGGAACTGGTGGTTTGTTATCATCATACTTTTCTGGCACCTAATGACCTATGATAGAAGTTTCCAAACTTAATTTTTTTCTTTTCTTCTCCAAAAAAATTCTTAGAAAGAAACATAAGCCCTGAATTAATTAAGTTTAAATTGAAAGTGATATATACTAATGAAAAATGTTAAATTCACATATCCTTTCCCACTAAGGAACTCCTCTCTTTGTACTCAATAGATCTTTTACCCCAAGACATACTGACCAAGGCTTTCATATACCTTAGAAAAGAAATTAAATGGAAATTTGGAAGACGTTTTGTGGAATCTGCAGAGGACTTGGAAAGGCCAACAGACAATATAGAAAAAGTTTAGAGCCTCAGCAATGCATAAGATATATGGATACTATTTGTATGCTGTCAACCCAAATTTTACAGCAAGGTACTATAAATACCCCATAAGAGCAAAAGAAAAAATTGAGACTTCTTCTCTGGTACAGAGGGAGGGTTAAAACATTTTATAGATTTTCCAGATCCCATGGAGGGAGCCACACCCTTAGCTACAAAACAAGCATACAGACAGAGACACAATATTATATGATTATATGTTAGGAAGTATTGACCAAAATTCATCTCATCGTAAGGAAATACTGGTATTGATTGTATTCTGTGCCTAAGTTACATTTAACAGTAAATGAACGTCTCCTCATTGAACCATCTCAATCAAGATTTAATTTGAAATTCCCAAGAACTCTGTATTTAAGTAAGCTAATCTAGTAAATGCATCACAATTAACTCAACTGCATATATCAGCATTTTGTGTTTTTGTATGATAGCTCAGACCTATGATTTCATTGATTTAGGTAGCCTTACATAAGGAAACTTCCTAAGATAAAAATTGTGTCTTCACCATCTCATAGCCATTATGTATCAGAAACAGATCTCCCTGATGCCAAGGTTGACTCTCCATGCACTACAAGACATTTCCCATCTAACATACTTAGATATCAGATTAGCTTCAAGCATCCACTGTCATTTCTTTGCCAAGGCAAATTAAGAAAAAGACTTTACAGACAGCAGGAAAATATAATTAATTATAACTTCATTAAAACATATCAGTTATGGTTATAGTAAATGAGGAAGTAATTTTCTATTTTGACCATGGTTCACTGAATATTGGAGGTGGAAGGGACTTTAGAAATCATCTAATCAATTCATCTTCTGGAGGAAAATGAGGTTAATACAAGGGAACTACGTTAGCCACTTTTAGGATTGGGGGGGACAGTTTCTCTTAAAGGATTTCAAGAGTAGTTCTTTAATTTTCTTTCCAAACCTTTTTAAAAAGCAAATTCTCTAATATCTTTTGTGCCTTGTAACACACACAAAATACAGAAGAAATATCAATTGTTTCATATTAGCTCTTCACTAAGTCGTTTGATGTGGTTGTTCATAAGTTTGTGGTCATTTAAAAAGTAGTTGAGTTTTGCTTAAAAAGCAACATGGTGTGAATGATACTATAATTCTAATACTTTCTCATCCAGAACCATTATGATTTCTAGTCAGATGTGGGTGATTTTTGCCATGAGTGTGTGTGTGTGTGTTTGCATCACCTTTCTTAGAAATTGCTAGGCCTTTTCTTGGTTGTCTTGGGTTTCCTCTGAGATGATGCTGCCAAGTTGTAATATTGTATAGGAGATGGCAAACAGCTGAATGGCAATTTTGAGTTGGCCAGGCAGATACTGCAGAAAGACAATTCGTCCTCCACTAAAGTCATTTACCAGTTCCGCATCAATTATTCATCATAATTCTTTAATGTACTTGAATTCAAGAAGACCTGAGTTTCATGTCTGCTTCAGGTCCATACTAGCTTTGTGACCTTAGGCAAGGCATTTGATCTCTGTCTGCCTCAGTTTCCTCATCTGTAAAATAAGGGTGATAATAGCATCTCCCTCCCTTGTGAGGATCAAATGGGCTATTAGTGAAAACACTTTGCAAGATTTCAAGTGCTATATAAACGCCAGCTATCATGAGGATGATGACGATAATGATGATAGAAAGAGAGCCATGGAAGTGACTCTGGACTCCTAGAAACTAGGGCAAGGGAGCACAACTGTGGCAGGACCTAATGAACTCAGTTCTTTGGGCCCATCCGAGCTGGGAATGGAGAGACTTATTACCATAACCACCATAAAGTCAGGAAATGTTTTTGTTTTGGTCACCCCAACCCATGAAATCACGTACTAAATACTCAAAGGGTCACAATCAGTACTAGTGGATGGAGTTCTCATGTCACTTAAGTCAAATATCTTTTGAATAATAAAATATACATACATACTAAATACTGTTGTGTATAATGATCACAAGACACCAAAGGAATGTTTTATATCTTTAAAAAAACTGACAAATAATTTTCAACTTGGTAAGATTTTTTTTCCAACAACTTCAAATGATAAACTAAAATTGAAAATTAGTAGTGCCATATAGGGAAAAAAGGAAGCAAGCATTTATTAAGCATCTACTATGTGCTAAGGACTTTGCAAATATTATTTGATGCCATGTCAAATATTCTGGTGAGCTCTCGTAAGGGTTGGGGTAATTTTTCTTGAGTAAAGGAACTGAAAGAAACATAATGTGGTGGCAGCATTATCTAGCAGGGTCTTTTCACTAGGAATTCATAGCAAGTTGGATTAGATGATTTCCAAGGACTTTTCAGCTCTAAATTTATGATTCATGAATTAGATCTTCCACATTAGTCATCAACTCCTTTTCTATTTCCTATGGAGGAGTAAGGATTGGAGACTTTGGTGACATCTGTCAACCATACAGCCCTCCTCCCAGGGATGCTCTCAGGAGCCACCAGTAAGTGAGGGAGAGGGAGTCAGGCAATGGAAGTAGATCAGGTCTGACTTTTAAAGCTATGGATATTCTTTAAGCTACTTGGGGGACTTTTATATGAAGCATGAAGCTCTAAACATAGAACATGGTTTTAAAAACACCATTCAAGTTGATATAGTACAAAGAGCACCAAATTTGGAGCCAAAAGATCTGTGTTCATATTCCATTTTCTGAATGAACTAGGTTTAGTCATTTTATTTCCCAAGAGCTTACTTTCCTCCACTGAAAAATGAGAATATTCAACAAGATTGATTTACAAAGGCCCTTGTAACTCTCAGTCTCATGGCACATACATACTCCCATAGCTATATACGTAGCCATCACCATCAGTGAAATACATTCCATATCCAAAAGACAATGAATGATAAAAGCAGATGTATGTTTTCATTTATTATGCAAGCAAACAACATACCATTGGCATACAAATGGAGAAAATACTCAAGTACATAATCAGCAATGTACTTTTTTTTTTTGCTTCCTTTTGTCACTCCTGAGAAGGCATTTGATGGGTTTCCATATTTTACTGTTGGTTTTGTTTCATTTTGTCTTGTTTTGGGGAGGGAAAGGGAGTTTGTAAGTGATAAAGATAATTTGAAGCCAAGTTGAAATGCTTATGTTTTATCAACTCCCAATGACTTTGGGGGATGAATGGCATGGGTAGAAAGGGATAGAATTTGATCTGACACAGAGGGTTTCTAACTGTGATCTGAATGAAGAGAATTTTGATTTTGTCATAATGAAATCTATATGACTATTGAGATCATAGATTTGGAGCTGAAAATTAATTTTGGAGGTCACATAGTTCAAACATCATTTTACAAATAAAGAAACTGAGGCCCAGAAAGGGCAAATAATTTGTCCAAGTTCCCACAGGTAATAGAAAGCACAGCCACAATTCAAACTCAAATCTTCTGCATCTAAACCCTACTCTCTTTCCTGTGTTTCTCATTGCCTTTTAATTTCTCACACACAAGGGGGAAAAACACTGTCATGTGGTCATAATGCTAAATATAATAAAAATAAGAAAAATGAGCTGAGAAATGGTTTTAGATATGTTCTCTTAAAACTCAACTGTGGAAACAGACCTGTTTCTCAGTAATTTAATAAAACAAAGTGATTAGCCCTCACTTCCTATTCACAATTCCACATGGCTCCTCCTTGCCAGGTCCTTCCCAAACTCTGCGCACACAAGGGAGAAGTACACTGACTTTGCCAATTTTCATGGCAAAATGGATTTGCTTTTTCTATACGTTTAAAAGATTGGTATTTGATCATAGTATTTGAGGGAGTGAAAAGGAAATCATCCCGTGAACTACCTTGTATGGAGTGCTTATTTGACATGATCTGTGTTCACAGTCAAGATGTCTTTCCAAAAGGCCAGCTTCTCAAGCAGCAGGAGGAGCATGTCCTCCTATGTATTTTGTTGTTTTTTTTTAATCCAAAATCATATGTTCATTCCATTACTGTTTGTGTCCTAGAACATTTTCTGAAAATTAAAAAAAAAAGTTAAATGAAGGTACTCTCCCTTTTTAGGCAAGCTAGTATGTATTCAACTCAAGGGCTCAACACATCACCATAATTCCTTTATTAAAGTCTCATTGGAACCATTTAGTCTTGCCTTTATATCTCAACTATTTTGGTTCTCTGTGGAATGCTGAACACTGGACATATAGAATAATAGAAAGGAAAGGGACTAAAAACCAGAAGAAACTGTTTAGAGAAGCCATGGCCTAAGAAAAGGGTTGTCTCAATCTTAGTTTGAAAAAAAGGAAAAGGGAAAAATTCCCTTTCCCCATGGTTATTGGTTAACCATGCCCATTTTAGTCTAACAGTTCATAGTTCTCTTTAAGTTTCTTTTGTGACTCCTCAGGGACAACGCTAGTTGTATTCCAATGCCATGACTTCATATTTGCAGTCATTTGATTTCACCTGTGAGGCTGAGAGCCCTTGGGGAGAAGGCCAAGCAGAGGAGAGGAAATTCAGCCAAATTTCCTTCGATCCTTAAAGTAGACACCATCCAGATCTAAAAGACAGAAACTCCACTCCCTGACCTAATAAGCTCTACTGGCATTGCCTCAGTGGAGACTTTAGAAGTGAATTTTGGGAAGCCTTAAGTTCCAACTTATTTTAAAAAACATGGATTTTTTTTTTACCCTTCGCATCTCTCTCTGTCTCTGTCTCTGTCTCTCTCTGTCTCTCTTTCTGTCTCTGTCTCTCTCTCTCTGTCTCTCTCTCTCTCTCTGTCTCTCTCTCTCTGTCTCTCTCTCTCTGTCTCTCTCTCTCTCTCTCTGTCTCTCTCTCTGTCTCTCTCTCTCTCTCTCTCTCTCTCTCTCTCTCTCTCTCTCTCTCTCTCTCATAAGCATTCTTCCTTTCTCTCCCCTCTGATCCTCTTTATCAAATAAATCATGGTTAGCTGGCAGAACAAAAAAAAAAAGATGAATGGGAGGACAGGGACTCGAGGTCCCAACAAATGAATTAGTAAGAAATTTAGATAAAGTCTTTCATGTTTTGACTTAAAGAATAAGATGTTCCACTGCTGAGGAGGAAGTTGTAAGAAAGCCTTCAGTTTAATTACCCGTCAAGAGCAAAGAAATTACTGCTGGACTATTGAGGAGTTCATACATTGGGTTTCACGTGGTTTCCTGTTAACTCTTTTCAAGTGGAGAGACCAGATGCTGCCACTTTTAGCTAGTTAGACTAGAGTCCTCCAGGGTTTCATAATTCTGCAGTAATCATCCTATCTCTTGCAAAAGCTGCATTAGCATGAAAGGTTGACAGCATTATTCAATAAAACATGGGTCATTTTATCTTCTTTTGTGTGCAATCCAAGTTTCAACAATAACTAATAACCATCTGCAACTATAACTGTAGTAGCAGAATCGCTGAATGCACACTTCTGACTGGTTTATGACTCCAGCTTCTCATCGTGGGCATTCTTGCCCCCATTCTTTGATGACTTGGAAGCAGTCAGCACAATTTCGCATGACATCAAGGTTACTTTGAAGTACCACTTGTCAGAACTTGCCATGGTTCTTGTTTCTCCATTGGCATAAAGGGGTTGGTAGGGAATCTCCATTCTAACCATTGTTTCCTCAAAGAATGGAGGACTGAGTGATGGAGGGCAGAATTTGTTTATCTCTTTCCCCCATGCACTCCTGAAATTACTCTTACCTACTTGTGAGATTGAACCCCATTCACAGAGGGTCTCAAAAGTCTACTTAAGGCAAAACCAGGCCTTCACAAGTTTCTTTTGCCATGAACTAACTGCTTCAGAGGGGTATAATGTACTCTACTATGGAAAAATAATAGATCAAAGAATATAATAAGATGTCACAGTGAACAGTCAAGGATGAATGAGAGATTGGAATGAGGTGCTGTATAGTCTAGCTTTGATTCTTCTCTAAGCGAATGATATATCTATTTGGAATATGGAAAACTTGAGGGAATCACCCCAAGTTTAAACAAGTTCATACAGCACAGCAATTTAATATACAATATTGTGTGCATTTATCAAGCATCCACTGTGTTTATGCTGAGCATGAGTAGGATACAACACAGTAAAAAGAAGTGCAAATAAGAATTACAGTAAAATATACTGTCAAATAAATCTCTAATCAAAAAAGAAGATGGACTAGTCATATGGTGAGTGATATGAACAGTCCCTGTATAGCATTGTTATTCTCACAACAACAAAAAAGAGGGAGGAAAGCCCTAACACTTGGGATAGAGTCTCTGTGGACAGGCTCTGGGAGAAAATAGACAGAAGTTGTGCAAGATAGATGGGCTGTGATATGCACTACTGAAAGAATCATCTTCATCCCTAAAATCACAGGTACATTTATGTATTTGAGTATATGGAATTTACTATGTTAGCAAATAAAATAGGTCCTGATCTTAGGAAAATTACATTATACTCTTATGACCTTCACTCACTTCATAGTTTCATTTCTCACTTTTTCACCTTGGAGGTAATAACTTGCATAGTTACTGAAAAGAACAGAACAGAAGAGTCATAAAATCTGAACTCATCAGAGACTTATGTTCTGAGGCATGCTAAAAATGTTAAATAAGTAGACAAAGACCACTTTTTAAATCATCATTTTATGTATGTGTTTGTTTTTATCCTTTTTTCTTCTTTAGTAGATAATATAAACTCTGTGGATTGCTATAACCAAAATTTGGTCCATGGATTTGGTGATAACATTAATAAAGTTGATAATATGAGCATGAACCTTTTAGTTAGGATTCGGTTTTGGGATCCAAAAATCTCTCTCAGCATTTCAGCCAAGATGGCAGAGTAGAAGGATGGACCTGTAGAAACTCTCCTCCCATAGCCCATAAAATAGCTATTTTTAAAAATGACTCTAAACAAATTCCAGAGCATCAGAAGCCACAAATTGACAGAGTGAAAGAGTATTCCAGCCCAAGACAGCCTGGAAGACTGACAGGAAAGGTCTATTACACCAGAATTCAGCTACAGTTCCCAGATTACTCAACCCACAAACACCAAAGACAGCTTCAAAGGTCAGTGAGAAAGCTCTTTTACCTGGGTGAGAATGAAGCAGGGTCCTGCCCTAGCCCCAGTGCCAGGAAGTGCAGCATCCATTTTTGGAGCCCTCAGCCTAAAGACTCTGGGGGAATTGAGTGCTGATCTGGATCTCAGTCCTGAATGGCAGCCCAGGGGTGAGGAGGAGCAATGGCTGGTGGAGTTGGTGGAGGTTTTGGAGAGGGAATTCTACTCACAGATCCTGGGAAGAGAAGCTTGTGGTTGCTCCCAGACCAGAGTGTAGACCAGGAGAGGAGTAAACTCCTCTCCCTTAATTGTGCCACCTTGGAGAAACTGAGAACTTACAGGTCCCTAGAGTATACCCTCCTCTTGACAAAGGACTCAAAAGTCAAGTAACTGGCTGGGAAAATGCCCCCAAAAGAGAAAAAGAATGAGACTATAGAAGGTTACTTTCTTGGTGAACAAGTATTTTCTTTCATCCTTTTGGATGAGGAAGAACAAAGCATACCATCAGAGGAAGACCTAAAAGTCAAGGGTTCTGCATCCAAACCTCCAAAATAAATATGCAATGGTCTCAGGCCATAGAAGAACTCAAAAAGGGTTTTAGAATCAAGTAAGACAGGTGGAGAAAAAATTGGAAAGAGAAATGAGAATGATATGAGAAAATCATGAAAAGCGAGTCAACAGCTTACTGAAGGAGACCCTCCAAAAAATGCTGAAGAAAATGTTTCCTTTCCTTTGGATTTGAAATAGTTGATCTCTTTATTGGTCTCTTATGAACATCAAGGTCAAAGTACATCTATTGTCCACACAAATTTAACTACTGGTTTTCAAGTGGAGAAGTCAAGAAGTTATAGTCATAGTAAATTTAGACAAGGGCCTAGTTTCAGTTTGCCTGTAAATTCAGATGACAGAATAAATATGTGTCCTGTGGTTAATGCAAACACGTGTAAAGTTAAGGAGTCATTGGTAGAAAGACAGTGAAGACTAAATTAATTTATATTTAGTTGTGAGTATATAAGATGCTATTTTTGCAGATGGCAAGCTCATTTTTGGCACAAGGTGCCATTTTCTTCTGATATTTCTCAAAACTCATGCTATTACTAGAATAGTATTATTATCCCTTTGAGACAAAGGAACACCTGGCATATATAAACAATGCATAGCTTCAACAGTGGTCTCTAGGATTCCTTCTTTTCTATCCCTGTGTTCCATTATAATACTACTCAAGGCACTCTTTTCTGGAGTTAGTCTCATTCATGAAGTTTCATGAAGTCATGTATTTGCTGATTTTGGGTGGGGGAGGGAAGTGGGGAAGAAATAGAGTTCTGAAATTTGCTGTCTTTTCATTGTAGTTAGCATGATGATGAACCTCTCCAGAAATGACAAATCATCAGTTTTGCAGAAGTATGGACAAAAATCTTTTTACATAGTTATTTTGTTTGAGAGCTAATGATGGGAGTCAGGAGGAGAATGGAGAGGAGAAGAGAAATGAAAGATTTACTGGTTTTCAAAATATTTTTTTGAATCTTTATGTTTCTATCCCCTGATATCTTGATTAGCATAGTTTGGGAATGTTCATTTTCCCTCCCTTCCCACCTCTCCATGATGGCAAGCAATCTGATATAGGCTATACATGTGTAGTCATATGGAATATGTATTTCTACATTAGTCATGTTGTGAAAGAAGAATTTGAACAGAGGGGAAAAAACCATAAGAAGGGAAAAAAAAGAAAATATTTGCTTCAATCTGCATTCAGACTCCATAGTTCTTTCTCTGGGAATGGATAGCATTTTCCGTCATGAGTCTGTTGAAATTGTCTCAGATCATTGTATTGCTGAGAAGAGCTAAGTCTATCCAAGTTAATCATTGCACAGTGTTGCTATTACTATATGCAATGTTCTCCTGGTTCTGCTTACTTCACTCAGCATCACTTCATGTAAGTCTTTCCAGGCTTTTCTGAAATCCACCTGCTCATCATTTCTTATAGCATAATAGCATTTCATTACATTCATGTACCACAATTTGTTCAGTCATTCCCCAACTGATGGACATCCCCTCAGTTTCCAATTTCTTGCCACCTCAGAAAGAGTTGCTATAAGTATTTTTGTACACGTGGGTCCTTTTCCCTTTTTTATGATCTCTTTGGGATATAGACCTAGTAATGACATTGCTGGATCAAAAGGTATACACAGGTTTTTTTTTAATTATTTTATTTGTTTTCAGTGTTCTACAATCACTTCCATATATTTAGATTTTCCCCTCCCTCCCCCTCCTCTCTCCCTACCTTCCCATTCCCTCCCTGAGACAGCATACAATTTTATATAGGTTCTACACATACATTCCTATTAAATACATTTTCACTTTAGTCATGTGGCATAGAAGAATTAAAATGAATAGGAGAAATCATAAAACAAAACATAATACAAAAGAAAATGATCTGCTTCATTCTGCCATCTAGTTCCATAGTTCTTTCTCTGGATGTGGAAGGGATTTTGCCTCAAGAAACTGTTGGGAATTTTTTAAGTCCTTGCATTGCAATGAAGTACTAAGCCTACCATAAAAATTCCTCACACACTGTGGTTGTTGCTGTGTACAAAGTTCTCCTAGTTCCACTCCTTTCACTCAGCATCAGTTCATATAAGTATTTCCAGACCTCTCTGAAGTCTTCCTGTTCATCATTTCTTACAGCACAATAGTATTCCAATACATTCTTATGCCACAGTTTATTCAGCCATTCTCCATTTGATGGGCATTCCTTTGATTTCCAGTTTTTGACCACCACAAAGAGAGCTGTGTATACACAGTTTTATAGCCCTTTGGGCATAGTTCCAATGGTTAGATCAGTTCACAACTCCATCAATAATGCATTAGTGTTCCAATTATCCCACATCTCCAACAATTATCATTTTCATTTTTTGTCATGTTAGTCAATCTGATAGCTGTGATGTGGTACCTTAGAGTTGTTTTAATTTGCATTTCTCTCATCAATACTGATTTAGAACATTTTTATATGACTACAGATAGTTTTAATTTCTTCATTTGAAATGTTCATAAATGTTCATCAACATTTAGAGTCTATTAGCCATTAAAAATAGCTATTAAATTTTGTTTCATTATAATGCTATATAGATAGATAGATGTAAATTCTAATTCACAAAATATTTCATAGTTAAATAATGCAATTAGGTCTCACCATGACAGAGAGCTAGAATATTAGACTAGGAGTTAGGAAGAAATCAGTTCAAATTCTGTCTCAGATACTTTTTAACTATGTGACTCCTAGAAGTCATTTAACTCCTCATATTGCTCAAATAGGGATAGTGGCACCTACCTCTTAGGGTTTGTATGAAGATCAAGTGAAATAGCATGTTAAAGTGTTTTGTTTACCATTTTATTGTAACTCAAGCATGGTATGACTTAAAACTAGGAGGGACGGATGTGATAACATCTGCACTTACCTTGAGAAATGGTGGTACTGGAATAGATTGGGAGGCTGTGTGATTTACAGTTATTTTATTGGTATAGGGAACTCCATGGGGAAATCCCCTTCACTGATATAAGTAAGTAACTCCTCTTCTGTTTATGGTCTTGGAGAGCATATTATTAGAGCATATGAAAGGTTAAGTGTATCACCCATGGTGATACCAGTATCTGTCAAAGACAAGATTTGAATCTATTTCTTCTCAACTATAAAGCCAGTCCTTTATCCACTCTATCATACTGCCTATTAGAATGAATTTTCTTGACAATTTGCAAACCAAATTAATTCTGTCAGTGGTTCTTTATTTTCTTGGCGTAAACGATAGTCATTAAACAGTGGAAAGCACCTGTATGTGTTAATCCTTTAGGGAGGATCTTTTTCCATTTATAAATTGAGTTGCATGTCAAAAAAATGAGTCACTATTAGCAGCAACTTGGAGTAATTTTAATACTTTGAATTCTGCCAGATGCATATTCCAGCCCTAATACACCATCCTGAAACCCTATTCCCAGGGTCATGGGGTGGGAGGTGGGGGCAAATATCCCTGAAAGGAAATTGCTATATCCTTAAGAATGTCCAAGAAAAGAATCAAGTGCTACCTTGGTCAGCTACCAAGGTTTTCATAACAGCTGCAGTCCCTAACCTTTGGTATTCTGCAGCAGCCTTTTTGTTCCTAAACTAAATCACTCCTGGGTCTTCAATCAGCCTTGGCTTCACTTATCTAAGCCTGTTTGAGGCAAACCAAAGTCAGCTGTTATTCTTTGTCTATTCCTGGAATGTGGAAAGCTAGGAATTAAATATTGCACTTGACATATACAACAGCTTCTCATATTTCCATCCTATAATACGCTAGTGAGGATGATAGTGCCATGGTATCTTAGTTGAGTAAATACCACTGTCTTATTGTGGGACTAGTATATGACCTTTCATAGCTACTAAATTCCTGGGGGAATTCCATTCCAGAACTCTATGTTCACCAAATGTTCTAAAAGAATAGATCATTTTAAATCAACTCTAAATGTGGGAATGTAGTTACCCTTGACAAGGTCTATTTTATTGTATTCTGAAACTGTCTTGTTGGAAGTGACCATTCATAGGCCTAGCATTGTGAAATGCTAATCAGCACAGAAGTTTTAACTTGCTTGATTCCCCAAACATGAGTCCATTTACCTGTTCTTAGGCAACATGGTGGCCTTCCACTCCCAGACAGTCAATATAATAATGCCAGACTTAAACACATTAAGTTCATTAGCTCAGAACTTCCAATCTCAAGTACACTAGTCACAGCCTCTCCACAGTAATAGGGATTAAAAGCATGTACTACCACACCCAGGGCAATGTTAGACTAGAACTTTTAGCTCTAGGCTCTTCTGTTTTCTCCAGTCATTGGCTGAGTCTTGTCACTACCTTCATAATCCCTCTCAAATATGTCCCCTTCTTTCTATTTCTTTCTTTCTTCACCATCCTAACTCAAACCCTCAACACTCCTTACCTAGACTATTGTAACAACCACTTAATTGGTCTATTTGCCTTTATTCTCTCATTTCTCTAATCTGTCACTCATATAGCTGCCAAGGTTATATTCCTAAGGCACTGGCATAATTACATCAATCCCCTCCTTAAAAAGCTATAGTGGATTTCTATTACTTATAGTATCAAATATAAACACTGTTGAAAATACAAAGCCCCTCAGCATATAGCACCCAGTTACCTTTCTAGACCTTTTCATTCCATTTCATATACTCTACAGGTTATCTCCCCTATGTTAGAATGTCAGTTTTTTGAAAGCCACAACTGTGTTGTATTTTTTTCTCCATCTATTAACATGGTGACTAGAACATAATACTGTAAGTACTTCATAAGTGCATGGTAAAGATAATTTTTTTCACTGTTGATTAGAGAAATGCAAATTAAAACCATTCTGAGCTACCACATCACACCTATCAGATTGAACAATGTGACAAAACAGGAAAATGATAAATGTTGGAGAAGATATGGGGAAATTGGAACACTGATACAGTTGTGAACTGATCCAACTATTCTGGAGGCAATTTAGAACTGCACCCAAAGGGCTATAAAACTGTGCATACCATTTGATCTAGCAATACCACTAGATCTGCATCCCAAAGAGATCATTAAAAAAGAGAAAAGGAGCTACATGTGAGAAAAGGTTTATAGCAGTTCTTTTTGTGGCAGCAAAGAATTGGAAATTGAGAGGATACCCATCAACTGCGGAATGACTGAACAAGTCATGGTATATGAATGTAATGGAATACTATTGTTCCATTAGAAATGATAAACAGGCAGATTTCAGAAAAACCTGGAAAGACTTGAATGAACTGATCCTGAGTGAAGTGAGCAGAACCAGAAGAACACTGTATACCAACAGCAACATTGTGCAATGATTAACTTTGATTGACTTAGCTCTTCTCAGCAATGCAATGATCCAAGACAATTCTGAAAGACTCAGGATGGAAAAGCTATCCACATCCAGAGAAAGAACTGTGGACTCTGAATGCAGATCAAAGCATACTATTTTCTCTTTTTTTCTTTCTCATGGTTTTTCTTTTTTGTTCTGATTCTTCTTTCACAACATGACTCTTGTGGAAATATGTTTAATATAATTACACAGATTGCATACTGTTTGGGAGAGGACAAAGAGGAGGGAGGGGGAAAATTAGAACTTGAAATCTTATAAAAGTGAATGTTGAGAACTAAAAATACATAAATTGAGCTTTAAAAAAGATGATTGATTTTTATCTACCAAATTGATTTGAAGCACATGTATTAGTTATAATTTTAAAGCTTTTTAAGTCCATTTTTTGCCTATTTGATAACAAGAGATAAAAGTGTCAAGAGTCAATTAAATCCACCAAGACTCTGTGGTGCTTATCATCATCTCTTATTCAACAAACTTAAGTACCCTGTCCTAAAAAGACTTAATTCTTCTCTTGGAAATTGTAAATCTTTTGCATTTCTTTTTTATACCATCTTTCTATGGAGATGTACTCATTTTTACTGGGAAGAGAAAACAAGTCAATTCAACAACCAATATTTATTCAGCACCTACTACGTACAACACAATGTAATTGGTGCTGGGATAAAAAGACAATGGAATGATCTCTTCCTTTGAGGACACTTATAAGCTTTTAAAAACTTTTAAGTAATGTGACTTCTTCTGTTTCTCAACTATCACTTCACCAAAAATTCCACAGAATCTTAAAGTGGAAGGTTTTCAGAAGTCTTCTAGTCCAAGTTTTATGTCCCTTCACATTCCATCTAAACTTACCACTGAACTTGTAAAATCACCCCTCCTTTTTTTGGCTAGAACGGACCTTACAGATATCTAGTTCAACCTCCTCATTTTGCAAATGAGGAAACCAAAGCCAGAAATATTAAATGATTTGCCCAGGGTCACCTATTTTGTGGCATTTGAAACTAGAGCCCATGTCTCTACATTCTTGGATATTTACATTTTTAAAATCAATTATTTGCTTATTTAAAAGCTTGGAAAATCAGATGTTATTCATAATAAAATTTCTGGAGAAATAAAAGATTAATATTTACACAAAATTGTATTTTTTCTCCTTTTCCAACACAGGTCCATAGTTAATTCTCATAAGAAAATTATAGTCTGTGATTAAATTATAGAGGAACTGGGTGCTCAGCAGACTATATTGAGCAGACTATATTTTACTGTGCAAAACTAAAGTATTTTCTAACTTATTACATTGATCATAAAGCATATGCAATTTATTTTGCTCTTTTGTAGTGGTCATATAATATTGCCTTTTCTTAAAATTTTCCTTTGACTTCCTTTAACTTCAATTCCAATTCTAAAGCAACTGTTTGCACTCTGTAGTGATTCTGAGCAAATACCCGTAATATAGCTAGATTATACTTCAGTGGAAATGTTGTATTGTTTCTCAGGTTGGCTGTATCAGTCACCATATTACTCAATATTATTAATATTCTCAGACATGACTGTGTTGTTCACTATATACTATGAATATGAATTCATTTGGCAAACCTTTCTCAGTTGGTGTTTGTTTACTGTCTTATCAGGTTTATATCCCTAAGATCAGCCTCAACAAGCTTATTCCCAAAGTCATCAACTCTATACTCTTCATGAGGCTGATTATCTAATGTAGAAGTTTATCGGTCCTTCCCTTCACCATCTTTCTTTCTGCTACCTCAGAAGTCTTCTAGTCTAGCCCTTTCATCTTGCAGAATAGAAAACTCAGGCCCAAAGATGTTGTGATTTTCACCAGGTTATCTAGGCAGAGAAAGAAACACTCTGAATCCATAACACCTTACTATATAACCAAAGTTGGTTTTTCCCCTCTTTTAATCAAGATATAGGCAACTAGAGATGTAGCATGTGACATTGTTGTCAGATGAAGTTATATGGTCAGTTAACTTTGCTTATTTGTTTTTCTCTGGTATGAGGGAGGATTTAGTCAGGACACAAGAGAAATATCTATAGTATAAAAAATCAATAATCCCCTATCAAAAAAAATAATGCATTAAAAATAACTATTCTGGTTGTCTTCCTCTGAATGTTCTCAAGCTTACTGAGGCCCTTCCTAAATGGTAACCACTAGAATTGAACACAGTACATTACATGGGCTCTGACCAGTGTAGAATATAGCAAGATTATAAATTCATTACTCCTGGAATCTCTGCCTCTCTTAATGCAGCCCAATAACAAATTAACTTTTGTTGACTGCCACAGATTTCCCTCAAGCTGAGCTTGTGATCCATCAAAATCCTCATATTTTTTTTTAGACACATTGCTATCTAACTATGCCTCTTATGTCTTATACTGGTGAAGTTGATTTTTTGAACCCAAGTGTAAGAAGAGAGACATAAGGATCGTATAAAGCAATAATGTAGTTGTAACAGGATTAAATTGGTAGAGGTAGAAGTGTTATGTAAACCATAATTCAGAAGAAAGATCATCATTAGCATCATTGTAACTATGATTAACAAAGCAAATATTTGTTTAGCTCCTACTATATAGTTATTTATATAGCACTTTTAAGGTTTGCAAAATACCTATTATCTCATTTTATCTTCCCAGAAACTTTGAAGAGGTAGAGAGGTACCATTTTATCCTCTATTTTCCGGAAGAGGGAACTGAGACAGGAAGGTTAAATGACAATGTGTATCTGAGCTCTGATTTGAATTCTGCACTTCCTAGCCCCAGTGCCAATGCTTTAACCACTTGTTACCTAGATGTCTATGTATCTAAAACTATATGCTATCTACTATTGATATAAAACATAGTTCCTGCCTTCAAGAAGGATATGGTATACGTCCAAGGCAATATTCACAGCACCCAGGGTGACTATGAATATGCTGGCTTAGTTCTGAATCCCAAGGTATAACAGACTCTCTACATAGAAGGCAGAAGAAAATCATTTATTCAGACACCAGAAATCAAAATCCCAGCACCAGAAAGCCAAATCCGTCATAGTAACCAAGAAGTCTATACACAATAACAATGCAGAGCACAAAGCCTCTCCTCATCCCCACCCCCTTGCTGGGGCCTTCCCACAAACAAATACTCACAAAACTAGCTATGCCTGCCATGTCCTCTCTCCTCACCCCACCCAAACAACCCTCACCAGTTTCTTCACAGTTCTGCTCCACCCTTCCTGTTCTACCCATTCAGCAAGCTTCTCTTACCACTTGAGTCTTAGGCTTCCATTTAAGCAGGTCACATGGGCCCATTAATGAGTGGGAAAGATCTTCCCATTTACATTACCATTATATATGATTATTAGATAACTAAGGACCGTAAAATCTATGGTGGAAGAGTTAAAAAGGAGGTAATTCACATAGCACAGAGGAAGGCAGAACACAGATCTCCAGAGGCAAAGTCCAACCCTCTTCCTTTTGCAGAACCCTATATAAATTACAAACTAATAGGTCCCTGCCTAAACTCCATTTAACGGCTCTTTTAGGGACCCTCCTAGCTTCAGAGTGATTATCAATAGTAACTTTCTCTTTCCCTCCCAGCTTGATTTACTTGTTTTTTCTTTTGCTTATTAAAAGGGCCATTCCCTGGTTACTTCTTAAAAAGACTTATTCACAGAATGGGAATTACCTCACTCTAAGTGAGTACCTGAATAGCCCAAGATCTGCCAATGCATCCTGGGCCTTCTGTAGTCATCCTGATGAATGCACTGGATGAGGGTCACTGGATCCAGATGGCTCAGGAGGGGAAAGTGAGGCTGGTGACCTTGTACACCCCTCTCTCACTCAAAACAAAGTCAAGTGCAAGTCATGGTATCATTTCTCTGATGTCATGGTCTTCTTCGAAAACAGATAAATACAGACAGACAGACATTGTTATAGTTATAAATTGGATACAGTTTTATCTCAGGAGCCTTAGCTCGACTGGTACAATTTGACACAGAATAACTGGTTTTTGTTTCTACATTCAGACTTGGTGGAACATTTATCATTTGGGATTTTTGTTCTCTTTTCTCTTAAGTCATACCTTATCTTCCCAAATTTTAATGGTATAAAACTGTGTCTTTTACTGACCTTTATTATCCATTACCTTTCCAATAAAATCATCCTTCAATTTTACAACTTGCAATGAACACAAATGACTTGTGTATTTTTTATTTTTTAATTTTTTTTGTCTGCTTTGGTGCATGACGTTTTGCTTATTTGAGGCCCTGGACTAAAAATGAAGAAGAACCAGATTTGAATTCTACTGATATTTACTTGTTAAATGACTCTAAGCAATTCAATTAACCCCATTTGAATCTCAATTTCTTCATCTAATAAAGGAGAATTATAATACCTTTAGTACTTCTCTCATAGGGATATTGTGAGGTACATGAATATACAGAAATATTTACCTCCTCTGGTTTTATTGAGAAGGCTTAGGGAGAGGAGCAAAAATTTATGTTTATGTTGCTATTTCACAGTTTAGTTAGGGCTTCCTCTCAAAACAACCCTGTGAGGTAGTTAGCCCCTGTAGCAATATTCCTTGTTGTTGTAGTTGTTAGAGGGTATACCTTGTTATTTCATTAGTGAGTCTGAATTCTCAATGTGGAAACACCCTTCAGTGATGCAGATCAGTCACTGGTCTATAATTTACAACCTGCACAAGTTACCCAGGGTATTGGCAGATTGTGACTTGCCCATGGTCTCACAATGGGCATATGTTAGAGGTAAGGCATGAACCCAGGTCTTCCTGACTCCAATACTGGCTTTTTAGCCACTCTGCTCTGCCACCTCTCATCCCCATTTCATAGATAAGGAAACTACGGGCTTAAAAGAAGTAAAATGGCTTTCCCAGGGTCACGTGACTAGTAACTGTCCAGATGGTAGCCCATTCAAGGTACATTGGAGAGAGTGCTTCCTGTGGAGTTAGATACCTTTGGGTAATAATCTTATCTCTACCACTTAATGCCTATGTGACTTGGGTAAGTCACTCCTCCAGCATCTGTTTCCTCATCTGTAAATGAAGAAGTTTAATTCAATGGCCTTCTAAGATCCTTGCCAGCTATACTCTGTGATTCTGTGAATCACATTGCCTCTCCTGCCAATGTTATGTCAATCTCTATAGGACAGAAATAAGATTGCCCGGGTTGCTGCACAGAACTTAGCATTGTACTCTGTACATAATAGATGCTTAATATGTATATTGAACAAGTGTGGCACCAAGTAAGCATGTTATACTGGTAATGTCAAATCAAACATAAAATCCTTTGGTTCTTAAAACCCTCCATAATCTGACGTCTTCCTATCTTTCCAATCTACTTACCTTTTACACTCCCCTCCTCCTACAATTCCTACACACACCCCTACTCTATGACCCAAAGACACTGGCCTCCTTTCTACTTCATTTCTAATGCATTTTCACTGTCCATCCCCTTTACCTGGTATGTTCTTGCTACTGATCTCTTTTTGACTTCCCTGGCTTCCTTCAAGTTCCAATTAAAATCCCACCTTCAAAAAAAATAAAAATTAAAAATAATTTTTAAAAATCCTAACTTCTACAAGAAACCTTTCTTGATCCCCCTTAATGCTAATGCCTCCTCTCTGAGATTATCTCTGATTTCTCCTCTATATACCTTGTCTGCACATAATTGTTTGAATGTTAGTCTCCCACTTTAGATTGGGAGTTCTTTGAGGGGAGGAACTGTGCTTTTGCCCCAGCTCTTAGCACAATGCCTGGTACTTAGTAATGTTTACTGATTGGCTAATAACAATAGCTGACATTTATAAAGTGCTTTAAGCTGCACAAGGTATTTTACTAGTCTTATCTGATTCGAGTCTCTCAAAAACTCTGATTGCTATAGCATACTGTCTGCATTACAGCAATAATAAAGTATTATCTCCAGGTGCTGTAAACTCCATTGTACAGAGGAAGAAACTCAGAGAGGTTCAGAGTCTTGTTGGAGAGGGGAGTAGGTGACATAGCCAGTAAATATCAAAGGGCGATTTCAAACCGGTTTTTCCTAATTCCAAGGTCAATACTCTATCTATTACCCTATACTTTCCCTCTCTTTTTCTTAAGTGTTTTCATTGCTCAGGTGGCCTAATTCATTACAATCACCTTGAAATACTATTGGGATAGTTGATTTCCTTGTGATGAGAAGTATCAAGCAAAAAAAGAATATTAATTTTAAGAATGAATCTTGTGCATGCCAGTATGCTAGGGACTGTGGGGAAAACAAAGAAGTGTAAGATGCAGTCTTTGCCTTCAAATCATTCATTCAATTGGCTTTTCTTAAATGACATGTCACATGATAGGCACTAAGCACTAAAGACAAAAACAGATAGGAAAATTCCTTCAGTCAAAGAAATTATATTCTTTTAGAAGAAGTTCAAAGAAGCTTAACAATTTCCTTATTAAAGGTTAATAACTTCAGGAAATGTATAATGTAGTTAGGAAGGTTTTTCATAAGTGCTTGAAATGTTACATGACAATACAAGGGTTAAATCACAGGCCATCTCTTGCGTTTATCAAATATGAAAGTAAATATCAGAAATCATTGCCAAAAAAGCAATAGAAACTGAGTCCTATAAGTTCAGAGATGAGATTATCATCATCAAAGAGAACAAAAATTAACTTGGCCCTACTATATGCTAGTTACTGGTGATACAAAGAAATACAAAATATTATTCCTGTCCCCACCCACAAGTGTACAGTCTGTTGCCAGAAACAGTACATACGTATAAATATATATACTAATTACCAAACAAATGCTTGAGTAACAAAACTATATCTACTTTAAGACTTCAGAGAAAAGACATAGAACTCTGTCTTGGTTGAGGAAAATGGAAGGTTCACTGGCTGAGATAGATTTTGTCGTGTACCTTGAAAGATTGGTAGGATTTATATAAGTGGAGAGGAAAGGAATGGTATTCCAGGGATGTGTGCAATCACATAAAATATTTAAGCGACAATGAGTAGATCAGAGCAAAATGTGGTTGCCAGGGAGAGGTTGGAGCCAGAATTTGGAGGTCTTTGAAGGCCAAGTTAGAGTTAGAATTTATTCTATAGCCAATGGGGAGCCATTGGAAGCATTTGAGCAGGGGAGTGATATGTGTGAGAGCATATTTTAGGCAGATTGATCTGACATTTGGTGTGTGGGATGGATTGGGCAAGATGGAATGCAGAGGAATCAGTTAGAAGACTGTTGTAATAGTCCAAGCATGAGGTAATGAGGGCTGGATTAAGATGGTAGTGGTGGGAATGGAAAGGAAAGGGCAGAGAAAATAGTACTGGATTGGAAGAAAGGCAATTTGAATTAGACCTTGAAATCTGCAAGTATAATCTTCTAAGTTGCCACCAAAACTTAAGTTTCATAAGATGTACAACTATTATATATCAAATCTTCCAGTTATTAAAAGGATGGTAAATATCTGTACTTTGCTCCTTAGTTTCCATATTTCATTCTGCTCTTCTACAAGAGGCAAATATTCATCTTTAAGAATCTCTGCTATTTTCTCTTTTGTTATGTTTGGTTTTGTTTAGTTTTTCTCATGCTTTCTCCCATTCATTTTAATTCTTCTATACAACTTGACAAATGTGAAAATGTGTTTAATAAGAATGTATGTGTAGAGCCCATATAAAATTGCAAGCCATCTTAGGGAGGAAGGGGAGAGGGAGGGGGAGAAAATTTAAAACTTATGGAAGTGATTGTTGAAAATTGAAAACAAACTTGGGTGGAAAACACAAAAACAAAAAAACCACTGTCTCTGTAAAGTTTCCACTGAGTAGAAGTACAATATAACAAGTTACCATTGTTATTATTCAGAATACTATATTATTACTGTAATGCAGACAATGTGCTTGCCTTACACTTCCCTGAGTGTAGAGAAGACTACAGATTCAATCCGAAGTGCTCAATTTCCAGGAAAGGACTCCAAGACCAAAGAATTCTGTGGCAGATTAGTCTCAGGGAAAATCTCTAAGAAGTTTTAGGAGCTAAATGGACAACATTGAGAAAGGGGACTTTAGCTTTTCTGTTTCCGTCAAGTGGCAAATTCCTACATGTTTCTTTTAAAATAAATCAGACTTGGCAAGTTTTTAGGGTCACAACTCCATATTTCATTTTACAAAATGAAGGAGAAAGAGAAGATAGTTGAAAATTGTGGAGGAATGGGGGGAAAGAGAGGAAAGGAAAGGAGAGAGAGAGAGAGAGAGAGAGAGAGAGAGAGAGAGAGAGAGAGAGAGAGAGAGAAACTGTTTGTATTAAAAAAAAAACAAAAACCTGAGGCCCTTGAGAACCAACCCCATCAGGCTTCTGGTTCTTTGGGAAAGGAAAAAAGCTGAGCAGTAAGAGTGAATTACAACTTAGCCTCTGTGATTATATAAAGTCTCCAAGGCCATGTAGCCTACTAGAAACTTTTTTAAAGTAACAGAAATGTGGAAGAAATTACATCTGGCATTTTTAAGCTGATCATGTAGCCAAGGGTTCATGGAAAATGCTGAAAATGATGGGATTTTTAAAGGAATAAGGTTATCACTAGTTCCCCCTAATTATTTTCATTTTCTAAGTTGATTATATTGTAATTAGGTTAGGAGATATTTGTTTTAGTTTCTTTTTTCTAATGATGAGAAGATAATTTTTTTGCAAAACATTTTAAATTTTTGTTCATATTCTTCTGTAAGACAAAGCTATTTAAGAGTTTGCCATCTTTTATTTTTAAATTGAGATTGACTGACAAGTAAATTCTACAAGAAAAGGTGTTTTCTGGGGGGAAAAAAACCACATATTTTTCCCAGAAAAGTGAACAAGAGTTCACTCCAGAACAGATATTCTCACTGGTCATATCTGTGTAGTTTTATATCAAACTAGCATCTCATCACATGGTATCTGGACTTTCACTTCTACTTTGCTTTAAAGATAACTGTTCCTTTCTGCTCTGTTCCTCATATTCCATATGACCTACAGATGGTTCTGTGAAGGAAAAGAACTTCATAACTCCCCAGACATCCAGATCCAGTGCGAGAGTGGAGGTCTCCATACGCTAGCCATCACAGAGGCTTTCGAGGACGACACAGGACGTTATTCTTGCCTGGCTACAAATCCTACTGGTTCAGACACAACATCTGCTGAAGTCTTCATTGAAGGTAAGGAGAAGAGAAGTATTGAAATCTCCCAAGTTAAAATTGCCTTCATATCCTACAGTTTCTAGGCTCAAATACTTTTCTAAATTATAACCATTTTAGCAGTGTTGTGATCCAAATCTATTTCCACTAAACAAACAAATATAACCCAAGAGAATGCCTTTGAAAGTCCAATGGTGGAAATGTCCGATACATGTGTCCCATTTTCCTGTATTTGATCCTCTTAATTTGAAAGATTTTTGGTAACATTCACATGGATGTACACATTACTAAATACCAAGAGTTCTTTTGATGTTTCTCTAGTGAATTCAAAACAAGCTCATGCTTAAAACACAATGTCTATCAACTTTGTTAAATTATAGAATGATCGATGAAAGGTTAGGGAGTTGGGGGGTCCTAAGGATATGCAGAAGAATTCACCATTAGGTGGAATATTGTAATGGGTTTTTCCTATATTTTCATTAAACCCTAGGCACTTTCCTCCCTCCAATTATGGCTCTGCTGCTCTCTAAAATAACATCATTTTTGGCATAGTTTAGTATTTGTAAAGTTAGTGAGTGGGGTAATAACCTTGAAAGAAAAGTGCGGTCTGCTAAATTTATTATAACATTTTATCAAAACAATATAATTCAAAATACTTGCAGCCAACCTCTCTGAAAAGCAAAAACATTGCCTTATTTTAAAAGTTTCTGAAATCAGGAAAATCCATGACATAGATTGGTCCTTTGCCTGGTAATTGGTTGTGTTATAAAATTTAATAGTTAAAATTCAGGAAGACAAAGGAAGTCCCTAAAGTCACCATTACCTGAAACTTGAACTTTTCTTGAACCAAATAATTGCCCTCAGAGTTTTTCATTTTCTTCTTAAAAATGGAATAGCAAATATTCAGAAATGAGTTTATTTAATATCCTCATTTGTATACCCACCACCACCACCCTCCTAAAAGCAGGCAAGAAATATTTTCCTTCTAAAAGTAACAACTGCCTTTGCCTAGTGTTTATGCTTGGTCTGTGCTCTGTGCCTCTTATAAAAGACTCTTTTGTTCTGTCCTGGGAACCAGAGAATGAATTTCATGTATTGTCAATGAAGTCCACATATGAGGTTGAGACATAGAGTACTATAGGATAAAATGAACTAAACCTAATTATATTCATTCAAGATTCTTAAAATATTGTTGTAGTATAGATTATAGAATACTAGTTTTGAAGGTAGAAGACCTGTATTCACATCTTGGCTCTGAAAGTGGGTGACTTTGAGCAAGTCACTTTCCTCTATGGAATCCTGTTTCCTAAAATGAGGGGGTTCGTCTCTGGGTCTCTTCCAATTCTTGTTCTATAATCCTGTTATCTTCATGTCAGTCATCAATGTGATATAGTAGAAAGAGCCCTGGATGGCAAGAGAAGTTATCTGATTTTATTCACATCTCTGCTAATTAACTATGTGATCTTGGCTAAGTCTTTTAATCCCTTCTTTACCTAAGTTTCCTAAGATGCAAAATGAGGAGAGGGGAGTGGGAGGAATCACACTAAGTCATGGGAACATAACACCATAGATTTAGAGCCAGAAGGGGACCTTAAAGGTCAACTAAACCACTCCCCTCATTCTACAGAGAAAGAAGTACTAAAGAGATGAAGTCACTTGTTCAAGACCATACAGCTAATGGCAACACTAGTATTTGAACTCACATCCTACCTGTAATTTCCCATCTAACACTATTCACTGCTTCCCAAGATGATCCATAAGGGCTCTTCCAATTTCTAGAATTCAATGAGATTTATCTGAAAATGGCTAGGGTTTCTGCTCTCATATCACAACCAGAGTAGATATGAAAGAGACATTCTTCTTGGATTAACTTGACATCATACATAGTCTGATTAGTTGCCTAATGAATTAAAATGTACCAGAGACATTGTGGGTTAAGATTAATTCTTCTGCCTTCTTCAAGCCATGCCATGGCCTGTGTACCTTTCTGACCCTTCCTACCTTCCACTTCTACTTTTAGTAAGAATAATTACAGGAACATTATCACTCCTGGAATGTCTTATTACTCCAGTCATTGTCCTTACCATCACCAATCCAAAACTCCACTCTGTGCCTTGTTGTTGTTCAGTTGCGTCCTATTCTTTTGTGAACTCATGAACCATGGTTGCCATTTCCTTCTTCAGTGGATTAAGACAAACAGAGATTAAGTGATTTGCCCAGGGTCACACAGCTAGTGTATAAGGCTAGATTTGAACTCAGGTCTTCCTGATTCCAGGCCCAGCACTCTTATCCACTGAATGATCTAGCTGCTCACATTCCATGGCTACCATTCCCTTATACATAAGCTCATTGGAAGAAAAAACTGTCTTTCTATTTGTATGTATATATATCTAGCACTTATCATACATGCATGGTACATACGAAGAACCTAATAACTGCTTTTTAAAATATATTTATTTATTTTTAGTTTTCAACATACACTTCCTTAAGATTTTGAGTTCCAAATTTTCTTCTCATCTCTCACCCCGCTCCCTACCCCAAGATGGTATGTAATTTGATATAGGCTCTACATATTTATTAATATTGAACCTATTTTCACATTACTCATATTATAAATAAGAATTAAAACCAATGGTAGGGGGCAGAGCCAAGATGGCGGAGTAGAAAGATTCACATTTGCTAGCTCCGAACCCACAGCCCATGGATTTCCTCTAAAAAGAACTCCTGACAAATTCTGGAACAGTGGAAGCCATGCAGAAACACAGTGAAGGAGATTTCCGTTGCAGAGAGCCCTGAAAAACTGACCCCAGGGGTCCATCGAGCCCCAGACGGGAGCGGAGACCTCCCCTACCCCTGCCCTGGCCACACCGCACTGAGAGGATCGAGCAGACCCAAGAAGGCTTCGGGGACCAGAATCTCCGGCGGCCACGAAGGTCCCTCCACCCACAGACACACAGGTCAGTGAGAGAGACGGGCTGAGAGGGGAGCAGAGTATCTCCGGGACTTGGACCCCCTGGGGAGGCCGCCACTTTGGCAGAGGCTGAGGCAGCTCGGCCAGAGGCAGGCAGGAGCTCCACAGCAGCTCCATTACAAAAGGTCTCTGCATAAACCCCCTGAGGGAACTGAGCCTGAGAGGCGGCCCTGCCCCCACCTGAGAACCAGCAGATAAGCTTCCATTGAAGAGCAGTCAGGCCTGCCGTCAAAAGCCCTGAGGCTGGGGAGCAGCACTTGAATCCCAGACCCCAAGCACTAGCTGGGTGGACCTAGGCTGGGGTGGAGAGGACTCTCGGAAGTCAAGTCACTGGCTGGGAGCATTTGAATCTCAGACC